>JAJOZX010000208.1:1172500-1710000 GCA_023014485.1 Bathynomus jamesi | reverse complement strand
TTATTATTATTAATTATACAAAACGGAATCTTTTAATGTAATAGCAATTTTAATTAAGGGTAAAATAATAATAATAATGATAATAATAATAATAATAATAAAAAATAACGGAACTTATAAACGTTCGTAATTAGAAATTGTTAAAAAAAAAATATGAGTAAAGTTGATTTGAATGTTTTGCAAAAGTTAAGGAAAAACGTTGCCTGCAAATGAAAGACTTTTTTCTATTTTAAATTGATTTCCGTTTCAAATAATATTAAAATTTATAGACTTCTTTTCGTTAATAAATGCACAAAACAGTGTGTATATATATATATATATGTATATATATATATATATATAGAGAGAGAGAGAGAGAGAGAGAGAGTTAAAGTAAAATTTACTTAGTTTTAAATAGGTTGAAAAATTTAAAAAAATATTTAAAATTGACTTGGAATTACGAATGTTTGAAAAAAATTAAAAATGGCTAGAAGCCTTTTCTTCTTCAAGAAGTGAAATATAAAGAAAATCACACACACACACACACACACATTAGTGTAATTCAATGTAACCTGAACTATTTTTAGAGGTGTTGCAACAACTGTAATTATGGTTCGTTTATTTAATAAAAAACTTTATTTATCAGTTCGGATGAAATCAATTGCAAAGATTGAATTAGAGTTGGCGGAGGTTGATAATTACTCGGGATTGACGTGCATGAGTGGAGAAATGGGAGGCAATGGCAAAACAGAATCCCCATTTCTCCCACCACCCCACCCAGATAGGGTGTGGCTGTCCGTAGCCCCGTCTGGTGATCTTTCGATTGTCGTGATGCCAAAACCGCTCTTTGGCAACACTCAAAGCACGTTTTGGCGTAATTGGCGTCAATTTTCATTGTAAATTTATCTGCATTTGTATTATTTGTCCGTTTTGGCATTTGGATACATCGATTTATGTAATTCATTTTCATTTTCAGATCAGACTCGATTCGACGCTATAAAACTCATATTTACAATTCCTTTTACCTTTTCTTTTTCTTTAATTCGTTCGTTGGACGCGCAACGAAAATATAATCCAAATTTCGAGACGGGTCGTTTGCCACAATTCATGAATTGTTTCGACTTTAAATGATAATTTAACATTCACGACTCGGAACTGCGAGGAAAAGATCCGCGAATTAACGATTCATTTTCTCTTTAATGAGTTGTAGGGAATATGGAGTCGAGCGATGGAAATGGAGATTTGGAGCAAAATTGTGCGTCAGACGTTGGAGTACATCAAGTACTCACCATCCTTTTAATTTTACGTATATGCTTAAATTTAGTTATAATTTATTATTTAGTTTTCCTTGTTTTTAATAGAGTCCCTTAAAACGTCAAACGGGTGCGTAATTAAAGGATTAACCTGCCACTGTCGGTTTTATCCTCTTGAACTTCTTTATTGAGAGGTTCGGCATCTCGGTCAAAATCAAGACCTTATGGAAAGTGCAAAGAAAATAAATTCGCAGATGAGAGATGAAGAGGCAAACTCTCTCTCTCTCTCTCTATCTGTCTCTATGGTCAGAAATTTATGAATAAAAGGGTCATATTTTGAAAAATACAATTTTGAAACTACTGTATAACTGTGCGAAGCATAGTAGTACCCATATCAAGTAGAAAGCCATGCCAGAAAAAAGCAAACCACCAAAAATAATTACTGGGACAGCAATTTTACGCGCGAAACCTTTGTTTAAGTTACAAAAGTAATGCATATCTCGCGTGAAAACACTGTGAATCGTGAAAATTGTGGAAGTTTACATAGGACAGTTGGTGCTCGTGATATATAACCATTCGCCAGTGGTCGTTTGATAGAACAATCAAACTATGTTCTGAGAGAGAGAGAGAGAGAGAGAGAGAGAGAGAGAGAGAGAGAGAGAGGCGGATGGCCAATATAGAGATTTGATATCACAGCGCATTTTCGCCAATTTTCGTGAAACAAGAAGCTACCTACAAATCATTTTTTAGTCTTTTAAAAGTTCTTTTCAAAGCCCTACAAGGGTATTGCTTACTTTATATTATTTAATACTTGTTTTAGTTTTTAGTTATAAAGATATAAAATGGTAATACAATTGGCCATGAGACAATAATTAACCAAATCCTTATTTGATTTGTAAATTGCTTCCTTTTCCGTGGCGAAGGAGGAACTTTTTGGATAATTGTAAAAGACATAATACGAAGTTTTCTAAAACCATGCAAAACCCATACAATGCTTTGCGGGTAACCAATTACTATGCACAGTGGTTATAGAGCGAACGCAAACATCTTTCGCCCCCAACGTGAAGGCCGATCCACGCGCAAAACGTCTCCTATTTAGAGTTCAGCCGCCAAAGGAAAGGCCAACATAGTCAAAATGTATGATGCAAAAATTCTGGATATTTGTTCAGAAAATGTCAGTTTAATAAATTCACATTACAATGAATGTATACATAAATCTATTTTTTATGCAGGAAGGAGGGGCCAAGGGCGAATGTCAGAGAGATATGCGAAAAGATCGCCTGTAGAGAGTTCCTTCCAGAATCCATACCGACCCTCTGAAAAAAAAATTGTGAGGAAAGAGGTTTTTAAGAATCTTCATATATATATATAATTATATATATATATATATATATATATATATATATATGAACAGAAGGACCAACACAACGGCAAACATTTTCATTTATTTTTTGTACTGCAGTCAAGTATGGAGGTCGATGTAAACATTGTGTATTTACCTGTTGAGGTAATTTGATTTAATTTTAATGATTTTAATTTTTTGTAGTGATGCAATTTTAATGATTTTAATTTTGTGTTGATGCAATTTCATTATTTTTATTTTAAGGTTTTAATTTTAATGGTTTAATATTGTATTGATGTAATTTTCATTTTTTATTTTTTTTTTTGTTTTAAGGTTTTAAGACTTAATTCATGATGATGACAAAAGATTTGTCGAAACGTCTGCAGTACAAAAAATAAATGAAAATGTTTGCCGTTGTGTTGGTCCTTCTGTTCATCTGTAAGCTCCGTTTCCCGAAGGAGAAGTCAATAGCTTTGATATAATATATATATATATATAATATAATATATATATATATATATATACAAAATTTAGTGGTGGACCGGATATCCGCATCCGCATATCCGGACATCCGCATCATTTTTAACATCCGCATCCACACTTCTGACTGCGGATGTTATGCGGATATTACCTCCAATAAATTATGCAATTTACAATTAAATTAGTTTATAAAGTAGCTTATAAGGCCCAGTCATGCATATTTCATGTAAAGTATTAATTATTAATGAACAAACAAATATATAAACCTCAAAATATAAATACGTGGTAACACAAAATTGAATGAAACTTGTTTCATTGAATTTTCTGTGGCTGAAACTCTTGAGAAAGTTATTATTTTTATCATAATGAAAACATTAATATTAATTTTAATTCTTATGCATTGCCTGCCATAATACTGTAGTAATATCACGAAATTTGAAAAATTATGTCATATATTCATAATTCTATATTATACTGATAGATTAACTAAATATCCGCATCCGCGGATGTTGAAAAACTGACGTCCAGTCCACCACTATATATATATATATATATATATATATATATATATATATATATTATATATATGTAAAGAACGACGCCTGTGTAGAAGAGCGTTCCGCACAAGATGAGGAGGAAGAACAAGCAAATGAAAAATGAGGTACCTCCCAGAAATCGAACCCGGGATCATCCAATTGCCGGTCGGATATGTTAACCACTACACCAAGAACCCCGACTAGTCAGTACTCGTAATTCTCCTACATACGAGCGGAATCAAATGCCCTGAGGGGCACCTTCGCATGCCGTACATATATATACTGTACATTTAAACTGCAAACAACACTGTATGTTGTTTGCAGTTTATATATATATATATATATATGAAAAATTATTTCACGAAAGTGACACGTGAAAAATATTTATGATGAATAAAACCACGAAGGAAAAAGAAACACAAAGGGGTGCTCAAGCGCTTTCGTCTAATGACATCCTCAGGAACACTGGAGTGAAAGGACAGATCAAGGCAATATATAGGTTACAAAAATAAACATACATACATACATATTCATATATATATACATATATATATATATATATATATAACACATATACATATATATAGTAAGCATAGAAAAAATTGTGGGAGGAGCAAACATTTGTATGGGAGATTGACACTTTTAGCACTACAGCCGACATTCAATATAAATTCAAATGGCTTGTTTATGAAACAGGTCACAAAAGAATAAAGAAATAAAAATAAATATAAATATAAATTGAGAAAAAATTAATTACAAAATAGTGCCTTAGTGATATATATGTCACAGCCTAAATAACCATAAAGAAATAAACCGGCAAATAAAAAAACCACAAATATATACATACAAATATATAATATATATATATATATATATATATATATATATATATATATATATATTATATATATATATATATATATATATATACATACACACATACACATATACATATATATAGTAAGTAAAGAAAAATTGTGGGAGGATAAACACATTTGACATATATATCAATTTGGCATCATCTATTAAATTGATTGTAAACTTCCCTATTGAGCTTGAATTTGTAGACTCCACTTACAATTTTGTTTTTTTATCTGTTGGTTTATTTCTTTATGGTTATTTTGGCTGTGACATATATATCACTAAGGCACTTTTTATATTTATATTTATTCTTATTTCTTTATTCTTTTGTGACCTGTTCCATAAACAAGCCATTTGAATTTATATTGAAGGTCGGCCAAAGTGCTAAAAGTGTCATTTTTTCCCATACAAATGTTTATCCTCCCACAATTTTTCTTTACTTACTATATATGTATATGTGTATGTGTGTATGTATTATATTATATATATATATATATATATATATAATATATATATATATTATTTGTGGTTTTTTTTATTTGCCGGTTTATTTCTTTATGGTTATTTAGGCTGTGACATATATCACTAAGGCACTATTTTGTAATTAATTTTTTCTCAATTTATATTTATATTTATTTTTATTTCTTTATTCTTTTGTGACCTGTTTCATAAACAAGCCATTTGAATTTATATTGATTGTCGGCTGTAGTGCTAAAAGTGTCAATCTCCCATACAAATGTTTGCTCCTCCCACAATTTTTTCTATGCTTACTATATATATGTATATGTGTGTATATATATATATATATATATATATATATATATATATATATATGTATATATATATGAATATGTATGTATGTATGTTTATTTTTGTAACCTATATATTGCCTTGATCTGTCCTTTCACTCCAGTGTTCCTGAGGATGTCATTAGACGAAAGCGCTTGAGCACCCCTTTGTGTTTCTTTTCCCTTCGTGGTTTATTATCATATATATATATATATATATATATATATATATATATATATATATATATATATATACAGGGTGGGCCGTAAGTTTCCATACATAGGAAAAATTAAACGTTTGTTTTTATGTTTCAGATACCCTAAGAATATGCGTTTGACGTAAGATCTTGTTTACTGATGAAGCAAATTTTACGTCAATGGAGAGGTTAATCGGCAAAACATACGTTATTGGAGTAATGCTAACCCTAACTGGCTGAGTCCGACGAAGATGCAAGGTGCCGGTAAAGTGATGGTGTGGGCCGGGATATGGGGTGACAGAATTATTGGACCAATTTTTGTCAGTGGAAATCTTAATGCCGAAAGGTATCTTAACATGTTGCAAGAAGAGATTTTCCCATCCCTGCTAAACGAGGAAGGTAACTTCCCAGTTTACTTCCAGCAAGATGGAGCTCCACCTCATTATGGTCTTCACGTGCGTTGGTATTTGGATCAGCAGCAGTTTCCGGATGCTTGGATTGGTCGGCGTGGTCCTGTGGAGTGGCCTCCCAGATCCCCAGATCTCACCCCCTTGATTTCTATCTTTGGGGGCACTTGAAGGCCATGGTGTATCAGGAAAAGATACGAGACATAAATCATCTAAAGGAACGTATCACCAACGCCATTACAAGCATAACGTCAACTGTGCTAATGCGTGTTCATCAACAGTGGGGAACACGTATTGAAATGTATTTTCAAAACAATGGCAACCATGTAGAGCATATTATATAAATAAAAATGGTTGTCCATAAAAAAATGTTTATTTTCCTATGTATGGAAACTTACGGCCCACCCTGTATATATATATATATATATATATATATATATATATATATATATATATATATATATATATATATATATGTGTGTGTGTGTGTGTGTGTGTTTCCACAACTGTTCTTTATTTTATGCAGGCTTATTAGTAAACCTCTACATGTGCCCCGTAGGTGGCTCTGCAAACATTTAATGGATACTCAATTTCAAAACCACATCCAGCTCAACGTCTCGGGCGACACTGATTACTGTATTGATCTTCTGTTCTAGCGATTCTAAATTATCCCCACCTTTTAGAATAAATAAAGTCTTTCACGTATCATCAAAGTAAAAAAAAATATCGAGTGGTTTCAAATCCGACGATCTTGGGAGTCAAGTGGTATAGGGCCTGCTCGTCAGCTCTAACAGTCATAGAATTTCTCGTTCAGAACAGCAACAGTAATGATGGTGTTCTATTTTGTCCGAAGATTATATCTAATTCTTCTTCATTTTGAGGGATGATAAAGTTTGCAAATATATCCAGACAGACTGTACCGGTAACCATTTCTTCTGTGAAAAAGAAAAGATGCAGAACCCTGTTATGCATTAGCCCACATCACATATTAACTTTGGGGCTGTCGCGCACGTATTCGATAATAGTATATGGATGTTTTGAGCCCCAAACTTTACAGTTGTGGCGATTCACCTTCCTGCTTTTGTGAAACGTTTCCTCGTTGGTGAAAAGAATATACGATTTAGAAAATTCTGGGCTTCATCTAAATTTTGCAGCACCGAAGCAGCAAACGTCACGCGTTTCGACCAATCGTCAGGTTTAATTTCTTGTTAAAAGCAGTTGTGTGGGACTTTGTGAACTGTTGATTTAGGAATGGACAATGCACGGCTACATTGTGGAATCGGCTTTTTTTGGGCTACGCAAAAATGGTTATCTTACGCGTTCGACATCGTCTGACGTATGTGGTCTACCTGATGATTTCTTTTGCGAGGATATTCCCAATTTTCTTGAAATATTTATGCCACTTTCTGATTGTTTTATCAGTTAGAGGTTTCTTCCCATACACACGCTGAAAGTTACGTTGAACGCCGATAAATTACTTAAATTCAACTAAACACAACACGCATTCTGCTTTTTCTGGCAGTCGCCATGACACTTATCGTTGCGCGTGAGATACAGAGTTACAGGCTAACAAAGCCTCTAAGACCCACTTTAGACCAGATGCATGCGCCTGAGAGTTATTAAAAACTAAGGTATTGCGTTTTATTTAAAAGCATACTACATTATGTTATCTCTTCTACATCATGAAATGTTGCTTGTTAAAATCACGGAGAACATTCGTGGAATTCCTGTATATCAGCAGTGATTTCGGATGTTCGAAAGATAGACCAAATATGGATGAAGGGACATCTTAATTCTCTTAATATATACTCATTCTTGACAGTTGTTTCCTCCTAGCATTCCAACACAGTATTTTGCGGTTAAATACGCATAGATTACGGGACCAATGTGTCACGTGTCACACCTACCAAACAACCATCCATTCGAAGAGAAAAAGGTGTTGCAAATTTTTTTCTGAAGACCCGTAATAAAAGCGCTGACACGAACTCTACCGAACGTGTTTCGAGAGAACTTTGATCGTCAGCCGCGAAAACAAAGCTTTCCTCCCATATACATTGCGGCATTAAGGAGTCTTTAACTGAACTGTGGTCGAATCTTCACCACGCCTCGAACAAAAACTCATTATACAGCTATATATCATACAAGACGTTATCGGTAGGCATGATTATGAATAATGATAGAGCAAGTACTGTTCCTTGTGGTTCTCAGCTATACGTACCTCGGATTTTGATGATGATATGTCTTGAATTGTAATAACTTAAAGGGGTTTAATTTTATTCTCATTTTACATGTACAGATATAGTCTTAATCATTCTCCTTTTATTACGTGTACAGTATTTCATTAATCTGTATTAGAGTTCCGTATACGGTCTGCATTTATGCATAATTAATCAGGAGTGATATATAACTCAAGGCTGTTTCTCCTTGAGGATTTTAAAAGGGCTTCTTCTGATTTCTCGTTTAACTCGCATGTATAGACAGATAAACTCAGGTTTGCTCTACACAAACTGAACCAAAACCCAATAGAGAGTTAACAGTTTCAAATTTTCTATGTATACATTATCCAATCATGTAGTTTCCTGTTAATACACGTCTTAATTATTTGGAAGTGAATGCTCAGGAATATATATATATATATATATATATATATATATATATATATACACCTTGGTTAACCTTCGTTTTGCTTCCGCCCGAATTGTTCATTCTGACGAAAGTCAAGCTTGTTGCTCCATGTTAGACCTACAGCTTAACGTGGAATCCGACCCACGACCCACCACGTGTGGTCAGAAATTACAAAGTCCTCGCCCAGACTCGATCTCACGACCTCCAGGGTACCCATTTATCTACTAACCAATTTTCATTGTATGAAAGGATGAACAACTGGGTTTGCTGCGTGCCGACTGCCGTCACCGGTAATCGAACCTGGAGCTGGTGGATTTGTAGTTAGCGATGCTAACCACTATACTGCCGAGGCGCATATATATATATATATATATATATATATATATATATATATATATGCTTCTAGAGTTAGCTTTGTGAAGGAGAGAATTGCTTTCTTGAGTTTTCAATCTCACATAGCCATCTGGGATTGTCCTGAGTCAGGTGTCTCATTTCCTTATAACGACAGCCACACAGACAGTTTCATAATTTTTTTAATTGGCTAAATAGTTTTGTCCTAACGACATACCTACTCTCCTTCAGAATTGAGGATGTTCCTCGTCTAGCCTTCAGTTTGGGGACACTACCCAATTCTGCCTTTCCAGTTTTCCAATGTTGTTTGGATGGTTTAGGATTCATTTTTAGATTAGAAACTAGTTTTTCAATTATTTTTCGCGTGTAAATTATAATTTATCTCTTTTTGTTTCTTTCAAATGAAATTAAAGATTTAATTTAATTCTTTGAATCCAGTGATTTTGGCTGTAAAGTTTCTCGGAAATCTTTCTGTTTGATTAGTTATTTCTTTTTTATAAAGGGACGTTAAGACTGAGCAATATTCCAAGATTGGTACATATTAGTGATTTTGATTGGTTATTTTCAGCGAGGGAATCATTACATTCTTGTCCCTTCTTTTTAAAGGTTCTCAATTATTCTTTTTACTTTGTTTATTGTTGTCTTATCTCGTGTCTCAAATTTTGCGTCATCGGTCATTATAATTCTTAAATCTTTGGCTTTTGGGTTTCTCTGAATTTCCTGTCCGTTTTGGAAGTAGTAGTCCGTAGATTTTAGTTACTCACCGTCTCTGTACCTTAAAAGTTGAATTTTTGGGGTGTTAAATCCATATTGTTGTCTCCTAACTATACATATATTCTGTCAACTGTCCATATATTGTGTCAACTGGTAAAGGTTTTATTTCACCGGAGTTCCTAATTTTTCTGATAATTTTGTATCATCAGTATAAGATGTCACTGTACTACCATCAACGGTAAGCATGATTATGAATATTGGTGGAGCAAGTAGCCTACTGTTCCTCGCGGGTCTCAGTTATACTGTACATACCTCCGATTTTGATGATGATGTTTCTTGAATTGTAATAACTGGCTGACGCTCTCTTAGGAAGTTAAATATATATTTGCATATGATAATAAAAACCCACTCTAATAGACAGAGTTTATTTCCACAACAGTTTCGATGCCCACTGGCATCCTCTTCTTTATCCACCCGAAGAGGATGCCAGTGGGCATCGAAACTGTTGTGGAAATAAACTCTGTCTATTAGAGTGGGTTTTTATTATCATATTTTGACCTTTACGTAAAAAAAGGGAAGTTTTTTGTATTTATCTATTTGCGTACTTTGTCGCTATTATCATATATTTTGTTTAATTTTATTTTTTCATGATTACGCTCGTCAAAAGCCAGGGAAAAGTCTGTATATATTACACCATCATTGATATTGTTCCGAGTGCATCAATGATAATGTTATAATGTTCTGTTAGTTATGATTGTCGCGATCTTCCTCATCGGAATCCATATTGGTTCTCATTGAATCTTTCCAGTGCCTCCAAAACTTCGTAGATATTTTTTATCTAATTATTCTTTCAAATATTTTGACGAGATAAGATGTCAATGATTCTGGTCTCTATAGATTTTTGTTTGAGATCTGTCTCCTTTATATACAGACGAACAATGTTCGCTCTCATAGAGGGGCATATTTCATTCGTACAGTTTTCAGTTACTGTAGCGCTTCAATTGTTCGGATTTGCTGCTGAATGTGATTTCAATTGTCCAATAGTTCGTGCTATATCGTCTGATGTAAAATAAAAATTTGTTATTTTCTTTCTTTGTAAAAGTCTTCAGAAAAAGAAACGAACTGATGCCATATTTTTATTAGTCCACACGCGCACACACACACACACACACACACACATATATATATATGTAAAGAACGACGCTTGTATAGAAGAACGTTCCGCACAAGATGAGGAGGGAGAACGAACAAATGAAAAATGAGGTAACCACCCGGGAATCGAACTCAGGATCTTCCGATTGCCGGTCAGATATGCTAACCACTACACCATGGGCCTCGATTAATCAGAAGTCGTAATTCTCCTGCATACAGTAATTATATTGTGTGTTGTTTGCAGTTAAAATGTGTATATATATATATATATATATATATACTTTAAATAATTGAATGAATGGTGATCATAGATTGGTGAACTACAATTATTTTTCAATAAAGTAATGTTAAAGGCATGCCTATAGAAAAAACTAGTTCCAGCACATAGTTGTCATAACAACAAAGATGCCATTTTACGAAGAAATCATTAACGCATCCCGATATCATTTACTTTATTTAAATGATGCTACGATAATAATAATCATTCGAGAAAGCCAGAATCTGGGCCACGGCGCTCAGGCCAACTAACGCGGTTCAGCGCGCTAACTCCCGGATTTATTAGCAGTATCATAGGAAGTCGAACCCCCGACTCGAGTATTTCACTTCGCTTACGGGGAAACGGCGCAACCCACCGAGATACGGACGCTGGCAATGGTGTAACGTCGTCATCATAAGTAAAAGTGATTGGTTTAATTAATAGAAGTCACGTACGAGTATAAATATTCATTCGATATACGACACAATTATTTATACTTTTAATAGTTATAATTTTAATGACGGTTAATAAAAAATTACCTTCGCTTCTTTACGATGCGTAGCGGCCATTAAAATGAAACTGTATACGTATAAATTTTAGGCAAATTCGTACATTTATTTAGGCCGGCCGCACGAACGATCGTCTCGCGACTCACGACTAGAGTCGCGCGTGATTTTACATCGACAGAATGGGAGCCCGCGCACTGCGGCGACCGCGACGCGATTCGCCGAGGCGTGCGGGGCTCCCATTCTGTCAATGCAAAATTACGCGCGACTCGAGTCGTCACGACCCGAATCGTCAGTCGTTAGTCGCGACACGATCCCGCGCGCGGCCGGCCTCAGATTTTTTTTCTTTTATACAAATGTTTGTTATTTGATCGTAATGAGATTAAACGCGTTTGAGTGAAAGTGGTCTATATACTTACGGAAAGGTAGCGTGCGTGCGGGGGGGTGAATGAGGAGGTACAGTATTTTAGTATTTTTTAACTACTTTTATTCAATGTTCAGAGGTTTCGAGGGGTTGGTCTGG
The DNA here is from genome assembly GCA_023014485.1 of Bathynomus jamesi. Classification (NCBI taxonomy): domain Eukaryota; kingdom Metazoa; phylum Arthropoda; class Malacostraca; order Isopoda; family Cirolanidae; genus Bathynomus; species Bathynomus jamesi. The sequence continues at coordinate 1,698,030 of JAJOZX010000208.1, read as the reverse complement.
TTCAGAGATCATAGAAAAACGGATTGACACAAATTTCAAGGATCTGTCGCGGACCCCTGAAGTTGAATAGCCTGTTTCACAAGGAAACAATCATGGGAAAAAACAATGTACTACTACTACTACTATTACTTTACTACTACTACTTTAGTGTTCTATTATTATTATTATTATTATTTTATATTATTATTATATTATTATTATTATTATGTGCCTATTTATTTATTTCTATCTTTAAATCCATATAAAAACCAATATCAAAGTGTGATTAAACATAAACCCAAAATACACACACACACACACACACACAATATATATATATATATATATATATATATATATATAATATATATATATATACACACACACACACATATATATATATATATATATATATATATATATATATATATATATATATATACACACACACATATAAATATTTTATATATATATATATATATATATATTCGAAATATCACAAAAGCTCATTAATTCAATGGAATATGAAAATTTCCCTTAAAAAAGTATACTTTTATCTTTGAGGCAACGTAACTTATTCATGTACTTTTTTATGCCCCGAATAACAGCAGAGAAAACCTTGCAATATGGTAAAATAGGGCATTCCTGCCAATTTCGCGTAGAGACGCTTGGAAGGGCTGGACCAGGTAGAAGTTAAGGTTGCAAAACGCATGTGCCACTTTTCTTCGAGAAGTAAAATTAGATTTTGAAGAATTTCTAAAGTATCTCATCTTTTCTTCTTCTTCTTTTTCTTCTTCTTCTTCTTCGTGTAAATATTTTATTAAAATGTTTACCATTTAAAAGTATAAATTATTAATGAATATACTTTTGTGCCGTGTTATTTACACGGATACAAGTTACGTAGCGCTTAAAATTACTGTCGTACGTCTGGCAGAGTACAGAGACTAAGTGCCCACCCCTATCACCTCCTCGGGCAATCTGGATCTCCCTGCTTCTTGAAGATACCCTGAATCCTAACTTATAACAAACTATGAACGTAAATACCCAATCTAATTTTCTAATGATGATTCTAGGTAAAGATGAACCCAATCCGCGTTAGTTGCGATGGCCTATTCTTAAAAATTGCGACTCTGGGATTCCAATCAAAGTCTTTACAATGGGTATCAATAGATTTACACTAAATCGTTGGCATCTCAATGCGACTGGATGGATGCTCAGATTCACTCAAGTGTGCTAAAACTAAAAGTCAGTCAGTCAAGTGGTGGGCACGGGAGCCGAAAGCAGTTGGCATTTTGTGACGAGTTTTCATATTTTTTTCTTTCGCGAAGCGATTTGAATTGAAAATTAATTTGAATTCGTGGGTTTAACCTTCTAATTAGTCTATTTATCTCTCTTCCCTCATATGAACATGATTGTGTGTTATAAATGTGATAAATATAAGAAAACTTAAATTTTGAGTGTTTATATATATATATATATATATTTGGTGATCCGTGTACTTTGCTAAATAATTGAAATAATAAATTTTAGTGTTAAATATTTAACAGAATTTTAGTGTCGCCAAAAGACATCGAGTTACATTACCTTCTTGTTTTCCTCACTGACTTACCAGAAACAGAAAACAGGTAAGCGCATCTATACAGAATAATATTTTATTGGTTCTTTGTTGTATATTATTAATATTATTATAGAATATAGGTAATTATTATAGAATATAGATAAATGTTTAGGAATTAAATGGATCGGTGGAGCAAAAGTACATTTGGTGAACGATGAGTGTTTGAAGGTATAATAATAATTGTTGTATACGAAGTGAAAGAAGTTCCGTATATAGAATGTTACAACAATTATTATTTTAGTGTGTAGTGTACGAGTCTGCATAGGAATTAAAGGAATCACAGTTTGAGAAGGTCATCTTTGGGTCAAAAGGCTTTAATTATATTTGGCTAAATGGTATACTCTAGTGCCTTTTTTTTTTATATTGGAATTTATATTTAGAATACAGAAATAAATACAAATACGCTGTTTAATTTCTGCTTTTTACAATTTATAATTGAAGAGTACAAAATAATATATACATATATATATATATATATATTGTGCGAGGCTTCTTATAATGACGATTTAAGACTAACTTAAATGAAAATGATTTTTCGATGCTCGATTGTTCCAAGTCACTCTCAAACTAAGTTAAAGGAACCCAAATGCAACTCGTATAAATTCACAAACTAAAATTCTAATTTATATGCACACACACACACACATGATTTATCTTGTATTTTTAACTTTACCTCGTACCACATCTTAATTTTTTCCTATATTTGTCAAGGTTTTTCTTTTGTATACTTGAGACTATGCATTTTATTTAAAAAAAAAATAAATAATTAACAGAGGGTAGATAGAATTCGTAAAGTAACTTCAAACCAAACTATCGAAATTGTCTTTCGTTCCATCTAATAAACACTTCCTAACGTTGGCCATTTTAGGGATAGCTCTTTTGGTGTATATATAAGGTCAAAAAGAGAGCCAGTAAGTTCCTTGTTAGTGTCTATGAATTCCCCAGTTTGGAAACTAATTCTGAGGGGGATTCTCCTGAACCTATCTTGACACGTAATACAGAACCAAACGGTTTAAATTTTTCCTTTTAAACGTAACTACATTATAAATGGTGTTTACAGTGTGAAGTAGGAATAAGCTAATACAGAATTACTAATTTCACCTTAAAAGCGAGTTTATATCCTTTTATTGTCATCTTCATAATAAGTGTCACAAAAATATTTTGACTATTACAATTAGTTTTATATTATATATATTATATATATATATATATTATATATATATATATATATATATATATATAGGGTGTATGATAAGTAACTCCCTATTTTAAAATGGGTATAACTTCCCTATTTCTTACTCAATTTTAATGAAACAAACTGTAAATTATTCAGTATTTATTGAGGTTTTCATTCACAAACATTCACACGCACTTACATTTCCACATACGCTCCTGCATTATCACAACATTTCCTTAGACGAACAGGTATGTTGTCCACCGCTACTCGTAACGTGCGTTCAGTAACATTGTTGAGAACGTGGTTAATTCTTTCCCCCAGTTCATCAAAATCTTTAGGTTTGTGGCGATAAATTTCTTCCTTAGCCTAAACCCACAGAAAGAAGTCACAAGGTGTTAGGTCTCGGCTACGAGCAGGCCATTCATGCGCACCACGTCTTCCAATCTATCGTCCTGGAAATTTGTTATGCAGCCATGTCCGCACATCGTTAGAAAAATGAGGTGGTGCTCAATAAAATCTCAATAAATCCTGAATAATTTACAGTTGTTTCATTAAAACAGTAAGAAATAGGGAGTTACTTATCATACACCATATATATATATATATATGAAAATTATTTCGTGAAAGTAACACGTGAATAATATATATGATGAGAATAACTACGAAGGAAAAAGGAAACACAGAATGGTGCTCAAGCGCTTTCGTCTAATGACATCCTGACGATGTTATTAAACGATAGCGCTTGATCACCATTCTGTGTTTCCTTTTTCCTTCGTGGTTATTTTTATCATATATATATATCATTAGAAATAATTGAGATTAAATAGAATAACATTGATAACAAACGTGTGTGTGTGTTATCAACCTCATTCTATTTAATCTCAATTATTTCTAATTTAAAGCGAAGAGAAACTAAACCCGTAAACTATATATCCGCATGGATGTAGTTGAGTTGGCTCCGAAACCGGGTTGGCTCCGAAACCGGGTTATGTTTTAGCCATTGTCGTAACACCGCTTCCCGTTGATCAGCGAAGTTAAGCGACAGTGGGTCTGGGTAGACGTTGGATGGAAGACTGTCCTTCGCGTCCAGGTTATGCGGCTACTCGGGGTTCGGATCCCACGTAAAGCTGTAGGTCTTCTCCGTGAATGACCTTAGATGTTGCGAAGGAGGTTGAATAACTTCATTAATATTATTATGGAAACCCTCCAGTGAATGTTATTAAAAAGCTCGTTATGTTCGTTGCATTAAGCAAATGTAACGTTATACGCCTAAATAAGCAAGGTGGATGTTTTGCCGAAGATTCAGTCTTTAAGCTGCTGTAACGCCCTTTGGATAAGAAGAGATTGCCCACTCACAGAGGGAACGCTAAAAAACACGTTAAGAATTTGATGAACGAGTAAAATTATTATTATTATTATTACTCACTTTTATTGGTCCAAGGCACCCCAGTGTCATCCGTTCTTCTTTCGCGGCACTCTATAAGATTTTAGTCTCCCGTCGTTCAACATCCAGTTCCCTCCCTACCCTCGGGATACTTCGTGGTACTGTCGCGACACCGTTGCCTATCGATCGGCAAAGCTAAGCGACATTAGGTCTGGATAGTAATTGGATGGGGAACCGTTCTCCGCGTCCAGATGATGTAGCGACCCGTGGTTCGGATCCTACGTAAAACTGTAGGTCCCATCCTTTGCATGATGACCTTTGTCGTTACGAAGGAGGTTAATCAACCCCTAACACACACACACACACACTCCCTACTACGTAACTCCAAACTGAGCGTACTGGTATACATTTTCCATATAGACGTAACAAATGGCGAATGTTTTTTCATTTCAAATTTTTATAAGTTCAGTAACTCGAATTTTCAATGGCTTGTTTTGTAGTTTTCATAACATTTCGCGGCACCCGGTTAGGAAACGCCGCCTTACGGAATATTAGATTATTTTATACCTTATAAAAGAGACTTTCAATAATACGTGAATAGCCCAGTAAAGCCAAAAGTTTATGTAAGGGCCAAATTAAATATAAATAATAAATATAAATTGCGCAATTACGATTGTGTATATATTGCGTGTTAAAATTATTGCGATATTATAAAGTGGTGCGATACTGTAATTCAATATTTACAGTATTCTTAACAATAAAAGTATTTTCTTTCATTGAAACTAAACAAAATATCGTTTTTTGTTGTTGTTTTTTTTGCAATTAGATAAAATAGTCATTAAACTTTCAACGAATTGAGATACAGTATATATGACGCGTTCGGTGGAGAAGGGGCGAACGCAACATTTTCGAATTATGCCACAAAATGCAGTTAAAGTTTGTAAACTTTAAACCTTTGTATTTTTCCGGTTTATTGAAATGTTGTATGAATTTGAACACATATTTGAGTAAAATATTGTTGTGTAATATGTCGATATAATAAAACGCCAAGAAATTTTACAATATTATTTATTGATAGCTTCTGATGTTAATTGGTGTAATCCATTATTTGGTCCTCTTCGTCGAATGTTGTATTACCTGCTTCAACTGTTTCGGTTTCTTCCAGTTCCTTTAACAATCTTGTATAATAGTTCACTGCAGTTGCAGGCATTAGGTCTGATAATTCTTGAGATCTTTTATTTTTTCCTTAGTTATTGGCAGCAATTGGGAATACTTTGGTTGCAGTGTCTGCTGGGCTAGATTGAATAAACTGACACTGTAGGATTTTTTCCCTTTCTGCAGTCTGACGGGATGGCTATTATCTGGGGTTGTGCGGTATGCAGTAATATTACGTAGCCTTCTTTGTGTTGAAAGTCAAATATTAACTTTCTTGCATCTGTAAATTTAGTAGTTGTTGATTTCCTAATGACAATGTACGTTTTTAGGACGTCAAAATCGAGAAAATCAGCCTGTTTCATTTCTACAACTAGGAAGCGCTGCGAAACGGCTGTAGTTATGGCCGTAACATAATCTTTTTTGGTGTAAATAATATTGCTGTAATTATTTTTTATATTTTGTTCAATTTGGCCAAATTGAGCATCACAGGGCATTGTCGAGTGACCAGAAAGTAGATAGATGTGTTCAATGTGAAGCAATGATACGGAGTGAATTTCTCTGAGATACATTAAAACCTAAATTTTACCGTGAAAGAGTGCAGACTAACATCTAATTTTTTGCATAGGTAAAGCAAACGTTTTAAAGGATAATTATACGACAAAAAACTCATTTTTCGAATTTTGTGGCGTTCGCCCCTTCTCCACCGAACGCGTCATATAAAGATTGGTAAAACACACCACGGAACTTTTTGAACTGATTGTACGTTACTTTATTAAATACAGTGAATCGAGTGCATTTTCGACTGATTTTTTGGATCTGATGAAGTGGTGGGCAGCGAACCGGCGTGTACAGTTATCGAACGCTTCAAATTCCTTTTTCAGTATTTGCTAAATAAATCATTCTTTCCTTTAATAAAAGCGGAACCCTTCTATTGTCCATCGGATAAAGTAAGAGATTTTATAATCAGAAAATGTGGGCGTGAAACGTGGACGTGAAACTGGGCGTAATGAAGGGTTTATGCGAGGGACAAAACTTCCGAAAACTGATGGTCATTTCAAAGGAACTTAACGGAGTGGTCAGCCGTCGTTAAAGAACGTTAAAGTGATAAATGTGGGAAAATGCGGATGGGTCCCGCGTTGGCAAAATGGGCTTCTCCGTGGGCAAACGCCGCATTGCCCACGAGGGTCTGCCCTCTCAGACGCGGACCTCGCGAGTCAAAAGGGCCAAAACGAAAGACGGGGCACTGAGCATGTCATTTTATAAATAATTCTTGGTAGAAATATTTAATTAATTTACGAGTTTTCAAACTTAATTCTGATTCCAAAATAAAATAATTTTATTTAAACGCTAAATTATTAGTCACGCTAATATCCTCGTGCATGATTGTAATCAGGGGCGTAGCCAGAATTTCTTTTCGGGAGGGGCTAGTATATATATATATATATATATATATATATATATATATATATATATATATATACTGTATTAAAAGTATGTAAATGTGTAAAAACACATTCATAAATGTATTACAATAATTAAACATGTGCTGAAGGTACTTGGCATGACGTACGTACTTATAATTTACTTATAATTTAAAAAAATGCGTACAAATATTAAACCTATGAGTTTATTTCGGGGAGAGCTGAAGCCCCCGTAGCCCCCCCTGTCTCCGTCCCTGATTGTAATCTCTCTCTCTCTCTCTCTCTCTCTCTCTCTCTCTCTCTCTCTCTCTCTCAATCAAAAGAAGAAATTATTGTAAAAAATTAAAATTAGGCCTATTGATAATAAACGCAACATTTTTATTACTAATTACTAGACTTTATTAGAGAGACGACCATTTTTTAGTGACTTTTATTTCGGTGAAATCAATTTAGGTTTTCGATAAAAACTCGAATGAATTACGTTGTTTTGGACCCGCCTTGATTAAGCTCTGACGTTCCCTCATCTCTATTTTTCCCCCCTTTTTTTTTTAAAGATTTCGAAGGCCGCCAATTGCTGTCGCGACCTCTAAGAGACAAATACGTAAATGAACTTCTCGACGGGGGGGAAAAGGGGAAAAAATATTTGCTCGACTTTGCATAGAGGAAATTCCCGTTAAGGTGTTTGCGTGGTTTCATCTTCTATATAAACGGGAAAGGGGTCCCGAGGAACTTCAGTCTCTCCGATTGGCAGTTTTATAGAGTGGGGGCAGAGTTGTTGTTACTCGTATTCAGGAAATAATTTGGTTGGCATTACTGCTAGTGATATATATATATATATATATATTTTTAAACCCTAGGAAAATTAAAGACAGTCCTCTGAGTACTTTCGTGTCTATTTGAACACTTCGTCAGGAAGCAAAAGCTTTGTCTTAAACTTTTGTTCCCCGAAGGGTTAAAATATATTGTTCACAAAACTACTCGGAAGACTGTTTTTAATTTTTTCTAGGGGTTGTTTTCATTTAATTATTAATTTGTGATTTTTGTGATTTTTTTCATATATATATATATATACGGGGCTCCAATAAACCTTAGCAACCCCCCCCCCCCCCCCGCCCATGGCCTAAACCAATAAAGGTACAGTAAAACTAAACATACCTTACAAAAGAGAATTTAATCCTGCATTTAATGAGAAACAATTAAAACTTGGTGTTCCCGCAATTGGCTTCCAAGACAGCCTGAATTCGCTTTGGGTAGCTTGCCAAAAGTGACGTGAATAGATCTTGATCGTTACGCAAATTTGCTAAAACAGTTTCAATGTGTTGCGTCATTGTATCCTTCGAAAATCGATTTGCTGCAGGTTCTTGAAACGAGACATTCAACCTTGTCCTTTATAACTGATCCAATGTGTTCACAGACGTTCAGGTCAGGAGAATTTCCTGGCCATTCTTCATTTCCAAAGAAATCGATCTCATGGTTCCGCAACAACTGTTGAGTGGCTAATGTCTTAAAGCAGGGAGCCTTGTCGTGCAGAAGTGTGACCTGAGCGACATCCATAACGTTGTTTGGGTTTCTTAGAAAAGGAATGACATGCTGGGATAGAATAATATCACGAAAATACTGTCCATCCCAACTCTGACCATTTGGCTTCAGCACCCACATGAGCTTCTTTGCAGTGAACAAAACAAACACACCAACACAGTCTGGACTTTTTAATAATTCGCGATAATGTTCATTGTCATCGATTTCATCTGATGTTATGGCCCACACTCGATCATTTTGGTAGTTAGGCCGACGTGTTACGTAAACAAAAAATTCATCGGAGACAGCTAAATGCATGACATCATCCACATCCCAATCTTCAAGATAATGGGCAAACCACATTCTGCCATCGAAGTTAAGTTGAGTTTTTCTTGGCTTTGGAAGTTCATGCCAAGGCTTTAAACCTTGCCTATGACGGTACAGTCGAATGATCTCACCACTAACGATCTTTCCTCTCAACACTTCGATCTCTCTAGAAAGTTTAGCACAGCTGTTTTTCCGCTTACGCGTACCGCTTTCAATGATGTCCTTTGTTTCCTGAGAGAGGTGCAAATTTGGGCGCCCAGATTTGGTTGTATCCATTTCACATTCATCCAAAGTTTTATTCCAATTTCTTTTGACGAAGTCCTCACTTCTTCGCAACTTTTTGGCAACCCATGAACGTGTTATAAAGGTGGCTCCAGCATCACGAGCTTCCCGAAATGTTATTGCTCGTACGCGATCTATCACACGTTGCCTCTCCGAATCACCAATTAATTGAGAAGCCATTATATTATCACTTTATCAGCTAGAGTAATTTTAATACCCGCAATAAATAAAGAATTTTATATATTTTTATAATCACTAAAAACTATTTCGATATAAGTAAACATGTAAGCTGCAAATGGGGGGACTAAGGTTTTTTGGAACCCCTTATATATATATATATATATATATATTTTTTTTTATTCGGCGGGGACTTCTTTGCGAGTGACCCGTTGCTCACGTCGGGCTAGCATCATGAAAAAGAAAAAACTATAGTATTTGTCATTTACCATTACTTATTCGGACTATAGTGGATTTAATTTTCCTAGAAGAGTTCCTTGTTCCATGCACGGTCTGTGTATTATATATATATATATATATATATATATATATATATATATATTATATATATATATACCATTACCTATTCGGACTATAGTGGATTTAATTTTCCCAGAAGAGTTCCTTGTTCCATGCACGGTCTCTGTGTATCATGAAAAAAACCTCAGGGGACCATTCTGAGTTCAATCATATATATATATATATATATATATATATATATATATATATATATATATATATATATATATATATATATAAGGTTATGTAATTCAGAACAAAAGTTAATACTGTATAGATATGTCATAATCAAGTGTGTGTGTGTGTGGTGTGTGTGTGTGTGAGTAACTTTTTGGCGAGGCATCACTTTCGGACAGTACCTCGGAATATTAAAAATTTTGTATAAAAAAATCTAGAAACATTTTGTCGAAAAAAGATGTTATTCCTGATTAGGTTTATGTCAAGCTAGGTTAGGTTAGTTACGAGTTGGTGAGGTTAAGTTAAACTATATTAGTAAGTACCTCACTATTCCAGAGACGTCACCTTTGAATTATGAAAATCCGTGAGATTTTGCCCGTGCCTGATTTTGATAACTGTAAACATATCCCACACAAGGGGAAACATATCCCACATAAGGGGAAACATATCCCACACAAGGGGAAACATATCCCACACAAGGGGAAACATATCCCACATAAGGGGAAACATATCCCACATAAGGGGAAACATATCCCACATAAGGGGAAACATATCCCACATAAGGGGAAACATATCCCACATAAGGGGAAACATATCCCACATAAGGGGAAACATATCCCACATAAGGGAGTTTGAGACTTAAAAACCGTGAGAGTTGACATTTCTGCAATTCGAGCCCTCACTCGCGACCGAAACATCTAGTACGCGCTTCTCGGTTCGATAACACTAAGGTTAGGTCGGGTTAAATTAAGTTTAGTTAATTAGTTTTTAGTATAGGAATTTATAAACTGTCGGCATCTATCTTATACAGATATCACGCGTGCACATACACTCAACATCTAAAATCATTTGAAGGAGGTGACCCGCAACTTTACCCGGGATCCGAACCCCACGAGTCACTACATCATCTGGACGCGGAGGACGGTTTCCCATTCAATTACTACCCAGACCCGATGTTGCTTAATTTCGCTGATCAAACGGGATGCGGTGTTACGACATTGGCTACGACGCAGCCCTAACAGCGAATAAACAAAGAACTGCGCTTAGGGGATACGAGAAACGTTTATCGATAGGTCATTACGCGTACGGAAGAAGTCGTAAATTACCATCAGGATCGAGTGTCGTTCATTTGGTCTCATACAAGATCTTAATTAAAACCATATTCTATAAACTGGGGGGCCAGGAGACAGAGACAGACGACAGACAGACTCACCGAACGCCCGTTACAACCAAAGAATTGCTAATGTATATTGGCGTCAAAAAAATAAAAAATAGTGAAGAAAAGACGAAGATATGCTCATTGTGAGTACTTTGCCGAATTGAAAAGTGTACACCTAATGTTTCGCTTCTGAGGTTTGTTTTCGTTACGTCCAACCGAATTGATTTACAATACACTCAACAAGGCAAGTGCAATAACTAACCACTTATATCATAGTTTATCACACTACTGTATAAGAATGTATGAGTACGTTACGGTAATTGGAACTGTGTGTGTGTGTGTGTGTGTGTGTGATAAATATATAACTCGAAATTTTATATTTCATATAGATTTTCTCTCTTCTGAGAAGTTAGTTGAGAAATATGCTTATCAGCGTTGTGGTGCAACCACTTTTTTGATTGCGCCTATTACGCACGCGGATTCGTTTGTTCGGGATTGCTCTGGTTATCATCTGGATGACATTTTCAATTTTATACGCGCAATTTTCTTAGCTTACTCGTGAAGCCCAATTTAATTTTGTACTTTCAACGTTAATTTACCCTCAACTTACGAGAGAGGCGTAGTGCAAGGTAGCATAGAAACAACACAATCTCTCGTATAAATTTTATTTCACAAAATCTTAAAAGTTTACTCACACTGGGATATTCAGAATCAGTTTACGGATGTACACAAATTTTTTTTAGAAAAACTAATTTAAATTTCAAAAGAGGTTTTCAATTACATACTTGGATTAAGTCTCAAAGGGTTCATACAGAGGGGTTTGATATGCGACTCAAGAAACAGCCTTAATTCAAATTCCTTAAAATAAATAAAAAACGTACTTACAAAAAGTACAAAATTTGGTCTCAAAAGTTCCGCGCGAATTCTGCAGATATTTTCGGAAAAAATTCCACCAAATTAATTTTTTTCCAAAAACTTTTCAAAATCCTGCGCGAACTCCGCAGATTTCCTCGGGGAACAAAATCACCTAAAAGATATTTGCTAAACACAAAAGTTGTAAAATTATTCCCGGAGGAAACGCAATAAACTCAGCGAGCTTACAAGTTAAAATTTGGACATGTGAACAAAATTAAATTTAAAAAATGCCGGACACTTTCGGGTATTATTCTCTCAAAGTTCCTTTCTGACCGGCTACTACCTCATTTACAGAAGGAGGTTTGAACCATAACTTAAATTTATGAACCGGCGTGTGAAACAGTGAAACAATGAGATTTAAATTATTTAAATAACAGAAACGCTTTAAAGTCGGCTTAGAAAATCAAACAGTGCCACAGATTTAGAGATTTTACAACACTTTACATTTTGAGAGTTATGACTACAACTAACTCTGTACCTCTAAGTCTACCTTAAAATTAAAGAAGCTCCTCCCTTCAGTATCTAAATAACCTATCAGAACATTTCCATTACACGACATCATTCGTACATAAATTTGGGTTTCTCATTGGTCAACTTCAACTTCGCTATAACCAAGCCGTAAGAAAAAATTTAAAATAAAATTTCCTCTCGGAAGATTTTCCTAAAGCGATGTATTTTCTGAGCTAATCAATCATTAACATGTAACAAGTGAAGCAGATCTCGCATGTTTACATTGAATTTCACCTTTAACCAAAGAATATATTTTACTTACAAGCCACAAAATGAAAAAGACTAAAGATAAAGTTTTTTCCCCTCCACAGATTAATTGTGCCTGACTTGATTTATGCCTTTTTTCTTATAACGCACTCATCCCTTTGGACCGATCTCGGATATCGGATTACTTTACTTTTCCATATCTTCAGTTTAAAGGTTTAATCTTCACGTGAAATTAAAACCATTTCAAAATTACTTCTTTATTTTACAATTTTTATTTATTTTTCGATGAGATTTAAACATACAAATTTGCTGTTAAACAGCTTATGTGGTATTTCGTTAGGCAACAAATTACTTGAATTGTTAATATATATATATATATCTATATATATGTATGTATGTGTGTGTGTGTGTGTATATAATATATATATATATATATATGTGTGTGTGTTTGTGTTATATATATATATATGTGTGTGTGTGTGTGTGTATATATATATATATATATATATGTGTATATATATATGTGTATATGTATATATATGTGTATATATATATATATATATTATATAAAACCTTGGTTTTGCTTCTGCCCGAATTATTCATTTTGACAAAAGCCAAGCTTGTCACTTCACCTTAGACCTACAGTTTAACGTGGAATCCGAACCACGCCCCACCAGCAGCCCAGCGTTTCAACCACTAGGGTACCCATTTATCTACCAACCAATTTTTTATTGTGTGAAAGGATGAACAGTTGGGATTTGCTGCGCGCCGCCTGCCATCACCGGGTCCCGATCCTGGGCCCGATGGATTGGTCGTCAGCGACGCTAACCACTACACCACCGAGGCGCATCAATGTTCACTCTCTTTAGTATGCTCGGTATTTCTCCCGTGTTCAGGGGTCTTCTCCATATCCAATAAAGGATAGTTATTTCGTTCTTAGTTTTTAACCAACGAGGCATTCCATTTGGGATCTAGGAAAAAAGCCCCCGGAGGAAAAAAAAACCGAGGAAAAAATCCCCGGCGGAAAAAAAAAAACGAGTAAAGCATCCCCCGAGGAAAAGATCCCCCATCTAAATAAGCTACAACATGATTTGCTAAGTCCTTTTGCTTAACATAGACGTAGCCTTCAGAACACAATTTAAATCCCCCTTTATTTGACTTTACAAACTCCATGATGGGCAAAGTTTAACTGAAATAAAAATTTAGATAGTAGAAGAAATGTAACCTACGTAGAAATTTACTTGTCTTGTAACCAACAAACAAACTTACTTATTAATTACTAAAACTATTAATTAACTATTTTCTGTGAGCGAAATATTTTATATTCCATTTAAATATTTGGGTCAATCCCAGAATAGGCACCTGATGTACCTCAATCCCAAATGAAGCACCTGCGTTCAACCTCAATCCCAGAATAGGCACCTTGCAAGGAATTAAATAAAAAAAACCTGATGATTACAAAATTTATTGTTTATACAAAGTTTATTACAAATGTAATAAAGGCAAAGTTATAAAAGGTTTAAAGTGGTTTAATGAATAAAGAAAAATTTTAGATATTATAAATTCCTGCAATATGAGCCTGAATGTTTCTGAATCCATCTGAAGCTGGTAAGAATAGCAAAACAAAGCAAAAGATTAGGTTAGGTTAGGTTAGGTTAGGTTAGAGTTGATTTTTTCAAATATTGATAAAAACAATGAAATTATATCTCTAAAACCTGTTTATATTTTTTTCTCCTCAATCCCAAAAAAGCAGAAGATATAGCAAAAGATTAGGTTAGGTTAGGTTAGAGTTGATTTTTTCAAATATTGATAAAAACAATGAAATTATATCTCTAAAAACTGTTTATATTTTTTCTCCTCAATCCCAGATTAAGCACCTGTGTTTTGCCTCAATCCCAGATTAAGCACCTAAAAATGATTTCAGGTTCCTATTCTGGGATTGATCCAAATATTTCATAATAAAAACTTAACCAACTTTAAGCAAATTTATATTGATTTTAATATATAATTTATAATTAATTTCGTATTTCTAGAAGATTCTGACTGCGTCGTTTAGGGGCAATGTTTAACTGAAATAAAAATTGAGATAGGGGATGGGGGATTTAGATGGGGGGGGGGGGCAAGGTTAACTGAAATAAAAATTGAGATGGGATGGGGATTTAGATGGGGGATTTTTTCCTCGGGGGATGCTTTACTCGGGTTTTTTTTTTCCGCCAGGGGATTTTTTCCTTCGCTCCGGGGGATTTTTTCCTCCGGGGGCTTTTTTCCGGATACCTTCCATTTGTCCGGGCCCGCAGCCGAATGTGATTTAACTCGTTCCGTAGCTTTCGCTATATCTTCCGCGGTAAAATCAAAATCAGTTATACATTCTCTATTTAATTCCTTTTCAAAAATTATATTTCTGTCAGGTACTGCTTTGTCTCGGTTTATGGTCGTGAAAGCCGATTCATATTGAGCTCTCAATATTTTAAATATTTCTTTTAGATCATCGGTTAGCTCATTATTTTTTTCGTTAAGAGTCGCGATATAATGTTATGCATTTTGTTTTCTTTTCGTGAAGCTTATAAAAATATTTTAGGTTATCTTTTATTATTTTCATCGCATCTTCTCTTCTCTCTCTGAATATGGCCCTAAATTAGGGCTCGTATTTCTCCGTTTATACTTTCCGATTTTGCCTGTATCACGTTTTTTGGTGTTGTTTGTGCGATTAATTAATTTCATAGCTACTCTCCTTCTCTCGCGGAATAACGTTTGCTTTTACCTCACGAAATAGTTCTTTCCCTTTGGCCGTACTTTAGAAACGTACTTTTCTAAGATTTCCAGCTTCTTTTTTTCCCGAGGTTATCATTATTTTTTCTGTTGTTTTATCCTCTAAGTCCGTTTTCCACTCTATTTGCGCCACATCGGATCTGATTTCTTCCCAATTTATAGACTTACACTTTAGATTAAAACTCAAATTTGCTTCTTTCTTTAGTAGGAGTATTTTCTTTTAGCGCTCTCGCCATTTTAGTGGGTACCTTGATAATGGTGTGGTCTGAGATATTTGCTAGTGTTATTTTTATATCATTGATTAAATTGGCGTTATTCCCGAATACCAGATACGAGCAGTTATTTTTTCTTGTGTTATCTTTTATCTTCTGCGTTAACATAAATTTATTTGTTAAACCTTAGAAGCTATCAACATTTTTGCTTGCTCCTGGTCCTCTCTCGTGCCTCTCTTGTCCTGGTATATTATATATATATATATATATATATATATATATATATATATATATATATACACACACACACACACACATTTCTTCCTATTCTTTTCTATTTTATAAATGGGAAATTAAAATCACCGCAGAGTATTATATTCAGGGATGGAGTGTTTAAGGACTTATTAGGTTTCTGATGTCGGCAATGGCTTCAGAGAATTTGAATTTTGTGGCTGGAGTGTTTATTTCAATAGTTACTGCTAAGAGCTGTATGTACGAGTAACTGTTTGATTTATTTATTGTCGTATGACTCTCAAGCATATTATATATATATATATATATATATATATATATATAATACAGGGTGTCTCAAAAGTCACTATCTATTTTGAAAAATAATGGGAATTACGAAAAACTGGTTTAAGACATGAAAAATATATTTATTTCAAAGTAAGTGCCACAAAGAATTAGTGCTACTTATTTATCTGTCTCCACATGGCGACCATCAGTGTCTCTACAGAGCTCAAAGCGATAAGTTGTTTCCCGGAACACACTTTCCAGCATTTGAGGTGTTATTTTCTGAACTGCATCGGTAATACGATTTCGAAGTTCGGCTACATCACTAATTCTTCTACCAGTGTACACCTTAGACTTAATGAAACCCCAGGCGAAAAAATCTAATGGTGTTAAATCGGGTGAACGTGCTGCCCATGGTTGTGTTCCTCCACGACCAATCCAGCGACCGGGGAAGCGTCTGTCAAGATAATCACGTACAATTATTGCATAATGGCACGGTGCTCCATCCTGCTGAAAAACTACTGTCAAGAATGCCATCTGTAAGAAGTTGAGGTTCGAGGAATTGTTCAAGCATGTCAAGATAAATTTATAAATTACACAAAATTCGAAATAAACCAATTAACTTTTTTTAAATACACAAATTTGCACCAGAAGTACATATCTTTATGCCAGCATAGCATTTTTTAAAAAAACATCTAATGTCACCGAAATAGATAGTGACTTTTGAGACACCCTGTATATATAAGATGCGATGAGGGTGGCGCAAAAGTCAGGAATGAAAGGGTCATCATTGCATAAATTATATCAATTTTTTTTTAACAAAAAAGTAATTCTTATTTAAAAATAGTGGCGGCCACAGAACGAAAAAGGTCCATTAGCTCTGGCTCCGTTGACTCCTAACTTTTGGCCACCCTGTATATATATTACAGTATTTTTTAATAACCTTTATTAATAATAAAATAAATACATTCGTATTACAATTTACAATGACATGAATAATTGTGAAGCTTGACTATTTATTTAATTTAATTTGGCCCTTAAGCTTTAGGCTTTACTGGGCTCTTATTAAAAATAAACAGCTAGTTGTTATTAATTAATAATAAATAAATAAGTAAATAAGTATTATTAATAGTTAAAGTATGTTTTAATCTTAAATTATCACTACTCACACGACAAATGCAAGGTCACCATTGAAGGCATTATACCAATACCATACAAAGAAACCAATATTATACATGAGAGATAAGAACTGAACAATCCCAAGAAATGTGTTTTTAATACTAGATTACACACGAGAAATTAATAAACAATAGTAATTGACATTAATCCTAGATTTTTGTTAGTATGCTATTTTAATCAGGATTTCAACTTGGTTTTAAACGAATTTACATTCACAATATTTTTTATGTCGGCATTTAAGTCATTCCATAGTTTCAATCCAATGAAAATGGGTAGTTTTGAGATGAAGACAATCTAAATTGAGGTATAACAAGCTTTGATCTATTTCTGGTCTGATACGAATGGATTTCTTGAGTTATAAAATAGCTATTTACCCATTGTAAATTAATGATTTTGTGCTTGCACTCGTAAATAAAAATAAAATGTGCCAGTTTCATTACATATTGCTCTTTTTTGGAGTTTCCCCAAACAAGGGTGCAGTACGTTATATAAGGAAGAACAAGAGTATGATAAAGAGTCAATAAAACCTGTTTAGAGACTACATTTCTAAGATTAAACATTATAGCAACGCTCTTGAAATCTTTTTCGCGATATAATTTACATAATCACTCCATTGCAAATTCTTGTCTAGCATTACACCAAGAAATTTTGTTACAGTACACTCCTTTATAGCGATTTCATTAACATTAAGGTCATCAAGATAGACATTTCTTTTATTAGTAAAAATCATGAAATTTGTTTTACTGGTATTTAGGAAGAGTTTATTGGTGGTCAACCATTTCATTGTACTGATGAATTCTGACTTAAATATATAGCTGAATTAACATCCTTGCAAGAAAAAGACACAGTTGTATCATCCGCAAACATTATGAAGTTCAGAATATCAGATGAACGTGGAAGGTCATTTATATATAATAAAAATAACAGTGGACCCAGAACTGAGCCCTGTGGCACATCATGTTTGACAAGCGCTTTAGTTGAGCAAACCTTATTTACTGATACAAAATGATATCTACTGGACAAATAAGTTTTAAACCAATCACTGATTGCTCCTCTAAAGCCGTAACAATATAATTTATTAAGTAGAATATTATGGTCTATTACATCAAATGCCTTACTCAAATCCATAAATATTTATAGCATTATTTCTTTGTTTTCTTTAGCTATATTTGCATTTTCCATAAGATTTAAAATAGCCATTATTGCTACGGAAGTCATATTGATTTGGAGATAATAAATTGTAGGATTCTAAATATCGCTGCATTCTACGTTGTACAATTTTTTCAAAAACTTTGCTGAACACAAATAATGAACACGCCGGCCTGTAATTTGTTGCTAGTGTAGGACCACCACCTTTAAAAAGGGGTGTTATACAACCAGTTTTTAGCATTGATGGGAATATTCCTTTGGAAATACTTTTATTGATAATTTTAGCCAAAGTTACGGATATCTTATCTTTAACAGGTTTCAATATATAGGTACAGGAATGTTATGAATGTTATTTTTGTATTTTTTTTAATTTATCATTAATATTCCAGACCTCAGTAGAGGTAGCAGGAACAAAAGAAACTGAATTTAGTGGGCTGGGTGTCATATATTCTAGAGGTGAGTGATCATTATTTAGTAATTGTGAGCGAAGCTTATTCGCTATTGAAGTATCATCAGTAATTTCTTTATTATCAACATTTAATTTCTCTATTGAATTTTTCTTAATTTGTTTACCGAGAAGACTGTTTATAGTTGTTCAAGTGTTTTTCATGTCTCCTTTATGTTTGAAAAATTGATATTTGAAATACTCGTTTTTGAGATATTTGATATTTGAGATAACACTATTACAGTTATGAATGCGTTGACACTATATATATATATATATATATATATATATATATATATATATATATATATATATATATATATATAGAGATATTGCATATTTATTCTTTAGAGGAAGTGCGTCGTATTTTGCAAGGTTTGTTTTATTAATTTATTTTTTAAAAATTGATACCTGACATTAAGTTTTGTGCTTTTTTAAATTAAAATTCTTTACAGTATTGACAAGTATTGCGATGTTAATTTTAGAGAAGTAAAATAGTGTGTGTGTATATTATTTATAAGAATTAAATTAGAATATCTAATTAAGCATTGAGTTAAAATTCTCCATTCTACCTCCAAATTTATGATCGTGATTACACACGCGAAACTTTGCTCCATAAACAACAACAACAACCAGAATTTAATTGCGATTCATTATTGTACACTTTTTTGCTTTGAAATGAAGTGGAAATTTGTTTCCTAACATTAATTCTCCATTGCGATATTTGGCATAAAAATGGCAAAAACTGTCTTACCGAAAATCACTAGAATTTTGACGGTGCCCATTTGGGGGGGGGGGGGGGGGGGGGGGGGGGGGGGGGGGGGGGGGTAATTCGAAGAATAAATGGCCGTTGTTAGTACGGGACAATTTTATAATGCTTCGTATTGCGTTAAAGAACATTCACGCGATAAAGCAAAATTGGAAAGTGTCCGTTTGGAGAAATGTATATTTTGAATAATTATATTCCACACTTTCAGTTGAGAAATAATGCGTTTGACTGAAGGAAAGGGACGAAGTTATTCTGTGACTCGAAATAAGAGTTTGATGGAGAGTTGTAAGGAGATATTCTGCGGTTTCATGGATGAATTTATATACAGGGTGTCCCATAAGTCGTTCTCGTAGGAAAATTTATTTTAAATTAAATTTACAAAAGTAATACATTATAACTATAACGGATGTGCAAATTGATGCCTTGTTTTGGGACCTTTTTTTTTTTTTGTCGCGGGTAGAATAACGCAATGGCTAATATGAAAGGCGGAAGCCTTTTCCTGAGGAGTGTAACTCGCTTCCATATTAGTCATTGCGCGTTATTCTACCCGGAACCAAAAAAAAGGTCCCCAAAAAAGATAAAATTAATTTGAACATTTGTTTTAATTCTAACGTATTACTTTTGTAAATTTAATTTAAAATAAATTTCCTATGAGACCGGACTCGTGGGACACCCTGTTTACAATGGAACACCCTGTGTACATTCTTCATTTGAGTGTCGTGAATAGGTTTTTAATTGTTAAATAAAATACATTTATACACGTATTTGCCCACACTCTTCTTGCTTATTTGTACAATTCATTGAAATTCCAAGTTTTATTTTAAATCCATTTATTATAATACTACTACTACTACTACTACTAATAATAATAATAATTCAATCGTTATTGGTAAAAATAAATATTACAATTAACAATGTTGAGCTTTAGGCTTCAATTTGACTGTAGGTACCCACAATTTCGGGCTTCTTTAAAGATGAAATTTCTAAATTGTACTTTAAAGATGATGTAATCTATTTATAAACTATTTCTTATCGGAGTTACTTCACTTCAGTTAAAGCTTTTATAACGAGAAGACGACAAGATGCGACATTCTTCGGGCAATTAGGAGGAGGAACTCGAGAGGCACCTCCATTTGGTGCCATCAAGATGCCACAGGGATTCCTCGGAATTCCACGGGATTTAGAGATTTAAGGGGATCAGAAAGGATTAAGGATTATGAAATAAAAAGGGAAGAAACAGAAGGCCCCTGTCTATTATCTGTAATTACCAAGAAAGGAATTCGTACTGCATTTTCAAAATACGAGCGAACATACGTATATTCTTTTTTTGGGGGCGAGAAAAATATTTAAGTGTACCTTCAAAATTAAAGAAAACTTTAAAAAAAATATTGTTATCGAGAACAGAAGCAATTTCGGCTCGAAAATTTTATTATTTTGACGTCCAAAATCTTATACTAAAACGGACATTATATGGAAAGTAAGGGGAAACCTGCTACCCTCGTGGTCAAGGAAGAATCGGAGGGTAGAATTTCATTCGTTACCAGAGAATGAGAAAGAGAAAAATGGGAAAATCAAAATAAAAGGGAAGCTTCCTTCTCTCACGCTCAAAGACAAAAGGGGAAAGAGCTGAAGGAAAACGGAAAATGATTTATTTATTTATTTAGGGGGAACTTTAAAATTTTTATTCTTGAAATTATTTATATATATATATATACATATATATATATATATATATATATATATATATATATATATATATATATATACCTACACAATTATACAAAATTTATTCGTTTAACTGTATAAAGATCCTGTGCATTCATTTCAGTTGATTGCATGACCGGGTTTTTTTTCTATAAGAGATACTCATATTTTCCAGGTTAGCATAATCAATTAAGGTTTTCGGCGTGGGAAACATTGTTTTGTTTTGTTTTTCTTTTAAAAGTTCTTAAAATTTGTTTTGGGATCCTTTTTCTTCCTCTTAACCCATTAGTGCCCATTGGTAGAATTTCCTACCCCACAAAATTGTTTGTCATTATTGCGTAACGTTTTCTCGTATTCGCGCGATCTTCGGTATGAGTCATGATATGACGCAATCTAAAAGATTGCGTCATATCAATGACTCGTAAGAGGAATCGTAAGAGACCGTGGAATCATTATAGATAAACTGAAATATATGGGAATAACGGGAAAAGTAGGGAAATGGATATATAATTTCCTTAGTGAGCGGCGGCAAGTCGTTACAGTACAAGGAGTATCTTCATCAGAATCGGAGGTCAGTACCACGAGGAACAGTATTAGCTACAATACTCTTCATAATCATGCTAACTGACGTAGATGAGGACGTTACCAGAGACAGCGCAGTAACATCCTTTGCTGATGACGCAAAGATCAGTAGAAAAATAAGAAACCCAGAAGATATAGGATCTCTACAAACGGACATGAGCAGAATCTACGAGTGGACGGAAGACAACAATATGAAGTTTAACACTGAGAAATTTCAGCTGTTAGGTACGGAAAAAGAGAAGACCCAAAATCCATGGAATATTATACCCCAAATGGACAGGAAATTCGGAGAAATTTTAGAGCAAAAGATTTAGAGGTTGTAATGACTGATGATGCGGAATTTGAAACACAAAATAAGATAGCAGTAAACAGACCAAAGAGAATAACGGGGCAGATATTGAGAACCTTTAAACGAAGGGATAGGAATGTAATGGTTACTCTACTGAAAACCCTAATCATACCCAAATTGGAATACTGCTCGGTCCTAACATCCCCATATAAAAAAGAAGACATTAGACAGCTAAAAGGGATTCAGAGAAGCTTCACAGTCAAGATCAACGGGTGCAAAGAACTAAATTACTGGGAAAGGTTACTCGAACTAAACCTATATTCACTGGAAAGGAGGAGAGAGAGATACACCATTATTTACACTTGGAAAATAATGGAGAAACTAGTCCCTAATCTTACTCTGAACCCTGTAACTCCCCAAACAACGGTGGAAAGTAGAAAAGGAAGACTGTGTCGTGTTCCCAAATTAAAAGCTAGACAGGGAACATCCTTAACCCTTTACTGTCCAAATATTTCGCAGGGTTAAGTTATGAATGCGTGTATTTGAAAGATTGTAAATTTGTTCTTTTGGGCAGTAAAGGGTTAACCCTGAAAGAAAATAGTTTTGTTGTGAGAGGACCAAAACTGTTTAATTAGCTGCCCATTGCCCAAAGACCTAAGGAACACGAGTGGTGTTGCAGTGGACATCTTCAAAAGAAGATTAGACACCTGGCTCAGAACAAGCCCCGATGAGCCGGGCGTACCTGGCTATGTGAGGTGGAGAGTACAAGAAACCAACTCACTACTTCACCAGGCCAACTTGAGAGGAGGGGCGACAAGCTTGACCTTCGTGAAATGAGGAATCATCGCACGGAACCTTTGAAAGGTATATATATATATATATATATATATTAGTTGTTAGCACCGCGGACTACGAATCTATCAGCCCCGGGATCGAGACCCGGTGACGGCAGGCGACTCGCAGCAAAACCCACCTGTTAACCTTCTACACAATAAAAATTGGTTGGTAGATAAATGGGTACCCTGGGTAGCATATTGGTTAAAACGCTGGGCTGTTGCTGATCGGGAGGTCGTGAGATCGAGTCCGGGCGAGGACTTTGTATTTTCTGACACCCGTGGTGGGGCGTGGTTTGGATTGCACGTTAAATTGTAGGTCTAAGTTGGAGTGACAAGCTTGACCTTCACCAGAATGAACAATTCGGGCGGAAGTTTTATATATACAGTGTGTCCAAAAAAAATTTGTACACATCATATTAACATATATAGATCAATAAGCAAAATAGGCGGATAGTAAATAGATAGCAAATAGGCTTCTTTAATGTTTAAATGTTCGAAATATCAGCCAGCAGCGTCAGTACCTTCATGGTTGTGCTGCTTACTTTAATGTTTTAAATGTTCAAAATGTCCGACACTAGCATCAATACATTCTTGACAACGCCGCGCAACAGATCGGCATACTGTTCGGATTGTTCGGAGTGGAATGTTGGCACAGGCTATTTCAATTTCGTGTCTCAAGGCCTGTAGTGTCCTTGGCTTTTCAGCATACACAGTGTTCTTCAGAGTGCTCCACAAGTAAATGTTTAAGGGTGTTAAGTCAGGAAATCGTGGTGGATACTCCGTACATCCCCTACGTCCTATCCATCTTCTAGGAAAACAAACATTGAGAAAATTTCTAACGTCATTGTGGTAATGTAGTGGCGCGCCATCCTGTTGAAAGTAACACACTTCTTCCAAAAAAAGAGCTCTGATTGAAGGTACAATGTTGTCTTGCAGCATTGATAAGTAAGCAGCACCTGTGACAGTGTCCTCAAAGAAAAATGGCCCTATCAGTCCTCTGAAAGACAGACCACACCACACTGACACTCCTGGTTGATTAAGTGCTCGTTCTTCTGTTACGTTTGGATTTTCGGTGGCCCAGTACACACAGTTGTGTCGATTGATTTGATAGTACCATTAAGTTTAAAAGTGGCTTCATCGGACCAAATAATGAAATCAGGAAAAGGTTGTTTTTCATCACACATGTGCAAAAACCACTCACAAAATTCTTTTCGACGATCTGGATCGTCCTCATTCATTGCATGGAGCATTGGAGCAGTCTAGGTATGTACGGTTTCCACTTTTCACGTCGCAAAATGCGATGAACGCTGGATTTAGAAACACCAATCTCACGAGAACATTGCCTTGTAGACTTATTTGGAGAGTTTGTGAAGGCCCGTAACACGGTCTCAACACTTTCATTGTCAGTTGAAGTGCGACGTCTTCCAGATCGGCCTTTGTTGACGTTTTGCACTGTTCCGTCAGTCTCAAACTTATCACGTAATCTTGTAATTGTTACCCGTGATGGTGGTAATGTTCCAAACTCATTTCTCCAATGTCTCTGTACCTCAGCCACATTCTCCGTCTTCCAGTAGTGCTTCAGAATCCACTTACGTTGCTCAAACGATAACTGCAATGCCGCCATTTCCTGTAATATGGGATACTACTGTTATTTAAGTACAATACACTATTACTAAGTACTATAAATATACTGATACATCAGCGCATATTACTATCATCTAAAGTGTGCAATGTGCATGTTGATATATAGTTAGTTAGTTAGTTAGTTGATATCTGATTTTAATTAAGTTCAGTTCTTTATTTAGAAATATACACAGATAATTTATAGTATTTTGAAGTGTGTAAACTGCGTTTATGCAGCGGAAGCGCTTTGAAGGCTGAAATCTACCATTTAGGTATAATTATAAAATTTCTATATAAAGACTGAGACAAAAAGCGAATTTACGGACTTGCACGTCTTAATTTTAAATATTATATTTCAATACATAAACTTGGAACGGACTTCCATTAATTGCAACTGGTTTTGCGATTACAAAATTTCAAATAAATTCCGTATTATGCGCGGAAGAACTCTACTAAGCTACTCTTTATTTCATTATATAATCCTTAGCCGTTATAAGGACGCGCGTTACGTACATTCATGATTCTGAACTCGGCACTTCCGATTTTGATGATAATATTATTTCGACTTTACGAATTGTTTTCACTTTTCCGAGAAATTGTATATCATATTTCCAATTTTTACCTTATTACGTCTATATATTTTTCCTTTTACGAATCCCTACTCGATGGTTATAACATTTATCAGTGTTTTAGCCAAGCTTGTTTGCTTTACATCGGAATTTGCATGTATTATCTTGAACAAAAGTTATGTTGTTCTCTCAGTTGAGATAAGATCTTCGGGATTCGAGCTAGACCATGTTCGTCTTTACTGAATATTGTATATGGCACTCACCGAATATTTGTAGACTTTTTTTTTTAACTATTCCTTCATATATTTTAGCGAAATTCCTGTTGCTGCAGAATATCTCCGATTTTTTTGGCTTGATATATAACTCAACCTAACCTAATCTAACCCCGGGCGAGTAACCCGTAAATAATAGGTAGAATATTTTTTGTTGAAATGTCTTTATCCCGCTGTAATGAGGATAGAAAAAAAACAAGAGAACACAATTGATAACGGTAACTAATTTAAACTGTAATTTGATCGTATAAACTTTAAAAATGAATGTAACCAATTCGCTTAATAATAACTTCAAAAAAATATATTTTAATTGTAATTAAAGTATTGCTGTTAGTTACCTTTTGAAAAATGAGAGAAATTTTTAGGCCTATGTAACGAGGCGCTTCAAATTCCATTATGGAAACAATATTTTCCCCTCATTGAGAAAAAGTTAACAGATGGGTGAAAATAAGGTTAGTGATCGTTATTTAAATAATTTTCCGTACTTCCGGTCACACATCCGGTGACCATTTGCCCGTTTGACCCGTCAATTAAGGTCATTTTAAGGTCATTTTAAGTTATTCATCTTGTTTTGTAAGTGAATTTCGTTTTCGCTTATAACAAGCATATTTATGATATATGGGATGAATTTCACAATTAAACGCGTGAAATGAATGATGATGCAAATCCACAAGGAAAAAGAAAAATGATTCCAAGGCCTTTCGTGTATTCACAGTACATCCTCGTCATTCCTGATGAGTGTCTTCTGAACACACGAACACTAGGAATCATTTTTCTTTTTTCTTGTGGGTTTGCATCATTATATATATATATATATATATATTATATATATATTATATACACCTTTGGTTAGCTTCCGCCCGAATTGTTCATTCTGACGAAGGTCAAGCTTTTCACTCCACCTTAGACCTACAGTTTAACGTGGAATCCGAACCACGCCCCATCAGCAGCCCAGCGTCGTAACCACTAGCCCCCTAGGTACCCATTTACCTACCAACCACTTTCTTTTATTGTGTGGAAGGATGAACAGCTGGGTTTTGCATGGAACAAGGAACTCTTCTGGGAAAATTAACGGACTATAGTGGATTTAATGTTCCCAGAAAAGTTCCTTGTTCCATGCATGGTCTGTGTGTAATACACACACACACACACACACACACACAGAGTAGCCCTAAAAATTTACCACTTACATTTTTTTCAGACCACTCATATATATATATATATATATATATATTATATATATATATATAAAATTTCATGACTGTAAGTTGTGAGCATATAGAGGTTATAAGTATAATGGGTTTCATTAATTGGAAGTTCGTGTATGCTTTCAGATTAAGATTGATATGAGCCATTTTTATAGCCTTCGAACAGTTACTAATACTTCACATGATTCTTGGTGAAAAAAAAAAAAAAAAGAAGTTGAATTACCTTAAATATTTTAGGACTCGTAACTTTGTTGCTAAATCTTCAAATTTTGAGACTGCGTCGTCTTTCATTGGCTGTGAGATGCCCATCTGGTGGTCATCCGTGGAAAGTATCGGATATCAAGGCACTATGTGGCACTGTTTGATCCGTTGTTGTGGCTCTCGGGGCTTCCTTTCGAACATTAATAGCGTGACCTCCGCATCTGGTATTACGCATCTGAAAGTGGAAAGTCTGTTTGTAGGCAAATGTTTATTGCATTTTGACTCTCTTTTAGATTTATGACGCAAAACACATTCGAAAGGAAGGGAAAAGCATTTCGATTCGTACATCATAACCCAGATGATGACGGTTCTCTCAACATTCCTCTCTCTCTCTTAAAATAACTTTATATATATATATACACACACACACACACACACACACACACAGGGTTTTCCATAAGTCCAGTCTCAGAAAATTTTATTTTAAATTAAATTTACAAAAGTAATACATTAGAGCTAAACAAATGTTCACATTAATGTCTTGTTTTGGGACTTCTTTATTTTTTGTCTCAAAACAAGACCTACACCCTGTATATATGAAAATGAAAATAAGCATGAAAATATTTATTGATAGACCATTAGTTCATATGACAAATATTAATAATACAAAATGACAATAGACTACGATGAAAATTCAAATACTAAGAATAGAAATACAGTTAATGGACACTAGTAATGTCGAAGTTAAATGGAGCTACGGACAGACGTTTTCGTGCCATGAATTCCATAGTTTAGAAGGCATGCGCGGGACTGACGAATAGCTTGGATAATTGGGTTGGTTGATTTTTTAATTCTTTGCATTTCGGGAAGCTCGAGACATTGTGGCGAGCAAACATTTGCGAAGCTGAGCAGCAGCAGCATCTCGGGGTAACTTATGTAGGAGTCTGAAAGATCCGTTGTCTAGCAAATTTAGGGTTCTGCCAGAACCCTTTTTATAATTCACCCGGAGTTGCTGCTGTCCGTATATATTACTGCAAAAAGTACGAAAGAGAATATCTTTAGCTTCACTCGTACAGAACCGGAAGTTCCTTATAGTCATATTCGCTTTAGCGCAGAGGCTTCGATACTGTTTTCTTATATGTGAGTCATCACTCAAGGAGCTGATGATAATTCGACCCAAATAGTTAAATTCTTCTTCTTCTTCCGTTGCTTCACCTCTCATTTTGAAACTAATATCAGTTGGCTGATTGGAGCTTTTGGGATAGTTACATAACCTTAGTTTTTGTAACATCAAAAAGAATAGTCATGGCAGACTTTTAGCATACAATCCCAACCTTTAACGGAAGGACTTATTAACCCCATATCATCGGCAAAGACTAAGTTATTTATCCTCGTGTTATCTATACAACACCCACTTATTGCCTCATTAAGTGAAGCAATTAATCCATCAAAATACGCATTAAACGCCAGAGGAGAGAGCAAGGAGCCTCGCCTCATCCCGCAGGAGGAACCAAAACATTCGGATAGTACATTGCCCAACTTAACCGTAAAAGATTGGTGGGTATACCAAAATTTCAATAAATTTTAATATGTTCGTGGGAACTTTCCTGTCCTCAAGTTTTTTTTAAATAAAATATTGTGGTTCACTCTATCATATACCTTACTTATATCCAGGAAACAGCTATAAATACTTGAACTACTGTCAATGTATATATATATATATATTTATTTATATGGACATGCATATATTTTTTCTATGCAGGAAGGAGGGGCCAAGGGCAAACGCCGGCAAATATGACCCATCATAGAAGGAAAACGAGAGTCAAAATGAAGGTCTACGTGGCTGTTAAAAAAACTGCTTTTTTTTTATTTGGGAAATAATGTGTAGTGTGTAAGATGCACGTAGCCTACGTGTAGTGACGAATAGAGGGAGAAGTGTGTGTTTGAGAGAATGCTGCACTGCTCACAGGACAGATAAGACACGGAAAAATATCAGCTGAGGACGACAGTGACAGGAGAAACGGGAATTCCAGCATTTCCTGTCTCCTGCCTAATGTACCCCTCCCCTCCCGGGAGTACTTCCCTAGTCGATTGGTGTCTACAATCTTCTGTTATATATATATATATATATGGGAAGATCTACCTTCCTTCCTTCATATATATATATGGGAAGATTTACCTACCTTCCTTCCTATATATATATATATATATATATATATTATATATATATATATATAAGAAATATTTGATCGTGTTATGTTTAATAATAGTGGAGTATTTGTGTTCCTTGTCTTCATCCAATTTCAAGATGCAAAATTATTTTCTCATTTTTTCATATAAATAAAAATGACGATCCGCAAATAATAATAATAATAATAATAAATAGTATCGAAATGAAAATTTATTTTTTTTAACTTTTCTCTTAATCCTAATTATTCGCATAAAATTTATGTCTTGGTATTACCGCTTACGACTCAGCAATTTAAACTGGGCTCAGAAACGGGTTCCTACTACATAGATTCGCTCTTCAAGGTCACTCGGCAGACGCATGACTAGAAGGAGAATTCTGTATTATGAAATATTCAATAGATTTAATTAATAGTTCTTTTCAAACTGTAATTTAAACTGAGCCTTATGCTCGAGAGCGTAAAAGTATTATTTGCTTAACTTTAGTATTTGAATTCTCCTATTAATATATAAATATATATATACACGTTATCGTATGTTGTAAAACTAAAATTAAAAAAAAAAAAAAGTAACAAAGAAACGAATATATATATATATTATATATATATATATATATATATATTATATAGTATATTTGTGAGGTAAGATAATGTTAGTGAGAGAAGGAGCAAAGCGAACCACCAAACAGAGACGAAATAGCCGTAATAGATCAATGCTAGCAACTGTTATCTTATTATAAACAGTCTGAGATGGCTGTCAGATGTACGAGACAACGCAGTAGACGAAAATTAGGTAAATAAATTGGGAATAGGAGAAAAAAACAGCGGTCAAAAGTTGTTTTAAAGCG
Organism: Bathynomus jamesi; assembly: GCA_023014485.1. NCBI lineage: Eukaryota > Metazoa > Arthropoda > Malacostraca > Isopoda > Cirolanidae > Bathynomus > Bathynomus jamesi. Next base: position 1,668,328 of record JAJOZX010000208.1, on the reverse strand, counting down.
AAGTTGTATTGAAGTTGGATTTGTTTTGATTTCAGTGAAGAGGTAATGATGAATTGTTCGCCCATTTCTGGTTTTGTTTTGTTTGTGTATCTTTTGAAAATAAAGAAAGTTACAGTGGACCTTTAAGGCTTCTTTTTACGAAGTAGTGTTGTATAAAGGATATTTGAATTGAAGAGTATATAGGTATTAAATGAAATATCTCTCTCTCTCTCTCTCTCTCATATATATATATATATATATATATATATATATATATATTATATATATATATATATATATATGAGTTATAAGTTAACCAAAATTCACTTCATGTTTAACAAAACACTTGATGAGGTTAAACAAATGTTTGTTTTGAGCTCGTATATATCATGCAGCTGAAGAGTTGGTATGTACATACTGTACATATATATATAGTATTACAATTGCTTTATTTTTGTCCAAGTGCGCATTGTAGCCTATATATCGATATACTGTAGGTTTGTATATGTAATATAAAATAATCTATTTACTTTAGGTTTCAAGAGTACACTTAAAAAAATAATGGCTATATTTCTTAAAGTAATTCTAAAGGACAGATTTACGGCTTAATTATATATCGAGGTCCACGAATGGTTGTAAATAGGAGAAAATATAATAATAATAATAATGTATAAGGTATAGGAGAGAGGAAGGTTTTACGCATGAGTATATAAAATATTCGGTGAGGAGGGAGCCCACCCCTAAATGATAATTCGGCATAAGAAAACACCTTATGAAAACACTCGCCATCCCTTCGCATTGGCGGGACTAAACATTTCCTTAAATGCAGAGGATACTTTTTTTTTAGCTTATAATTATAAATTCATGGGTTTTATTTATACTTATTTTTAACTTTTAAAATGAGACGAGGAAGAAATTAAATAATAATAACTTGGATTCCGATCAGAAAGTTCGTGCCCGTCACAATTAATAGAACATTATGACAATATCATTGATGCACTCGTAAATGAGGAAAATTACGATGTAATAACATACGCAGACTTTGCCAAGGTGCTCGACGAGTAGGATCATGGAATCATAGCGCGTACATTAAAATATATATGGAAATAGCGGGAACAGTAGGGAGATGAATATATGTCATTTCCTTCGTGAGCGGCAACGAATCGTTACAATAGTACGAGGAATATCATCATCGGAATTGGAGTACCACGAGGAACAGTATTAAGAGTAACACCCTTTGCTGATGGCACTAAAATTAGCAGAAAAATAAAATCCCAGATGATATATAGAATCTCTACTAGTACAAACGGACGCAAACAGATTTTACTGAGTTGGTCAGAAATTTCAGAGCGAGAATTTTTTTCAACTACTGTATAAGATTCGGAAGAACTAAAATCGGTGAAGTATTACGCTTCAAATGGACGGGACATTCGGAAAAGCTTTAAAGCAAACGACTTACAGTAGGAGTTATAATGATCGACGACCGATGCAAAATTTGAAACGCAAAATAAGATAGAGGTAAACAAAGCAAAAAGAATAACTGGACAGATACTGAGAACCTTTAAAAGAATAGACAAAAATATAGTACTTCCTCTATTGAAAGCGATGATTATACCGAAGCTCCAGTATTGCTGTCTTAACATCTCCATTCCCCATACAAAAAAGAAGACATTAGTCAGCTAGAAGGGATTCGGAGAAACTTCACAGCCAAGAATTGAATGGATGCGAAGAAATGAATCGGTGGGAAAGATAACTTAAATTAAATTCATACTTGCTGGAAAAAAGAAAAGAGGTACACCGTTATTTACAGTGGAAAATAATAGAGAAGCTAGTCCCCACTCTAAATTTGAACGCAATAACCATTCAAACAACAGTGGAAAATAGGAAAGGAAGACTCTATCGTGTTCCCACATTGAAGGGTAGGCAAGGAACAAACTCAACCCTGAAGGAAAATTGCTGTGCTGTCAAAAGGCCAAGACTATATTCGACCAACTACTACTACCCAAGGAACTTCGGAATACAAAAAAAATGGTGTCGCCGTGGACGTCTTTAAAAGAAGACTAGACACCTGGCTCAAGACACTCCCAGGTTATATATATATATATATATATATATATATATATATATATATATATATATATATATATACACGGTTCATAGTTTAATTTTGCCGACAATTTTATTGTTTTTTAAAGGTTAATTTTGAAATGAAATTTTCTTTTCGAAAACGATAAGAAAGAAATAAATGTTTGATTTAAAATCTTTTAAAACTATTTTTATTGTTTTTGGAATGGCTTTTCGGAGATAGAAGTACACGAAATACCTTTCATTAATAGATGATTAAGTGGTCTCATATTTTGGCGGCGAATGTAATGTACGCATAATATTCAGCACGAGACCATTTCTGCGAATTTAAAATGCCACGAGGAATAAAGGAATTTGCGCGTACTGATATACGGTCGATTACGAAAGTTCGAGGATACACTGGGCCACACTTATACTTTACGGCCTAGTGTATTAAGACGGAATCGATGATGTATAGTTGGTTCGGAGTCTTAAGACGGAACTTTTTGAATCGATCGCGCGTCTAGTGCTATAATGTCGTGGTTTATTTTATTAGAATGTTGGCATACGAAATGTTAACGTCGATTAAACATTAAGTTTTTGTTATCAAGAATGAATGTAAACCTTCGTTTCCCTTATAGTTGATTGTTTCGAGTCTACACGCGCGATTATGCGCGCAGTGATTTATTTATACAGTTGCGGAAGTTGGCCGATAAAACTTCTAAACAGCCGCAAAAATTAATAATTAGGAGCCTTTTAGAATTTTTTTTTAATTACTAATTAGTACTTTCGGGGTCTGTTTTAAAAACGGTATATTTTCGTTGAATTTATTTCCACAACCGTATTCGCACGGGCAAGAAGTTACGAACTAACGTAGACCCGAAGATATAAAAGAAATAAGGCTGCCTCATTATCCGCACACATGAAATGAAACAAAGTGGAAAAGATGTTGGGGCCTATTTCTTTCGCTTTTCGCTTCATTGAAGCGGCCAAATTCTCTCTCTCTCTCTTACGAGCAAATGGTAAAGGTCGCTGCCAGAGAAGCTCGGGCCGCATTTACGGTGGAGAAACAAATTGTATATACAGGAAAGTACTAAACGAACTGTACATGTTTTCACTTTGAGAGAGAGAGAGAGAGAGAGAGAGAGAGAGAGAGAGAGAGAGAGAGAGAGAGAGAGAGAGAACATTTAGTGAAAAAACTCGTTAAGCTTCACAGATGTTAATAACGAAAACTCGTAACAACATAATATTAAAAGTATATAAAGGAATAAAATTTAGAATGTTTTTTTTTGTAAAGTAACCTTCTTACGTATGCAAATTAGTTTTCATATAAATTTTATTATTACTCAGGTGTTTACGGGTGAAAATTTTCCATCCAATTTTTTTTTAGTTTCAGATTTTTCTTTTATCTTATTTTATATTTTTATTTTATTTTATTTTTAAAGTTTTTATTTGTTTTCAAATTTTAATTTGTTCCGTAATTTTTGGGTAACTATTTTATTCTTTTATTTTTTTATATTAAGATTTATTTATTCCACTTTCCTTTTTGTAAAAGTATATTGATGGAAAAAATTATAAATATACGTTTAACTAATTTCATAATTTTGAAAAAATAAAATAAAATGAACGAATAAATACAAAGATTTAATAATATCGAGATTTTTATTTAAAACAAAATTTAAGAGGCTAATAAAAATGTCGGAGACTATAAGTTTTCTCGAAGCCTTCAGATATACTAAGTACGATATTACTATTCAAACTTTTCAATGAAAAAAGAAAGTCTTATTTCGCATAAATATGAAAATAGTGTGATGATGATGATGATGATGATGTTGATAGCATCGACTATCTCGTGTAGGGAAGGTTTTCACAGAATTTAATTTGAAAACATTTATTTCGTACAGTTTTTAATACGTAAACTTTTAATTTCAATTTTCCAGTTAGAAATAGCGAGCATTTTTCTTCTAATTAAATAATTAAATTATTTTCATGGGTATGGGGTCAGTCCAAAAATAACGATCGGATTGGCTTCGTTCTGACCTACCTCGTAATATAGCAAACTCGCAAACCTGTCAGCGCACACGATGGAATTCATAGAGAAATTGTTAATATCTGAGATATGTAGTTCTTAAAAGTCGTACCGTACAACCAGTAAAATAAATAAATATACAGGGTGGTCCAAAAAAGATGTTCCTAAAAATAATTTACTGCATATTATTTTTTAGAACAACTTTATGGATCATCCCGTATTTCATCAATATATATATATATATATATATATATATATATATTATATATATATATATATATATTACACACTTTAATTTCCTATTGCCCCGATTTAGCTTTCTCCCTTGGCCAAGAAAATCCTTCTCGCCAATTTTTTTTGCCCTTAACGAGGCATTGATACATTTTGAGAGGACGCTACATGCAGATAGTATCGTTCGTGCATATTATTGTCGAAAATCTTATTCGGTTTTAAACTCTTTATTGGTGGCAGCGGTCTGAACACGATTGTATTGGTGGCAGTGGTACGAATGATTTATTCTTTGGAAAATGGATATATATCCGAAGTAACCTATATCTTTGATGGTTTAAATATATAAAAAGAATTAAGTTACGGGTTTCGCCTTTTGTGTTGCGTGTATATTTAATGGATTTGTTTTGGAGTTACAATTTTAATGAAATTTAAGTTAAAAAAGATGTGGGGAATGGTATTGTATATGATTTATAAGTTTATTATTTTAGTCTGGTTATTCCCAAATGATTTTTTATTTTCAAGACCATCCCCCTCCCCCCCCGCTATTGAGTTCCTAATCAACTTAACCCTGAGCAAACCCTCCTTTATGTGACGCACAAACCACTCTAGTCACCACTCACCACAGCGAGACAACTCAATCAAGCTAAAATATGGGCGGAAGAGCAATACAGCAAACGAAAACTCGAACAGAAGAAGAAGAAATGAACATTATATCGATTCAATTTATCCTCCCAAAATTGGAAGATAATATAAACGGGAGTCCAAACACGCCTTATCTCTCTATCATAACACCTCCGTCGGCTTCTGTGAGTCCTTTTGGACGCGTCTTGAATAGATTCTTGTGTAGGAGAGGCCCCTTATCGGGACTGAAGGAGTTGAGATGGCCACGTCCTACGGGAAACACTTCACCGCATTAAATAAATCAGGATTCTCGTTATGACCATCGCATTCAGAATTCGATAGAGCGGCGTTATATTTGGGGCTCGTATTAATATGGTATTATGAAGGGCGTATAGGGAATTATATATATATATATTATATATATGCCTGGTACTTGCATATTTTTAATTTAAAGTTAATGAATGCAAAGCAAAGGGAATATAATATAACGCTTACTTACTTCTATGAACCTTGAATTATAATGTATACTCGCGATCACAAACCTCGTAAATCGCACTGTTGAAAATTCCAAATCTGAAAATAAGCGGGATAAATGTTTTAATTATACAAAGTTACTGTACATTGGAAAGAATAAAGACAAGCTAAACTTCGTAAACATACAGTAATATCAGACAAGTTTCGGATCACCTGAAGATCAGGGCCCCCAGCCTTCTTTAGTTAGCCTTATAAGGCTAACTAACGAAAATATTACGACCTAACTTAACCAATCGTTAGGTCAACTGTACGCCCTTGACGATTGGTTAGGTTAGGTCGTGATATTTTCGCTAGACGTTAGTTAGCCTTATAAAGCTAACTAAAGAAGGCTGGGGGCCCTGATCTTCAGGTGAACCCAGTTGGATCTTTCAGTTTCTTTTTGTAAAAATGTAATTCGCATTGTACGTTTTAATTAATTCACATATTATCTGTCTTCCACAGTTATAGTGTGTGAGGGATGTTATACCTATAGCTGCCGACTAGGCTATCTAGCTTATAATATAGCTTTAAATTTAATTTCTAACATAGGCTACTTAAGGTTAGGATAATAATAATGATTAAGATTGTTTAACCTCCTGCGCAAAATCTAAGGTCATATGACGGACGGAACCTCCAGCTTTACGTGGGATCCGGACCACGTGTCGCTACATAATCTGGACACGGAGGACGGTCTCCCATCCAACTACTACCCAGACCCAATGTCGCTTAATTTCGCCGATCAATGGGAAGCTGTGCTACGACATTGGCTACGACGTAGCCCTTAAGGTTAGGATACAATTAGTTTACAATCTCTGTGTAAGTCCAGTAATTAATTTAGAGATTCTTTAAATTAACGAGTACAACTATTAAATGTAACCTGCAAGTCATTTTAATTAAGGATTGTTTAAAATCTTAGCCTAAGCCCTACCTACCTCGTCCGAATGTAACCAACTGAATGGTCAATTATGGTCCCCATAAAGGCCCTCTAAAGTGTTCTCTTAAAAAGCTCGTGTCTGCAAACCTCCCACTAAAAACAATTTAAATTATTTTCTTTTTCCTCCGTTAGAAAGTAACATTTCACGCGATCATTATTTCTGTAAAGTAACAAATGTTACATCATATATGAGTTTATACGCAGGAATGATAGGCTAGGCTATTTGTGTCACATGTTTAATAATTCCAATTCACGGATGAATCATTGTTAAAATTTAAAGGCATTTTTTTACTTGTTACAGTATTTGAATATAGGTTTACCATTCTTTATTATTATTAGCATGCAGTGCGGCCTGCGAATGGGTTATCAAGAACCCGCAATGGTTTGAAGTTAGCACTACTATATAGTTTATAATAAGTCTTATTGCCTAGGTCCCTGCCGCATCGACGTAGCCTTCCAGACTAGGCCTAGGCTGTTCATCTGTAGGCTAAACTGCAGCAGTCGTTTTAAATTATTATACTTAAATAGAAAAAGAAGGATCACCTGAAGATCAGGGCTCCCCAGCCTTCTTTAGTAAGTTTTATAAGGCTAACTAACGAAAATATCACGACCAAACCTAACCATTCGTCAAGGGCGTACAGTTGACCTAACGATTGGTTAGGTTAGGTCGTGATATTTTCGTTAGTTAACCTTATAAGGCTAACTAAAGAAGGCTGGGGGCCCTGATCTTCAGGTGATCCAAAAATAGTTACCTAATGAATATGAAATGAAAGCTGAACTAATCATATACGCCATTAATTTTTGGATTCGTAAATTTTTTGTAGGATTAAATTCACTCTGAATGTACTGGCTTTATAATTCTCTATGGCGATAAAATGAGTCGTTTCTGCTTTTTTTCGTTCATGCTTGCGACACCAGGCAATACTAATGTACAATACTTCCATTAAAAAATTAGTTTAGAAAACTTGCCTGGTAAATTTAAACCGACATTTCTTCATTTTAAGAACAACAAAGTGTGTTCTGATGAACTCTAAATGTAAAGGAAATCAGTGAAGAGCTTATTAACAATTCCTTATAGAAAAAACATTAAAATTAAACAGATATCATTGACGAAACACTCACCACCCCCAGGGCCGGATTTTCCAATAGGCAACATAGGCCATTGGCCTAGGGCCCACCAGTAACTGGGGGCCCACTGGGGACCTCCTACAATCTCTTGACACAAACAGTATCATTGACAAATTTGCCATAGAAAAAAGCAGGAAAAAGTCATTTTGAACTTCACATAGTTGTGCTTGCAAAATTTATTATGCTTCAGTTTCATTGTATTTTTCCATTATTCCTATGTGTAAGATGTACATGATATGGAACTTGATTTACTTTGATGTACTTGATATGGAACTAATTTGATTAAAAATTATTAATGTGTAATGTATTACATTATGTTGTAATTCTTATTGCAAAATTTATTATGCTTCAATTTGACTGTATTTTTTTCCATTATTCCTTTGTGTAAGAATAAGTTGTACATGATATAAAACTAATTTGAATAAAATTATTGATGTGTTACATTATGTTGTCATTCTTTTTTTTTTTACATTACAATATTACGATATATATATATATAATATTTTTTTGGGGGGGCACTGATAAGGTTTGGCCTAGGGCCCACAAGCAATTAAATCCGGCCCTGACCACCCCCATCCGACCCACAAACAAACAAAAATTAATTCATGTTTTGAAGAGAGTATAATTTTACAATGAATTAAAATATATATTTAAAAATTCAAAATTTCTCCAAAGAAGGTCTGAAATAAAAAAATGGCCTTTAAAAAGAGTTAAAATCATTAAATACCTTTATTAGCCGTTATTACGCCTGGATATATTTAAGATACCCTCTAAAAATGGCAGTTTTTGGGCGATCAAATTCACATCGACTTTTTTTTTTTTTTTTGCTTTAATACAAAATTTAAATTAATACATTGACTAGATTTTAATTTCTGTTTATTAAATGGTGTCTGAAATTTATTGGACTTATTTTTTTTTCTTCTCCCGCGGAATAATTGTCTAGCAAATTATTCACAGAATAAAAAATCGATATTGCGTAAACTTTAAGCAGGATCTTATTAGCCAGTTTGTAAGGATAGTGGATAAACGTCGTCTGATGAATTTAACATCATTCTCCATATGCGCATAAATATAAATTAAAATTTTTACCTCAAAGTGTATGTTATTAAAGCGGGGTATGCGGTATTTTAGGATCTATAGTTTGAAATTCAAATACAGATATTAATTTATTGCCCCAAAAAGCAAAAAGTTTATAGGAATAAATAATTTATTTATATCTTTATCGGTAAAATAATCTGTTGAGGCGAAAATGGTTATCATATATTTTTGCAACGAATTAATTGCTTTTAATATCATGTTTCGAATTTTTTAGACTTTTTAAATTAAATTTTAATTTATGGAATAATAAACATTTTTTTTTTCTTTTATAGGCGATAAACAACCTTATTTCATTTTGAAAAAAAAATACTCTCTCTCTCTCTCTCTCTTAGGGCGACATCGTGGTTAATTTCGTAACATCGCTTCCTTTCGATCACCGAAGTTAAACAACATTGGGTCCGAGTTGTAGTTGGATGGGGGACCATCATCTGTTGTAGCGACCCGTGGTTCGGATCTTACGTAAAGCTGTAGGTCCCCTCCGTTCCATCAAGCAAAAAAACTCTCATATATATATATGTATATGAGAGAGAGAGAGAGATGTGACCCAAATGTGCAGGCCATGTGGGGTATTAAATTCAGTAAATATTCAAACTGCAGTCCGTGAAACCATTCACGTGTCATTTATTTTACATAAACTACAACGAACGTTGCGTAACATTATCCAGTAGAGACGTTGGCACACTCCTTTGAATGGACAGTTTTAGTTCCTCAGTGGTACGTAACTGTGACTCGTAAACCACAGACTTCAGGTTACTTCCCAAAAAAGTAACAATTCGAAAGGAGTGTGCCAACGTCTGTACTAGAGAACGTGACGCAATGTCCCTGGACAGTTTAGGAGAGAATTCCCTTATGTCAACAGGTTCATTGCCTGCAGTTTGAACATTTACTGACTTATATATTGTGGACGAGGATGACCTTTAAAACATCTTAAAAACTTCCAAGTGAAAAGCGAGTGAATCTTTGTTTCTTCAAATGAAAATATCACCTCAGTGTTGGGCAAATTATTATTATTATTATTATTATTATTATTATTATATGATGAAGGAATAAGATAACCATATCCGCAGAAGGCATCGTCTCAGATACGTGTATAACTGTGTGAATTGTGTATAATTACACGAAGTAATGTAAATGTTATAAACATGCACAGTTATAATTACTTCAATAACGGTTAATTATTTTTTTAATAATTAATATTTTATACAATACTCTTAATTGGATACTGAATTTAGCCTTCAGAAAGCACGAACAGAAGCTGCCCCAGTGCCACGACTATACCAATTTGTTTTTCTTGCGTAAACATGCTCTATTCATGTTTTGGACATGTTAAAGTCATGTTTAGGAGAAACAAAGAATTGGGTTCATTTGTAGATGGAATTTATTGTCCAATAAACTTTGAATGAAATTTTTAACTCTTACAAATTGTCCATAAAAATGAATGTGGTCAGTTTTTCAATATATGTGGGTTAACTATGGCACACGGATATATTTATAGTTCATAATTATAAATGTTTTCTCCTTATATGCTCCTTCAACGGAGTTAAATAAGTGTTCTTGCGATTTTTATGCTCAAACACTATCGAAATATGTCGACGTTTAAGTAGGTAAAGTTCGTAATAAAAATTTTTGGATTCCGTATCGAATCATTTGTAATAATTTAAAGGTTTTTTATATTGATTTTAATTAACTTGAGTTTACATATTTATACGTTTACGTATATTTTGTGACAGGGAGTTACAGCCATATAGACCTACTCACATGCATAAATATAAAAACCGCAGTATATATATATATATATATAATATATATATATATATATAAATGTAGGTGAAAATAGGTCAATAAAAACTAAATACGCTCGCTTTATTCGCACCTCCTACGCGCGCGAATCAAAAAGTCCCAAAGGCCTAAAATTACATGTTTTTGTTTTATTTTTAATTTTACGGAGGCAAAAATTATAATGATTTCGAAAAAACAACCAATTTCCCTCTATCTTTCTTTACGTATTTATTAATTTTTGCTCGCGAGAATTACGGGCTACATTGGGTCTGTAGAGTAGTTGGATGGTTGCCCTTCCTCCGCGTTTAGATTACGTAGCGACCCGTGGTTCGGATCTCGTGTAAAGCTGTAGGTCCCCTCACTCGTACGACTTTAGATGTTGTGAAGGAGATTAAACAACCTCATTATTACATTATTTGCGAGAGTTACGTTAATCCCGAAGTTTCCACGAAAACTTTTCCATCTATATTTTACAAACATCTCATAAACATTAACCGTACAGCCAAACTACAGTACATTCAGTAAACTTTCATATTTCAAAAATATTAATCCAGTGCGGCCCATCCATACTATATTTATTATAAACTTCAAAAGTATTAAAACGTTAGACCCATGAGGCTCAATCATACTACTGAAGCCTACAAATTCTAAAAAAAAAAAAATATTATTAATATTAGGTCCCTACACCCCAACGATGATAGTTAATCTCAAGAATATTATGGTTGAAATTAAAGCCACGTCTGCAGCCTGCCAAAATTTCCAGACAAGAATGCTATTATCTCTCGCTTTAGTACGATACATAGGCAAGGAACTTCTAATAATGATCGTGAACTCATTTACGATACATAGTTGTAATATTTTTCAAAGTATGTCCCGCCAAATCATAATTCCCAAAGAAATAGTTTTTTCGGATCGAACAACGCGCCCCTAAAATTGAATTGTTCATCAGCCCTGGGTTCTCTTGAAATATGTTTGGTAGATTATATTCCCATAATTACGACACAGACGAAAAGAAACGAATGGTCTGAATTAGGTTACGATTGGTTAGGCTAATGCTAGGTTAGGTTATGACTGGTTAAAATAAGTCAGGTTAGGAAATATTAGCCCTTACCATTTCGCGCCGTTTCAGCGAAGAAAACATATTGTGTCCAGAATCAAGACACTTTTGTCAAGTATGGATTTTTCATTTTCGCTTATTTTCATTTGAGGACCGAAAATGGGAATGGCAGAGAATGGGAAGCAATCCGAGTTTGGTGGGAATTGGCCGTAAAATAAAGGAATTCCTATCGTTACCCCCTCGTGTTGTATCCGGGAGACCTTTTTTATTTTACCAAGAACTATCCAATCTCTAAATGTTTTGCGAATTAAAGTTTAATAGGATGACCCTGTACTTACCCCTCCATTGAAAAACATCGGATTCGAGAAATCGTCCGATATTAAATTTTTCTGTCCAATTTGTAGATGTACTTAAAATTTGGTTAAAATCTGTTGAGAGACCTCCGTAGTTTCGTTAACCTATCGTTACCACTACACCAGGAATAACGGGATCTGTACAATCGTGAGAGGTTGTCATTTAGAGCTCGGAGGGTACATATCCCATAAATTTGGTTTTAATAAGCTTATTGAAGAACCCTATAGCCTAAACGATAGGATTAACCCGTAGTTATCCCCCTATGAATCACCTTCGAATCCAAGACAGCCTTTATTATTTAACTGTGCTGTTTAATATCTACCCGCTTCTCAAAATTTCTTGAAACTTGTTAAGAGAGCAAAAATATAAAAGTTCGTTAAACTTTTGACCCTGTACTTAACTCGAAAAGAGTTAATTTCACAAAAACTATCAGAAATTCTTAATTTTCTTATAGTACACCAAAATATCTAATGCTCCTACAAATTTATTTAAAATCCGCTGAATACAAAACGGATAATCTTAAGTCATGCGCGAAAACCTTATAAATAATTACCGCTGCGTCAGGGAAAGTTTTATCTCAAATTTTTTTACACCTGATTAACTCAGTCTCAAAAATTTTACGTACCCCGCGAGTCTGGTGGGAATTGGTATGAAAATAAAGAAGTTACCATAGTTATACCCGCGTTCGGAGACTCTTATCCTACCCAGGAATCTCATCCGAGCTATACATCTCGTAAAAATTTAGTATTAATTGTTTTGAGAGTGGAACCCTGTAGACTGTGCGGTGTAAGAAAAAGTAATAATAAAATTGACTCTAAGCATAACACATTAATTCGCTCTGGCAATAATAATAATAATAATAATAATAAATATTGTAATAGGTTTTCTTTATTATAGCTTACAACTGTTTGGGTCAGACTTTATCTGAAGCGGAAATATTTTTAATGAGAATTAATTTTCTTCGTATAAATCCACTGAGACTCAATTTAAAAGGTAACAAATCTTGGAAGGAAAATCAAACAATATAAAAACACATCCGTGGATAGGTCGGGGTACATCCATAAATCTCAAGTACTTTTAAGTAAGTTAGATACGTTAAAATGAGAATATTATTATATATACCAGGTGTCCCCAAAATATGTTCCTATTTCCAAATAAATATTCTAAGCTAAAAAAATGGAATCTAGACACAAAGACGAATGCAAAATAGGTACGTAAAACATAGGAGTTTATTAACTTTAATTAAACAACATTTTCAGTGTAATATACATTTTTTCTAACACAATATATAACCTTACACAAATGTTTTTTTTTTTTTGTAAACAACTCAGCTGGGATGTTGTTGATTACCTCATAGACTTTGGACTTTAGGTCTTTAAGTGTCTTAGGTTTGGTAGAATAAATCCTGTCATTTATGTAACCTTCCAAAAAAAGTCAGGGAGTGTGAGGTCAGGCGAGTATGAGGGGCCATTCCACTGGCTCATGAAGGGAGCTTAGTCGCCAGGAAAAACGCTTCTTGAAAAAGTTGCGAGTTTCACAAACAATGTGTGTGGAGGTGCTCCATCCTGCTGAAACCACTGTGAATCTGGGGTAATGCGGCTATTTCTTTTGCAGGACAAACTAATTAGTTATGGTAAAGAAAAAATTTGTAGAAATTTCGTAGACATTAGGAAAAGTTATTGCTTTAGGTACGAAATGGTGAAAGGACGGTTTTAATATACAATATTTCTTAGTTATTAAGTAATGAAAGCTTATACGTAAATTATAGGTATATATATATATATTTATGTGGCTCAACCCACGCAGTCGTACTTGACCGGGTGGAATCAAAGGCTTTTCGTCTCATCAGTTCCCCGCCTCTTACTGATTGTCTTCAATCTCTCTCTCTTCGCCGCTCTCTCTCTTTACTATCGCTATTACAACGGACACTGTTCTTCTGAACTCTCTAACTGCATACTCCTCCTTTAAGGGGAGAGCACGCAGTACCAGACTCTCTACACTTTCTCATTCTTTTCTGTCCAACTCTCTAACGCGAGGGTTAATCTGTATTTTCAATCTCTCAGCTACTCAACCAGTCAACTCTGGAACAATCTTCCTCAATCCATCTTTTCCTCCTGTCTATGACCCCCCCCCCCATCTTTCAAACGCAAAGTGTCTAGGCATCTCGAAAACCCCGGACCTTGATTTTGGCTCTTCTTCTTCTTCTATGTGGTCGGGGGGGCTTCTGCGGGCATTTGTCGTTGGTCCCCTCCTTCTTGCATAAAAAAATGTATATAGGTATCTGCGGAATAAAAACCCCAATCTGTTATCTTTCTGAAGAAGAAACCCCAGTTATAAGATATACATCCATTATAAAATAACGAGCAAATAAAAATAAAAGCATTTTTTTTTGGAACACCTTATTTATATATATATATATATATATATATCGAACTCCATCATGTAATTATAATGCGGTGAAAGAAAGGGAATGAATTTCCCTTTAAAATAATTACTTTATTAATTATAATTTAATAATAATTGAGTGCAGGGTGTGTGTGTGTGTGTATATATATATATATATATATATATATATATGTGATGACTAAAACCACGAAGGAAAGGAAACAGAATGGTGCTCAAGCGCTTTCGTCTAATGACATCCTCAGGAACACTGAGGATGTCATTAGACGAAAGCGCTTGAGCACCATTCTGTGTTTCCTTTCCTTCGTGGTTTTATTCATCATAAATATTTTTCACGTGTTACTTTCGTGAAATAATTTATATATACCTTACAACCTTACAAAGGTTCCGCGCGATGATTTCTCATTTCGCGAAGGTCAAGCTTGTCGCCCCTCCTCTCGAGTTGGCCTGGTGAAGTAGTGAGTTGGATTCTTGCGCTCTCCACCTCACATAGCCAGGTACGCCCGGCTCATCGGGGATTGTTCTGAGCCAGGCGTCTAGTCTTCTTTTGAAGATTTCCACTGCAACTCCCTTCGTGTTTCTTAGGTCTTTGGGCACTGATTAAACAGTTTGGTCCTCTCACTACAAACTATTTTCTTTCAGGATTAAGGATGATCCCTGTCTCGCCTTCAATTTGGGAATACGACACAGTCTACCGCTTCTACTTTCCATCGTTGTTTGGGGAGTTATGGGATTCAGAGTAAGATTAGGGACTAGTTTCCATTATTTTCCAAGTGTAAATAATGGTGTATCTCTCTCTTCTCCTTTCCAGTGAATATAGGTCTAGTTCTCGTAACCTTTCCCAGTAATTTAGTTCTTTGCACCCATTGATCTTGACTGTGAAGCTTCTTTGGATCCCCTCCAGCTGTCTAATGTCTTCTTTTTATATGGGGAAGTTAGGACCGAGCAGTATTCTAATTTGGGTATTATCAGGGTTTTCAGTAGAGGAATCATTACATTCCTATCCCTTCGTTTAAAGGTTCTCAATATCTGACCCGTTATTCTCTTTGCTCTGTTTACTGCAATCTTATTTTGTGTTTCAAATTTCGCATCATCTGTCATTACAACCCCTAAATCTTTTGCTCTGGAATTTCTCTGAATTTCCTGTCCATTTGGGGTATAATATTCCATGCACTTTAGGTCTTCTCTTTTTCCGTACCGTAATAGCTGAAATTTCTCGGTGTTAAACTTCATATTGTTGTCTTCAGTCCACTTGTAGATTTTGTTTATGTCGGTTTGTAAAGATCCTATGTCTTCTGGTTCTTATTTTTCTACTGATCTTGTGTCATCCGCAAAGGATGTTACTGTGCTGTCTCTGGTAACGTCCTCATCTATGTCAGTTAGCATGATTATGAAGAGTAGTGGAGCTAATACTGTTCCTTGTGGTACTGAGCTGAGGACCTCTGATTCTGATGAAGATACTCCTTGTACTGTAACGACTTGCCTCCGCTCACTAAGGAAATTATATATCCATTTCCCTACTTTTCCTGTTATTCCCAGATATTTCAGTTTATGTATTATGATTCCGTGATCACACTTGTCGAACGCTTTAGCAAAGTCTGTGTATAGTACATCATAGTTTTCATTACTTTCAAGTGAATCAATAATGTGTATATATATATATATATATATATATATATATATAAATTATTTCACGAAAGTAACACGTGAAAAATATTTATGATGAATAAAACCACGAAGGAAAGGAAACACAGAATGGTGCTCACACACGACTGGATTTGGGGTCGGATTGGCAAGATTTTATACGCGACAGACAAAATGGAAGACATTTCCAAGACGACAACGGTTGGTTGGGTCAGTGGCCCTCAGTGCCCGTAAAAAAAAAAGACGAAATGTGCATGCATTGCGCATTGGGGGGGGGGGGGGGGGAAAGGGGTCAGGGCCGTGGGGTATGAGCGCCCCACATTCCGATTCTGCCCCAAATCGAGGCTATTATTATAGAGTTTGAGGCCGCAAAATGGTCGGAAATGATGCCATTCCGTGGCACGGAGACGAACTCGAAGCAATTAAGGCCGTTATACACGCACATGCCCAATGCCCAGCTATAGACGATGCCCCCAAAACGGCATCAACGCTTGCGTGCCCTTGCATTCATATATATATATATATATATATATATATATATATATATGATGTGTGTGTGTGTGTGTGTGTGTAGGTAAATACATAAAAGCTTCATTCATAAATTATTTGTATGAAATGTACAAATTCGTAAAACCAAACAATGGAAAATGTCTTAAACTCGAATGTCGAAGCTATTTTGCGATACTAATTCGATAAAAGCTTTATTGTTAAAATAAAATCGCTTTAAGTGTATCTTCGCGTGTGGTGGTACTTTTTCTTCAACATTTTTATCCAGACTGTCTTCTGTACGCCGCGTGGACGCGTGTGGATGTGTGGATGTTGGATATATACGAACATCCAGACGGGATCACTTTTATCCGAGCTCCATTAGGTCGCTAATCCCCCATCAATAGCAACTTATTACTCCACACCTATAATTTGATACCATGAAAAAGCATTATTGAGCGGCCAAGCCAAGATTTACTATCAGAACTTACGAAAAATTTATAATATATATATATATATTTTATATATATTTTATATATATATATATATATATATATATATATATATATATTATATACAGGGTGGGCGGAAAGTAGCTCCCTATTTTGGATTGGTAAAAAAATACGTATATTATCCATTTATTTCAGAAGAAATAATATGAAAAGGTAGGCATACATGGTAGGTTTTCTCTAAAATTCAATGTGGGCTCCAACTCTTTCCACAGCTTCTGGAGCCGCCCAGGAATGGCGTCCACTGACTTTAGCAGGAACTCCGGCGGAATGGAGGACATGACTTCCCGAATTCGGTCCTCAGTTCTTCCAATGTCCTCGGTTTGGTGCGGTAGACTTTTCCTTTACCCACCCCCAAAGAAAGAAGTCGCACGGTGTCAAGTCGGGGCTCCTGGCTGGCCATTGATGTGGACCACGACGACCCATCCAACGCCCAGGGAAGTGGGCATCCAGCCACTCACGGACAACAAGAGCGAAGTGCGGAGGGGCGCCATCTTGCATAAATATCAGATCGTCGATGTTCTCCCATGTGCTGACAACCGGCCAGACCTCGTTTCGCAACATAGCAAGGTACCGCTCAGCATTCATGGTGTTGCGCAGAAGGAACGGGCCCACAACCTGATCTGAGGTCATACCACACACCACACCGTTACACTGAACCGATTCTGCCGTTTTTCAGCGGTAACCGTGCGACTTCTTTCTTTAGGGGTGGGTAAAGGAAGAAGTCTACCGCACCAAACCGAGGACATTGGAAGAACTGGAGGACGAATTCGGGAAGTCATGTCCTCCATTCCGCCGGAGTTCCTGCTAAAGTCAGTGGACGCCATTCCTGGGCGGCTCCAGAAGCTGGTGGAAAGAGTTGGAGCCCACATTGAATTTTAGAGAAAACCTACCATGTATGCCTACCTTTTCATATTATTTCTTCTGAAATAAATGGATAATATACGTATTTTTTTACCAATCCAAAATAGGGAGCTACTTTCCGCCCACCCTGTATATATATATATATATATATATATATATACATACACACGCGCAATCTTTGATCGCTGCATCAACCGCTGTAATACTTGTATGGGGACAACCTACACAACTTTCTCATCCTAAATAATCCTCATATTAGGATGATCCTTACTAAACGATGGGGATTTTTATTACCGATCCTCACGCGATCATCAAACACTAAATTTGACCGCCATCCTCGTACGTGTCCAAATTAGTGTATTGATTGTCAGTATGGCGGCACGATCCCTATTTGTCAAAGGGGAAAAAAATATCTTTTCTCCAAAATCAAAGAATTACTAAGGCGACCAATAATGAAAAGTTGGTTCGCAGTTTTTGCAATGAAGATGAATTGTATGTGAAGCTCCCGGAACATATTCGTTGTTGAATTTAATTTTAATTGACCTTTTCATTATAGGTTTAAGGCTTCATAAAAGTAAATAATGTTTTTGTATACTTTTTATAATAGTATCGCATTCCATGCTCTATAAAAGGCAAGATTTTAAGCTTTGGTTTCGCGGAGTATCAAAAGTCATTAAACTCATATATATATATATATATATATATATATATATATGAAAATTATTTCATGAAAGTAACACGTGAAAAATATTTATGATGAATAAAACCACGAAGGAAAGGAAACACAGAATGGTGCTCAAGCGCTTTTCGTCTAGTGTTCCTGAGGATGTCATTAGACGAAAGCGCTTGAGCACTATTCTGTGTTTCCTTTCCTTCGTGGTTTTAGTCATATATATATATATATATATATAATGGTTTTTTTTTTCTAAAATTACCTAGTAAACTTTTATGTTTGTCGATCACAGTAGTCTGACGTTGTGAACAATGTTGAAGTCGAAGGAAGACACTTTGAACATCTAAAATAAACAATTATTGTTGCTTTTCTTATTGTTGCTGTGTTTGAAATAAAATTGTTAGATATCGCAGAATTTTGATTAACATATTGTGTTCATATAAAAGTTTACTAGGTAATTTTAGGACACCCTATATATATATATATATATATATATATTATATATAATATATAAATTATATATGAGAGAAGAGATGGTTGAAAAGCAGTGTTGAAGTCCTAAAAATGGAAAAAATATTAAAATGTTTTCCTATCTAATAAAAACAATAAAAAAATTGTTTTAATTTAGTTATGTATCTGGTAACATATAAACAATGTTATATGAGCATCCCATAACGTCTTAACAACATTAAAAACACATCGGAACAACATCGAAATAACATTTTTATTTTTTAACACTGTGTCAACATTAATATAATTTATGAAAGATGAAGTTGAAGCGTTTGATCTAAATTGCGCCTCGGTGGTGTAGTGGTTAGCGACGCTGACTACGATTCCATCGGCCCCGGGATCGAGACCCGGTGACGGCAGGCAGCGCGCGGCAAAATCCAGCCGTTCATCCTTCCACGCAATGAAAAAATTGATTGGTAGGTAAATGGCTACCCTGGGTAGCCAAGTGGTTAAGACGCTGGGCTGCTGGTGTGTCGTGGTTCGGATTCCACGTTAAACTGTAGGTCTAAGGTGGAGTGAGAAGCTCGACCTTCGTCAGAATTAACAATTCGGGCGGAAGCAAAACCAAGTGTTAACCAGGTTAAATTTGCAAATATTTGAATTTGTTTATACATTGATCATTTTGTCCTGTAATTGTGATGCATTTACGCAGCCAGAGACCGTAACTCGGTGAATAACATCGTTTACGCTGATGTCGGGGATTCGAACCATGATGGTGCTGGTAATAATAATAATAATAATAATCCATAAGTGAACGTAATGGGCCGCATTCCTCTGACTTGAGCGCTGTGCCACTTTCTGGCCCTCCTCTCTTTATTATGCAGTTCGGCGCGAGAATATTGGTGAAAAAGTTGAAATGAATAAATAGGAAAATTAAATCATGCGTATGGTACCCACTAGATTCATATACACACCCACACGTTTGACTTCCCTACCAAACAGTGACATTTTCACACTTTCACATTTTCAAATCTGTATCGCGACATTTACCAAATCTAAAAACCCTAATAAATTTAGCCAAACCGTACCTAACCTAGCGTAACCTAACCTAGCCTAACCTTAATTATATCCCTTTTTCACGATAGAAGATAGCATTTATAAAGATAAACCACGACGACACTGCTAATATTGTAATACACACTTTCGTGTCGCGATGGGCTGTGTGTATCCTAAAGATTATGATTCTGAAACGAAGACAAGAACACACACACACACACACACACAGCGGTGGCTGTATATATATATATATATACAGTATATATATATATGAGAAAAATGTGAATAAACGTACTTGTATATTTTCCGTGAAATAAAAAAATGTCCTTTTTTTTTAATGTTTGTCCTTCGTATTTTGAATGAATCGTATAATATTTCTTTAACGAGTTTCTCATTTCGAAATTTATTGAGTCAAAAATATCGATAGTTTTAAATTCTTATTTGGCATCATTCATTTTTATACTTTTATTTTAAACTTATTTATTTTATTTATTTAAGGGTGTCTTCAAAAAAGATATATAATATATATATATATATATGTGTGTGTGTGTGTGTGTGTGTGTGTGTATTTATTTATTTATTTATTTATTTATTTATTATTATTATTATTATAAATATTGTTATATTAAAGAACTTAATAGGCTATTAAGTAACTTTTAAGCATTTGTAAATTATATAATTATTTATTGCAACATTATTTTAAAAGATTTTTCCTATCCCATTCATTTCTCGTAAAAGTAAATTAAAGATGTTTTTTTTAAGTCTTTTCAAAAATCCCAACAGACACGAATTATCCAGTTCAACCAATGTAAACATTAAGTGATATACCTGCCCGGACGGTATATATATATATAATATCTCATTCATTCATTTTACTATATATATATATATATATATATATATAATATAATTATATATATATATGGGATGAAAGTCCCAATTTCATTTTTATTGAAGAATGAACAAGAAATAGACTGGGACTTTTAGGACTCTCTCTCTCTCTCTCTCTCTCTCTCTCTCTCTCTCTATATATATATATATATATATATATACAGTATGTCCCACAAAAAAGTACACCCAACTTTAGATTGTACTAACTCCTCCAAAAATTGAGATATTTTGGATCTGTTTGTTTGATTTAATATAGCAAATTTCTTTGTTAACGTTCCATTTATTCATGTTTAAACGAATTAGTGTTTAAGCATCTGCTTTTTACTGAAGGGTACAAAAAAATGGATTGCGCAAAATTGGTCAATGAAAAAATAATGTGTGTGCTATCGATGTAATGAAAAGACAAATACATAATAATAGATACTTTAACATAATTTTAATAAGATACAAAGCAGATTTTCTTTATTCCTTATTACAAAAGTTATGCTTAGTTTCGTTTTCTTTCAACATGACCGCCATTCCTATCGATACAAATCTGGAGTCGAGCTCTCATCTTCCCCATCACTCTTTTGATAAGATCTGGATTGTCTTTTAACAAGTTGATTTCAGTTGTGATGCGAGTCCTCAAATCATCTAAATTGATAGGTTGTGATGCAATTACTCTATTTTTCAAATGACCCCATAAAAAGTAATCACACGGGATCAAGTCAGGGCTTCTGGGAGGCCATTCAATGTCATGGCCTGTAGCAATTACTCTTTGGTGGAAGACTTCCTGCAAGCGTTCCTTCACAATAACTCTCCTGTGAGCAGGAGCTCCGTCTTGCACCCACCAAATACGATTAAATCGGTTTCCATAAGCCTTATGGAAACCGATGATTACGTGTGATTACTTTTTATGGGGTCATTTGAAAAATAGAGTAATTGCATCACAACCCATCAATTTAGATGATTTGAGGACTCGCATCACAACTGAAATCAACTTGTTAAAAGACAATCCAGATCTTATCAAAAGAGTGATGGGGAAGATGAGAGCTCGACTCCAGATTTGTATCGATAGGAATGGCGGTCATGTTGAAAGAAAACGAAACTAAGCATAACTTTTGTAATAAGGAATAAAGAAAAATCTGCTTTGTATCTTATTAAAATTATGTTAAAGTATCTATTATTATGTATTTGTCTTTTCATTACATCGATAGCACACGCATTATTTTTTCATTGACCAATTTTGCGCAATCCATTTTTTTGTACCCTTCAGTTAAAAGCAGATGCTTAAACACTAATTCGTTTAAACATGAATAAATTTGAACGTTAACAAAGAATAATTTGCTATATTAAATCAAACAAACAGATCCAAATATCTCAATTTTTGGAGAAGTTAGTACAATCTAAAGTTGGGTGTACTTTTTTGTGGGACATACTGTATATTATATATATATATATATATATATATATATATATATATAATGTAAAATTCCTTGAGATGGACGGAATGTAGAGAGGGAGAAGGATGTCAAAATAGACAAGCAAAAATATCGCTTCAAATCATTCATGATTTAATCTCTACACCTTTCAATTGCATCTCTCGCGAGTGATGTCTTCTTTCATTATACGAATTCCGTTTAAGAATTTAATCTCTTCCCTGTGTGTGTAGAGTTGTTGGTCCTCGGATTGCCGCGGAGGAGGAGAGGAGAGGCGGTCGGTCAATTTATGAAAGCAATATATATATATATATATAAAATGGAATCCTGATTTATGCTATCAAAACAGACAAATGTTAGTTCTGTTCTCTCGTCTGTACACACAAAATAAGAAGCAATCTATGCAAATGAGCGACTACGAGGACCTGAACTTCTTTCCCGCATCCAAAGAAGACGAAGAGAGGAGAGAGAGAGAGAGAGAGAGAGAGAGAGAGAGAGAGAAATTCCCTTCACAACTGCAACAAACATATCGAAAAATATGCAATGTCTAAATGTCTAAATCTCAAATGTCTAAATTAGGAGAAAGCTCAATTAGCGACCATCCCTCAATTAAAGGTTCAAACCAATTTGGGGGTCGTGTTCAGTGTGATAATTATCATTGAAAAATGTATATCGTGCAAGACTTTGTAAAAAGGATTCTTAAATCTTTTACAGAACCGCTCTTTATATATATATATATATATATATATATATAATATATTATATATATATATATATACACGCGAGCCATATTGAGGCAATTTGCGAAATTTGAATTGCGATAACACTAATCGAAAAGGGGAGGGGGGGGAGGGTTAAGGGGTTGTATTAGAAGACATACACGTACAAGACGCGAGTTATTTGCATTGGAAATTCGGTTTGTTTTGGTATCAAACATCGGCATCTGAGGAAGGTTATATATCGGCAGAAGAATTTAATCGTAAAGTTATTTGCATACTAAGGCAATGGACGTACGTGTCTGGAATTATATCAGAACGCCTCTTTCAACCCACCCGTATATATATATTGTAATAATAAACAATTATTGCGTTTAATTAGTAATGGATAATTTATTTACGAAATAATTGTAGATATCAAGTAAGGTTTTAAAAGCCAGCGTCCGTATAGCTGAATAGGTAACACCGTTTCACAATTAGCGAAGTGAAGATACTGAGTTCGGGAGTTCGACTCCCGATGATGCTGGTATTAATAATCCAAGAGTTAGCGCAATGATCCATATTAGTTGGACTGAGCGTTGTATCAGTTTCTGGCCCTTCTTACTGATTATTATTAACTTTTATTAAAATTGAGAAGAGAGAGAGGTGTTCAAAGCAACTAACCAGATAGTGTTACAGTTACAGAGTTTGTTAACCAATAGAAGAGATTATATAAAATACCGTTAGGGTGCCGATGTCAGGAATACAACATCTAATCGACTTGACATTCGATCGACAAGTATACTATTGTGGGTTAGGTTAAGTTAGGTTAGGTCAGTTTAAATTAGGGTTTTAGAGTGCCGATGGTATATATGGTCTTGTCAATCCGATTCATCACAAGGCCTGCTACCATATTTGTAAATTGTTTGCCGTTTATATATACACACACACACACACACACACACACACACACACAATTAATCTAAAGCCCCACCCATTAAATGTAATGTAGGATTTTAAATAACAAACCTTATAGAAATGCAAGTCATCTTTTCTTCTCCTCGGCTCTTATATACGGTTTAGGTTAGGTCCTTAAAACAGGATTGATACGGGAAAATAAACTAAGTAGCGAGTTAAGTAGAGTAAATTACAGTACTCACGCGGTAATCCGTGATTCACTGAACCGTGAATTAAGTTAACCGACATTTATTAATTGCGATAATTATGCAGTTATCCGTGATCATGACGCTGAGTTAACCGTGATTTGGAGCGGTGTTTACACCCGCGGCTCGCCTCCCGCCAGCCCAACGCAACGCAAAGGCCCACTACCAAAGGCAATTAATATTAGCAGCAATGTAAACAGAGGGAGGGGTTACAATCTTCGGGAGCGGATGGTCTTCGTGTCTCGTGTTACTTACAAACTATAAATAATAGAAGAATACTGCGTGGTGGCGCGAGAGGTGGGAGGCCAGTCAGTAGTGGCGGGCAGCAACGGCTGCACCATTACCCGCCAACGGGGTATACCGAGTTAACCGTGAAATCGGGTTATCCGCGATCATCCCCCCACCCCCCACCCCACCTCAATCACGGATAAGCGAGTGAGTACTGTAGTAGGTCTAACTTTAGAGCAAACAATAAATATTTAGTCCAGCGGTCAAAGCAAGAGTGATAAATGATCCAGGATATAATTTTAATACATTAACGTATGATATATACAGAGGGTTGACAGAAGTAAATAGACAGGTTTGGTTTTTGATTCGATACTAAAAGTCAATAAGTAATAACAGATCTATTGAATCAATATACTTAGTATCGTGTTGCTTTCTCATTTGCAATATGTAAAGTTTGACACACGTTCTAGCATTATACTGATGAGCTTTGCCATTTGTTAATGAGGATAATCATCGTGGTGTATATTTACCTTTGTCAACCCTCTCTCTCTCTCTCTCTCTCTCTGAATTTCACATTTTAACACGTGAAATGAATCAATGATGCAAATCACAAGAAAAAAGAAAAAATTATTCCAAGATCTTTCGTGTATTCAGCATTACACCTCATCAGGGAATATAATGTTGAATCCACGAAAGGCCTTGGAATTTTTTTTCTTTTTCCTTGTGGGTTTGCAATATATATTTTATATATATATATATACTCGTACATATATATATTTTTTTCTACCAATCAATTATCTTTAATTTGAATTATTGCTGATTTCAAATGATAGTTTTAGAAAGGAATTTTCTTCGATTGAAATATTTATCATTTGATATTCACAAAAATAATAAATAAATAAAAAATAAAAAGAATTTATTTAGAAAGAATTTATTTTTATTTATTATTATTATTATTGAAGTTTAAAATCTAATATTATATATATATGATACAACTCAGAATGGTCTGTGTGTAATATACAGTGTATATATATATATATATATATGTGTGTGTGTGTGTATATATATATATAATATATATATATATATATAATTAAAATTCATTATCGGTCATCAAGAATTGTAAATTTGAGCAAAGAAACTAAATTTAAAATATTAACTTCATTAACCATTAATTAAAATTATAATTTAAATAAAAATTTATTTAAATATTTTGTAGAAAATATTTTTTGTCTGAAAATAAATAAAAGTTTTTTCAAAGCTAATTAATTTATTAAAAGGCGGTGTTCACTCTTCGAATCGGTCGTCGTGGCCTTACAACAAACAACAACAACAACAAAAAGTTGGAAGAGCAAAAAGAGCAAGCAGAAGTTGGAACAAGAGGTGGAGGAAGAAGAAGAGGACGAAGAAGAAGAAATAATTTGGAAGAAGAAGTGGCAGAAAAAGTAGAAAATTTGTTACTCTTTGTTTGACATCTGAAAACGGATTTGTGAAACCTTAATTCAACGGGGACCGCTTCCTTAATCCCGAATAAAGTTTTTATGGAGGGAATTAATTAATTATTCAGG
Source organism: Bathynomus jamesi (assembly GCA_023014485.1). NCBI lineage: Eukaryota > Metazoa > Arthropoda > Malacostraca > Isopoda > Cirolanidae > Bathynomus > Bathynomus jamesi. The sequence goes on along the minus strand of JAJOZX010000208.1, from coordinate 1,642,493 downwards.
ATTTTAATTTATTCCGAATGAAGCGAAATCACAGACGAATTTCGCAATCAAATTTATATTTAAATCTAGAAAAATATAATTACAGGTGATGTCATCGAGTTTATATTACAATAATTCCTATTTCTTTATATATATATATATATATATATATATATATATATATATATATATACTGTATATACACACTTTACTTTAAAATTATTTCATCGCTGTAACTTTTGAATGTAACGTTCGTTCTCATCTCTGTATGAGAATGGGTCGAACGTAAGAGGTTGCACATAAAAGATAAACAGTCGTAAAACATAGAGTAAATCCGATATAAAAGGTAAATCATCCGCGTCAGAAACACTATCACTCTCAGGAACGTTATTATGCCTCTCTCTATGAACACTTTTATGATTTCGTTTCGAACAAAGTTGGGTACAAACAGAGAACGGAAAGTTCGCAGACGTGTGTGTGTGTGTGTGTGTGTGTGTGTGTGTGTACATACGAACAGAGTAGTTGTACGGACGGTACACAAACGCGATTGGGTCGTACCAAAAAAAAAAAAAAAAATTGTGAGGTTCCGTAAAGAACTGGGCGAACATTGAGGCCACCTGCATTGCTTAGCCTTATCACCCCATTGGGTGGTCCGAAGACAAAATAGTTTCTTTTCTTTTATTCAAACTTGACTCTCGCTGTTCTTTCACTCTGCCTTCTTTGACTCTTATGGAACTATAAATAAGCTTATGAAATGATATAAAAAAAAAATTTTTGCATATAAAGATTTATATTTACATAATTAAAGGTGAAACATAATTTCAAAGAGTATTATTTATGTTAGGGATAGCGAACGGTCGCTACAAAAGAGGCATAATACACTTTTCATATAATATAAAATCGGTCTTTTTTTAGAAATTCACCCCAAAAAATATTGGAACATAAATTTTAACTAATCTTCGACTATAGTTCTTCATTTATTGCCCGGTTTAATATCTCACAATGTGTATATATATATTTTTTTTTTTTTCGCATAAACTACCTTTTTATTTTCATATATATTTAAAACTTGAATTTCTTTTATATATTCTTGAATATCTGTTCATGTTTAAAGTGTGAGGTGCTTTAAGTACAGATAAAATTAGATTTATGCACTCAAATACTGAATACTTGCATAAATTCTTTATTGTATTTATAACATTTATATTGAGTATCAAATATCTTTTATATATATATATATATATATATATATACAAAGTATAGAATACATCAGTGCTTGGCAGATTCCGATAACTCGAATCCGAATCCAGATATTTAAAAATTCTTGAATCTGAATCCACGTTATTAGAATCCGAATCCAAATTCATAGTAGAAATGAACTAGTCTACGATATCAGCTTTCCTCAACCTTTTTCGTACTGCGGACCCCTTATCAAAATCTTGATATTTTGGGGCCCCCCCTCCCCAAAATTATCTTTTTCATTATGATTAAGTAGCATATAGACAAATTGAGGTATCCAGATTAGTATAGTTTTTTAGTCTTAATTTATACTTCAAGGTCGGAGTAAAAATGTAATAAAAATGCGTAAAACTTTCCGCTGTTCTGTTTACATACAAAAAAAATCAGCATAAAAACGGCGAAGGGGCTCATTTGGGCCCAAAACTCTCAGTTCATGAATTGGAAACGCAAGATGGTCGTAAAAACAACATTTATAGAAACTTTAAAGTTTCAAGTAACCGAAAATGTTATCGGTGAGAGGTTAAAATTAGCCCCCACAAAAAAAGGGAAAAAAAAATTGTTTTACTGAATATAATCTAGTCAACTCACGGACCCCTTAAACATAACTTACAGACCCCCTGTTGAGAACCGCTGTACTATATTATCTCATTAGGCCCAAACAGTACATTTTTATTTTTCAAAAAATTGAAACTAAGAAATTATTATTTTCTACATCTTTAATATTCTTTGGTAATTATCTTGTACGACTGAACTAACAGAGGCCCTAATAGGCTATTTTATAAGGATTTTATTGAAAAGTCAATTTTAAGTTATGTATAATGAAGTAAATGAAGGAACTAAACCTACAAAATATCATAAAATATTTAAAATATTGCGTATTAAACTTAATTAATAGTTTCCTTTAACGAGGGAAGGTTGGTCATCGTTCCTGAAGTTAATGAGGATCAGCGCGCCCTACCCAATGCACCTGTTACAGAAAATAATCTTTCTACATCTGCTGTAGAAGCGGGGAACGCAAAAAATTCGTTGCCAGCAGACTTTACTTAGGAAACTGTGTTTCGTGTTTCTGTCAGTAGATCAATGTATTTGCGGAACTTTTTGATCTTTCAGTTTGTAGAGAAGCGACCTTGTTTTTCAATTTTTAGATGCAAAGACTTAAAATTGAGCAAGCCAGCTCGTTCTTTATATTCATCTGTAGGAGAAACACCTAATGCTTTCGCGTCTAGAGGTACTTTTACTTTATTAACTCCTTGCACTCGAGCCAATGGTCAACATTTAATTCAGGTCTGTCTGGCAATCACGAGGGTACCATCAGGTGGAAATATAAACGCATAACCACGGATTTTTTGCATATACACGACTTCGAGGTATAAATTTTGTACTTAGTTTATTCTTAAGTCCGACTAAGATGTTAATTCGTTAAGATCCTTTGCTTAACGTACCTTTAAATAATGTTGAAAATATTATTGTTGTTTCTCCGACAGATATTTGCTTACTGCCACACAATTTACATACCAAACTTATTGTTTTGTCTGATTTTTCTTTACATTTATAAAAATATCTCGCAAAATACCTTTCGTTATATAACTTGAGTGGCCTTCTTTATTAGTAAGTGAATCACTTTGTACCATACTTTATAGGCCTACTACGCATTTGTCTGGGGGTACTTTTGCTGGAATTGTCACTATAATACAGGCCCAACTCTTCATCTCTAAGTCATAACCTCTTTTATCACCAACAGTTTTAGATGTCATTAAACCTGTAATTCTGTTTTTATATAAATACGAGTTATTAGAATAACATTGGTAAAAAAAAGTAAAAATACAAAATTTTCGCCATTCGAAACACGGAAAAAAAAAAAAATCTGTGTATCGAGCCTAAGGGCTAATGTCAAATTAATTTGTAATTAAAACATAATTCAGAAGGGCTACGTGGTGGCCAATGTCGTAACACCGTTTCCTGTCCGTCACCCAAGTGAAGCGACATTGGGTCTGGAGTAGTTGGATAGTTGACCGTTTTCTGCGTTCAAATTATGTAGCGACCCGTGGTTCGGATCCCACGTAAAACTGAAGGTCCTCTCCGTCATATGACCTTACTACAATGATGCAAAGGAGGTTAAATAACCCCATCATTATATTTAACCTGGCCTGTGGCGAAAATACTTTTGCGACTAACTCGGAATGAGATAGTAAGAATTGTGTAGCTGTTGGACTCAAGGAGACTAATATGTGTGCAAAAAATTACTGGCTTATGACTCTCCTTGCCAAAATGACAGAAAAACCATTTGCAGTATTTGCCCTGTGTACATTAGAACACAATCAGAATTTTATTATTTGATACGGAGTATTTGATCAACTATGAATGAACCAAATACCACAGTAATTATATAGTGCGTTCGAAAAGTCTCTCCGCAGTGCTATGTTAAACGCATAGGAAATTGAAAAACTACAATGTTTTCATTCAACCATGATTTAGTTATTTTATTACATAACTTTTTTATTTTACAGCATGTGTTCAAAGTGTTTTCCACCATTTTGCAGTCACAGAGCAACTCGTCTACACTTGTTGTCAAACACTTTTTTTAAAGTGTTGGTTGACTGCGGAGAGACTTTTCGAACGCACTGTATTTTCGTCAATGATATCGAATCAAAATCCACTAAGAAAGCTTTCGGATTCGGATTCGCCCACCAATGGAACACATAGGCTATTTAACAGTGACTTCATTTCGATAAAAGAACTTCAAGTTCAACATTGATTCCAAATAGTTATTACCTTTATCAAACAGTGACTGTAAACGCTGAATATTTTTCGTCTATCAACCTTGAATATCAAAGCAATGTTGATATTTCGAGGCTGTTTTTTTGGTCAGACTGTTACATTTTCAAATTTGATTTTGAATTGTCAACAACAGTTATTCAACAATGATGATAAATGATAACTCGTGAAGAGTATTCACTAAATATTAAAACGTGATGAGATTCCTAAACGAAGCGCATACACATGGTTATGAGACAGCGACATCTCTCGGAGAGACTTGAAACTTGAACCACTTCGCACTTCCATTTTATATACACTGTATGATTTTAACATTTTATTTAATTAAATTTCTTACAACTGTATAATTTGTTAATAATAAATAAAAGCTATAGGGAAAAATATGAACGTATCTATTATAAAACGCAAAAGGTTTCGATCACATACCGATGGTCATCTTCAAGGCCCTGATAGAAGAAAAGATACTTTTACGATTCAATTACGTTATCAAAGTTACGTTGGTTTATCAACTTTGTAGCACTAAATTGCTTCATCCTTATAAAATAAATTTTATACAGCTCGGTATAAGGATAAATTAGAAATATTGATTCATTTTAGTGTTGAAAAGTCAACTTAATATCAAAAAGTGAAAAATACCCTTAAAGAAAAAGTTTAAAAAATTTTAAATTACCCACATGAAATTATCGTTAGCTTTGTCAATCTTATGTCGGTTAATTGTTTAATCAACCTCAAATCAAGTTTAGTAACTACCTTTTGTTTAGATCAAATAAAGTAATGATTTAAACGTAATCATTGTTTTAATTAATTAATTATCACGGCTGTTTTTCTTTTTTATTATGATTTCTAATATAAACCCCAATGAATAATATATCCGAACGACACCCGTCCATAAAGCATTAATATCAGCTGATTTAGTTAAGGAAAAATTTCATTTCTTTTTTTCTTCAAAATATAAAGTTTTTAAATACAAACATAAAAATTTTCACCTAAAATATGATTTAATAAAATTCTATTGTAGAGCAAAACTATAATAACCAAATTTCTTAGCCATGCTCGCACCTCGGGATGGCGTAGGCCGAACGGGTCAAACGCTGCACATTATGTGAAGAATCTCGGGGACATCGGTTCGACTCCGGTTGAGGTGAAGTGTTTACGCGCTTGTTTCTGCGTATATAGTGTTCATAAATGAATGCATTACTCACGTTATTATCCGTGACTCATTCAACCGTGAACCGAGTTAACTCAGATTTACTAATTGTGACCATTGTGCACTTATCCGAGATCATGACACCGAGTTAACCGTAATTTGGCGCGGTGTTTACATCCGGGGCTCGCCTCCCGCCAGTCCATCACAACGCGCCTTAGTCAGTCTCTCCATGCTTCATAGAGTACGCGTGTGCGCTTGTGACTTCGCGTACTTCCCGTCTTGTGTTGAGTACAAACTTCTTAATTGTATATTATACTGTAATAAGATAATACTGCGTTTGGTGACGCGCGAGATGGGAGACCAGTCAGTGGCGGCATCACCCACCCAATGGCGGGGTATACAACGTTAACCGTGATGAAATCGGGTTATCCGTGATCATGGACGCCGCCTCAATCACGGATAACTGAGTGAATACTGTATATAGATAGTACTTAAAGTTAAGACATTCTAATTAAAAAAAATTCAGAAAAAAAAAATAATAAATTAGACATTTTAAAATTTTACTAAAAAATATTAGGTATGAAGGTATTATACCAATACCATACAAAGAAATCAATATTATATACATAAGAGATAAGAACTAAACAATCACAAGTGATGTGTCTTTAATCTTAGATTACACACGAGAAATTAATAAACAATAGTAATGTACATTAATCCTAGATTTTTATCAGTATACCATTATTAATCTGGATTTCAACTTGGTTTTAAACGAATTTACATTCATAATATTTTTTATATCGGCATTTAAATCATTCCATACTTTCAATCCAATGAAAATGGGTAGTTTTCGAGATGAAGGCAATCTATGATAAATTGAGGTATAACACGCTTTGATCTATTTCTGGTCTGATACGAGTGGATTTCTTGATGAGTTACAAAATATTTATTTATCCATTGAAAGTTAATGATTTTGTTCTTACACTCGTAAATAAATGTGCCAGTTTCATCATATCGAGCTTTAGTAATTTTAGCTTTTTAAATATATATTTTGTTACACACACACACACATATATATATATATATATATATATATATATATATATATATATATAATATATATATATATACCAAGTTCGTGACATCGAGTAATAATTACTTTAGAAAATATACGAGTAAAATAAATTATTTTTTTCTATTTTTTCGAGGAATATTATACAAGAAAAATAAATCACTTCTTTCGCTTCGAAATAATTTTGAGAACTAGTTAATTTAAAATTTTAATATATATATATATATATATATATATATATATATATATATATATATATATATATATCTAGTATGTGTGTCTATATATATTAGAGACATTAGGCAGGAAACAGAGAGTGCTGGAACTCCCATTTCTCCTGTCACTGTCCTCCTTAGCTGATCTTTTTTCGCGTCTAACCTACCCTGTGAGCAGTCCAGCATACTCTCAAAAACACACTTCTCCCTCTATTCTTCAGTACACATACATGCATTTTACACACTACAAAATCTTTAAAAAAAAAAAATAGCATCGTGACCCTCGGAGACCTTGATTTCGGCTCTCGCCTTCTTATACAGGGGAGAGGGTATTTTTAAAGGCGCTCGCCCTTGGCCACTCCTTCCTACATATATATATATATATATATATGGCGGGGCGCTCTTGCGGGCGTTCGCCCTTGCACCTTCCTTCCTGTATATAAAATATATATATATATAGTCTGCCAATAAACCTTTTCATTTTCATATATTTATTTATTTTTATGTAAGAAGGAGAGGCCAAGGGCGAGTGCCCGCAAAAACGCCTCCCTCCATAGAAGAAGAAGTCAAAATCAAGGTCCAGGGTTTTCTAGATGTCTGAACACTCCGCGTTTGAAAGATTGGAGTTCATAGACAGGGGGAAAGATGAACTGAGGAAGGTTGTTCCGAGTTCACCGGCTGAGTAGATGAAAGATTGGAGGTCATAGACAGGGGGAAAGATGGACTGAGGAAGGTTGTTCCGAGTTCACCGGCTGAGTAGATGAAAGATTGAAAATGCTGATTAACCCTTGCGTTAAAGAGTTGGACAGAAAAGGAATGAGTGTGTCGAAAGTCTGGTACTGCGTGTCTCTCCTTAAAAGAGAGGCATGCAGTTGGAGAGTTCAAAAGAACAGTGTCCGTTATAATAGCGATAGTAAAGAGAGAGTGAGACAACATTGCGGCGAAGAGAGAGGTATTTGAAGATAGTCAGTAAGAGGCGGTGAATTGATGAGATGAAAAGCCTTTGATTCCACCCGGTCAAGTAGAGCTGTGTAGGTTGAGCCCCGCACATGAGAAACGTACTTCATACAGGGGCGGAGAAGACCCCTGTACAGAGATAGCAACTGAGTGGGGACAAATAAAGATCACGAGAAAAGGAAACGCCAAGAATGTTAAGAGAAGAGGAAGGATTGAGTTGTATATTGTTGAATGTAAAGGGATAATCGTATGGAAGCTTGTGACGAGTAGACATGAAGGAACTGAGTTTCTGAGGTATTAAAAGCCACAAAGTTTTCTCTGCTCTAATCAGAGATAGTAGAAAGATCAGAGGTCAGGTGCATCATAGCCGTTCCACGTGAAGCATGGAGTGGTTATTTTTTATTGAGAGGGACGCTTTGTGAAGTGGGTGGGCAGTTGCCCACATACTGAAAGATTTCACCCACCTACTAAACTAAAATAAAAGCATATATATGAGTATATATGCATCAACATATACACTTGTTATAATGTTTCAGACCAACAAAGACCCTAGGATCCACTCATGGCTGGTCTACGTAATTGTGTATTGTGCATGTCCTCCGTGGTGGCGGAGAGGACCTACAATTTTACGTGGGTTCCGAACCACAAGGCCTTAATTTTACTACCTTAAATTATACCCAATCTATCAACATATGTGTTTAATCGATTTTTAAACATGTTTATAGACGTGCTATTAATTACTTCTACCGGCAAACTGTTCCAGCTATTTACTATTCTATGCGTAAAAAAGTTTTTGGCAACTGCTGTCTCGAACCTTCTACTTGTCAACTTAACCCGTTATTTCTAGTCCTATTATACCGAGATATTTCGAAAAAGTTATCTCTATCTACGTTATCGAACCCATTCATAATTTTAAAAACCTGGATTAGATCACCCCTTAGCCTCCTAGTCTCGAGTGTAGTCAATTTTAACTCCTTAAGCCTATCCTCGTACGACTTCGACCTAGGCGACGGAATCATCTTAGTTGCTCGTCTTTGAACTCTTTCGATTTTGTCTATATCTTTTCGCATATACGGATTCCAAAATTGGATCATGTACTCAAAATGGGGCCTAACTAATGATTTATAAAGAGGAACAATAATCACGCGATTTGTACTCAAAATTCCGAGCTATAAAACCTAGCACTTTGTTCATTTTATTGACCGCCGCTGTACTTTGTTTCGCTACTTTTAAATCACCAGTGACTATAACTCCTAAATCTTTTTCCTGCTCTACGCTTGCTAACTCCTTCCCTGACATACTATACGCAAAATTACCGTTACGCGAACCTATATGTAAAATTCTGCACTTATCGACGTTAAATCTCATTTGCCATGTGACTGACCAATCAACCATTTTATTCAGATCTTCCTGGATTTTACCTCTATCTTCGTCATTAATCGCCCTACCACCCAGGTAGCCTTAATTTCTGCAAATTGATCAATGACCTCATCAAAATTCACCTTCTTTGCATATTCATGTTCAATTGAAAGTGAAGCCAGATTTGTCAATCTTGGTCTGACTCATGGTCGAGCGAAAGAAATTTTTATCAATTTCAATTTGGAAAAGCTTCTTTCACATGAAGCAATAGACACAGACAGTCAAAAAGAATCTCAAACACAGTGACAAGCTTGGCAAAGTTCACAAAAATCCCATTTCACAATAAACTCCAGAAACTGCAATGCTGTCCATTTCTTTGCCTCTTCAACGATGATTTTGGCCGCTTCCAAATGCCTCCGAAGTCGTCCATTTTCCACACTGATAACTTCATCAGAGAATTCATCGAAAAATCTGAGTCAATTTGGAATATACTTCCGAAGTTCTTTTCTGTTGCCACCAACCAAAGTGTTTGGCTGAATAACAGCGAAGATTGACAGAATTTGATCCATTGCCTATAGAACCGAATCCCCAATCTGATGAAAGCGATCAAGACATTCAAACATAGCCCTTTTTTACTTCCTCTGGCAATGTGAGACAGCATCCTTTGCCACTCTCCTGGCATCCTTTTCGGAGCCTTTATTTAATAAGCAGTAAGCATTAACAACATATTAAATATACACTGATACTACACTGGACATTGTAAAATTGTTGAACTTGACTAAGCCAATAAGCATTAGTACTAATCAATATACAGGGTGGGCCGTAAGTTTCCATACATAGGAAAAATTAAACGTTTGTTTTTATGTTTCAGATACCCTAAGAATATGCGTTTGACGTAAGATCTTGTTACTGAGAAGCAAATTTTTACGTCAATGGAGAGGTTAATCGGCAAAACATACGTTATTGGAGTAATGCTAACCCTAACTGGCTGAGTCCGACGAAGATGCAAGGTGCCGGTAAAGTGATGTGTGGGCCGGGATATGGGGTGACAGAATTATTGGACCAATTTTTGTCAGTGGAATCTTAATGCGAAAGGTATCTTAACATTTGCAAGAAGAGATTTTCCCATCCCTGCTAAACGAGGAAGGTAACTTCCGTTTACTTCCAGCAAGATGGAGCTCCACCTCATTATGGTCTTCACGTGCGTCGGTATTTGGATCAGCAGCAGTTTCCGGATGCTTGGATTGGTCGGCGTGGTCCTGTGGAGTTGGCCTCCCAGATCCCCAGATCTCACCCCCCTTGATTTCTATCTTTGGGGGCACTTGAAGGCCATGGTGTACAGGAAAAGATACGAGACATAAATCATCCTAAAGGAACGTATCACCAACGCCATTACAAGCATAACGTCAACTGTGCTAATGCGTGTTCATCAACAGTGGGGAACACGTATTGAAATGTGTTTTCAAAACAATGGCAACCATGTAGAGCATATTATATAAATAAAAATGGTTGTCCATAAAAAAATGTTTATTTTTCCTATGTATGGAAACTTACGGCCCACCCTGTAGAATAGTACTGTAGTTGTTGATGTAAATCTGAAACGGTGTTTACTATATTAAGCATGTAAGCATTAACACATCTCCATGCAGTCACATCATCACCCTCTCTGTCTTAACATCATCATGTAGTTGCATTAAAAAAAAATCATGCAGTCATATCACCACCACCATCGTAAGATCACCACATAGTCATCATAAATAACTCACTCAGTCATACACATCATCGTTACTTCAGTAGTTATGGTTGTAGGAAAAAAATCAAGTCTAAAGTTTAGTGCAAAGTGTGACTTTCCTGTCTTTTTACTGATAACCAGTAGTCACAGGGACCACCATTCATAAACATGAGTTTCTATAACATCACGACGATCTTATTATAACATCACGACGATGCATTTATTATAACATCACGACGATGCATTTATATAACATCACGACGATGCATTTATTATAACATCACGACGATGCATTTATTATAACATCACGACGATGCATTTATTATAACATCACGACGATGCATTTATTATAACATCACGACGATGCATTTATTATAACATCACGACGATGCATTTATTATAACATCACGACGATGCATTTATTATAACATCACGACGATGCATTTATTATAACATCACGACGATGCATTTATAACACTTAAACATCACTATGATACCACATTGTCAAAAATTACTGGACACTGGTATAAGTACCATGTCAGTTGCAGCCAGCTGGCTATGCTCCACAAACTGATGACTAAAACGTCAACAAATGTTCGCCTTTCGATGTAATTTTTATCAAATATTTAATTTTTCGTTTGTAAATTTTGAATTGCCAATAAAAATAAAAATTTATTTTATAGTAGAAATTAACATTCAGCTGTTGTAATAGTTTGAACATTTTTAAAAAAAATTTTCTTACTTTGGCGAATTTTTCATTTGGTTTGAAAACTTGTACTGGTATTTCAACTCTCCCGATGGCACCCCCCTCCTGGCTGTCACCCGGGGCGGACCGCCCCCCTCGCACCCCCCTTAGTACGCCACTGCTACCACCCCAACTTCATGTCGTCCGCAAACTTTGAGACTATACTGACTAGGCCGACATCTAAATCGTTAATATATATAAGAAAAAGCAAGGGGCCCAATACAGAACCCAGAGGAACGCTGCTCGCTACATTAGCTAAATTTGTGATCAAATACAAAAAAAAAAAAAAAAAACTATTTTAACCGACCCACTAAAATTGTCTTAGAAGTAGCCCTGGATCGTGCTCAAAGGAGCCCAACGGAGAAAAAAGTTTGACAGAGTAAGAAGAAGGATGAGTGATGAGAAATAAATCCAGAATGTTGAGCTTATCTCAAGGCGATCGGAGATACGAGTACGGTGCTCTATAGTCCGCTCTAGGTCATTCAGGATAGAGAAGTTGTAAGCTAGTTCACCAGGGATGTTAGTGAAATGGGAGAAAAGCCAAAGGTGGTGATGAACATTGAAATCCTCTAAAATGGAGATTTCAGCAAAGGGAGAGTGGGATAGAATGTATTTCACTTCAGAAGTGGGGTAGTCATAGAGTTTTGGATAATCAGTAGAATTTGGAGAAAGGCACACAGCGCAGATGTATTGAGTTTGAGACAGCATGTAAGCCCTAGCCAAAGGGAGTAAAATTCGGAGGGATTCAAGTTCGGGAATACGAGAGCGAGTTAGGTCGTTGCGTACATACAGTATATGCAACATCCACCTTTGGAATAAAATTGGGTATAGAGAAAGTAGGAGGGTACAGAAAAGGGGTTGCTGTCAGTCGTCCCAGACACCTGAGTTTCAGTGAGGAAGAGAAGTTGAGCTTTAGAGGAGGAGAGGTGGTATTCAGTAGATTGAAAATTTGAAGAAACGCCACGAATGTTGCAGAAGTTTATGAAATGTGAATCAGGCAGAGGTCCAGAACATCTCGAATTGGCAGTAGTAGAACCAAACCCGCTGCCCGGATCTGCGTTCCCAGTATCGGCAGCGGGGGAGCCATAAGTGCGGACATTTATGGTGCCCTCCCCAGGGGACTCCGAGGCTCCTGAGGTCGATGCAATTTTTTTTTTTTTAATTTTGACAAGATTGTGTAGTTTGTAAGATGAATGTACAGTATGTATAGTGAGAGAAGTGTGTGTCGAGAGCATGTTGGACTGCTCACAGGGTAGATGGAACACGGTAAAAGATCAGCTCAGGAGGAGAGTGACAAGAGAAACGGGAGTTCCAGCACTCCCTGTCTCCTGCCTAACGTTCCTCCGGGGTACTTCCCTGGTCGACTGGTGTCCACGATCGCCCCCTTTTGGTATATATGTTACGCCCCGTTTGTGTAATTGCCCAATTCATGAACTGGGCAATATAATTGCCTATTTCATGAAATGGGCAGTAAGTTGCCTATTTCATGAAATAGGTATTTATATTGCCCAGTTCGTGAAATGGGCGGAATTTTGCTTGCCCATTTCATGAAATGGGCATCTGTATGAAGGAAAATTAAAATTTGGACTGAATCATTTATTAAAAAGATAAAACATTAAAAAGAGATAAGGCAAGTGATAATGATTAGTCTTCATTCTCACAGGATTTGTGATTGTGACAGGCGCTGTTGTAACGAAGATTATTTTTCAAACATAAACATCGTTTAGTTAGACAATTACTTCTACAATGGCACCTCTAGAACCCTTGTCCTCCACAAACACTTTGTAGTTTAACGATTTCGCGAATGCTTAGTTTGTTTGAGGGAATATCACTAGATTTAAGACCAGTATAGTGAACAGATTCAAACTGATTCCTTGAAAGTTTACCATTTACTACTCCGACTTTTGTTCTACTGTGTAGCCACCGTCGTCCTTAGCAAGAATTCTACCTATTATATTAGGAGGATCACCTTTACTACGATCAAATTGAGATACTGTAATTGCTACATTATGACCAACGTCGACCACTGGCAACGTTTTTTTTTTACTTCGCGTCAACATTTTTTCTGCTTGTAGCACTGTGCCCTCATGAGCTTTTTGCCGTGTGAGTACAGCAGGGTGTACAGCAGCATCGTCTTGTGATAGGTCCTTAGGTGATACTTGCAGCACGGCTGTTTCATGCGCAGGCGAGTGGTCTGGCTCTAGCGGTGGTGGTGCAGGTGTTTCAGCAACATTGTCTTCTGGTACTTCCTTATATGATACTTGCTGCACGGCTGGTTCATGCGTAGGCGAGTGGGTCTGGCTCCAGCAGTGGTGGTGCAGGTGCTTCAGCAGCATTTTCTCGTGCTGGCAATGTTTAGGCGTTGCAAATGGGCAACTTACTGCCTATTACATGAAATAAGCATTATATTGCACAGTTCGTGAAATGGGCGGAATTTTGCTTGCCCATTTTGTAGAATTGTATAAGATTTTAAAGGTCATACACGTGATTGCCCATTTCACGAACTGGGCAATATAAATGCCCATTTCATGTAATGGGCAGTAAGTTGCCCATTTCATGAAATAGGCAATTATATTGCCCAGTTCATGAATTGGGCAATTACACAAACGGGGCGTAATATATATATATATTAAAAATGGAATCCTTTTTATCCTATAGAGGTGTTTGATTGGTTGAAAAGAAATATTTGTCCTTGAATATACTAAACTATTAACAGGATATTAAAAAAAGAAAATAGTGTTTTAAGGTGATATATATATATATATATATACAGACACTCGGTCTGTTATTTAATAATTAGTACCATCTTTCAATGTTTATAAGCAAAGTTAGTTAATTATTTTCAGTTACTACAATTAACAGACACTAAAGTTAATAACAAATAGGATTTAATTAATTGTTAAATGTTAGTTATCGTGTGATTTATGTAGTAATTACCTTAATTGCAGTTTTTTCTGTTAATGAAGTACATCTTTCGGAGTTCCATAAATAGTTGAGAATTCTTAAAATATGAGACGAAAAATTTGTTTTATGAACAAAAATTTAACATAAAACCTGATTTTATGCACCAAAGTACACACACAAACACACACACACACACACACACACACACACGCAGAATGTTCAAGATTTTAGGTACTCTGATTTTGCATGGGTTCTTTGTGTGTAGAGCAAGAATGTGTATGCACGGGTGTATTTTGCGATGGATTCATTTCTAATTTCAAGGAGGAAAAGTAAATTTGGGTTATGTGGAGACATTCCGAGCCTGATTAAATGCGCAACTTGACATTTTAAATATTGATAATGTCTATAACGCGCGTTATCGACTCTTATATGTACAGTAGATCATATATTGCGCAATCACTGTGGGTATGACGAACTATGGATTATTTTTATTCATTTGGGATGATCTGTATGTAGGCTACATCATATGGAAGTCTCGCCGGTATGTGTGTATATAGATATATATATATATATATACACTTGTAATGCTTCTGTGATCTGCAGACATTCTCCACTGTTGTGTTTTTAGAACATTATTTCTTATTAACGACCCCCCCCCCCCTTTTCTAAGACGGAATACATTCATTTCAACTAATTTATTATTTTAAAGTAATGACAGTTTGTAACTTCGGTACATTAATGGACTGTGTGTGTTGATGACCTTCAAATCTGCTTCAGGATGGTGCTCATCATAGGCGACCAGATGGTGAAGGAGGTTCCTTCGTCTACTGCTGGAGTTTACAGCACCTGGCCGCACCTGAAGGAGTCTGCCCATGCCCTGACTAATATGAGAACGGAGGAGATGAGTTCCAGGGGCCTTCTTTACCTCCGGCAGAGGGAGTGCGCCGTCACAGTGCCACACGACGAGAATGTCCAGTTTCTTGGTACTGATGATGCCACCACATCTGTCATAGCCGTTCTCAGACACACAAGTAAGAGAAAAAATATATATATACAGAATGGTGCAAAAGCCGCGCAATATAGGAATTTTCAGTGTTGGCTATAATTTATTATTTTTTTTCTTTTAGGTAGGGGATGGCTGCGAAATTAACGACAGACGAGAGGGCGCTTGGTTTTAATGTATGGAATACCAGGTACTACAAATCGATGAATCGGTACAGAATTTGTTCTGTACCGATTCATCGATTTGTTTTACCTGGTATTCCGTACATTAAAACCAAGCTCACCCTCTCGTCTGTTGTTAATTTCGTAGCCATCCCCTACCTGAAAGAAAAAATAATAATATAGTATTGGAAAGTCCTATGTTGCGCGGCTTTTGCGCCACCCTTATGTGTGTGTGTGTATATATATATATATATACACACACCTTTGTTTTGATTCCGCCCGAATTGTTCATTCTGACGAAGGTCAAGCTTTTCATTCCACCTTAGACCTACAGTTTAACGTGGAATCCGAACCACGTTCTACCAGCAGCCTAGCGTCTAGGCCACTCAGGATACCCATTTATCTACCAACCACTTTCTTTATTGTGTGGAAGGCTGCCGTCACCGGGTCTCGATCCCGGGGCCGATGGATTCGTAGTCAGCGACGCTAACCACTATACCACCGAGGCGCATTAGTAACCCGTACAAGAATCGAACCTGTGACCTCTGCATTGTGTCAAGTAGAATATATATATATATATATATATATATACAAACTCAGAATGGTTCCCTGAGAACATTATATGTTAAACACAGACCGTGCATGGAACAAGGAACTTTCTGGGAAAATTAAATCCACTATAGTCCGAATAAGTAATGGTAAATGACAAATACCATAGTTTTTTTCCTTTTTCATGATTTTAGCCCGACGTGGGCAACGGGTCTCTCGCAAAGAGATCCCATAAATATAGCTTCCCTCACCAGCTATCTGCAAAGCAGACAGGATCCAGCTTTGGGACGTGGATCTAGGGTTTAAAGCAAGCCTAGATCCCTACACTCAGAACCTCTATATAAGTAAAAGACTTATATAGAGGTTCTGAGTGTAGGGATCTAGGCTTGCTTAAACCCTAGATCCACGTCCCAAAGCTGGATCCTGTCTGCTTTGCAGATAGCTGGTGAGGGAAGCTATATTTATGGGATCTCTTTGCGAGAGACCCGTTGCCCACGTCGGGCTAAAATCATGAAAAGGAAAAAAACTATGGTATTTGTCATTTACCATTACTTATTCGGACTATAGTGGATTTAATTTTCCAGAAGAGTTCCTTGTTCCATGCACGGTCTGTGTTTAACATATATATATATATATATATATATATATATTCGTGAAAAAACTTAATTACATTTTACCTTTTTTAAAAACTAATATAAAATTAATATAAATTTAAGTAGTATACAACCACTCCAGTAATAATAATAATAATAATAATAATAATTTGTAATCAAAGTATGCACACCAATTCTCTCTTTTTTTTTATTCACTAACTTATTTATCGTTTCTTGTCATGAATAACTTGAAAATAAATTCTTTTTCCATTTTCAAAATTGAAGTTTTTTTATTTTTAACTTTGAGTGAATTTTAAACTTTACTTTCAGATACAAAAAAAAAAATAAAAATGATATATTTGAGTTTCTCCTTTAAAGATAAGAGAAAGGAAAACGAGCATATAAAATATTCAAAATATATTTGATGGTCTCTTTTTTGTTTATATATATATATATATATTATATATATATATATATATCATTGTATAATAATTTATGTGAACACCAATTGGGAAATTTTTATTACATTTCTGCTTTATTTTCAAGCTTATATTTTATTTATTTTTTTTTCTTTCGTGGGGATTCGGGGCCGGGTAAGGGGTGATAAGAGGTTTATATTTTAGTTATATGTTCGTATATGTACGGATTTAATGTGTTTAAGATTTGAAGGGAATATTGCCGCTCGATAAAACCAAAAGTTTGATAAAATATTTTCGAAATTGTATTAAGAAAGTTGAGAAGGAATTTTTTTTTTTTTTTTTTTTATTCTTTGCGAAATTCATAATAATGTCTTTGTAAATTCAAATTATGTATTAGGTATGATTAGGTTACGCTCGGTTAGGTCAAACGTACACTATCCGTAAGACAATCCACTGACAGTTTATTTTATTCGGTTAATTTAGGTTAAATTGGGTTAGGTTAGGTTACGATAGGTCAGGTTAGGGGAAGTTAGTAGTGCGTTCGATGAAATTTATGGTCGGCAAAATGCGTATAGGTCTCAAATTTGGTTAGATTATATTATTTTAGGTTAGGTTGTCTTTATTTGAGAAAGATCAACCATTTTGGTTGAACATTTTGTTTCTTTGGTGAAACGAGGGTTTTTTCAAAAGGTTCAATCGATGATTTGAATACAAAGTTGTACTGCACGCAATAAGTAGGTTACGGCCCCGCGTATTCCGACTTTTGCAACCGATAGTACAGTTTTCGGAAAAATATTCGCCTACAGACATTAATTTCTTAAAAAAATACAAAAAATTACTAATTAGTCGGGACTCTGGTTTTTAAAATTTTATTACTGTCTCCCAAAAGAGTAAAATATCCAAAGATAGAATATTGTACCAATTAGTAATTTTTTCTGCTGTTTAGAAATTTTATGGTCCGAGGCGAACTTTTTTCCGAAACTGTGCGTAGTTCATATATAATTATTAATTTCGTTGTTACATTAGTACTGTTTTGTAATATATAGTTCTGTATACGCCTAAACATAAATTGAAAATAGAAATTCTTTTCCTAATCTCTCTCTCTCTCTCTCTCTCTCTCTCTCATATATATATATATAGTTCGTGCGTTGCGAATTGAAATTGCCCTCGTTCTTGTTTAATATTTATTATATTTATTGTTAATCATTTAAATATAGAATATAATTATTAGTGATTTATTTTAGTAATAAATTATAATTTTAAATTAATAAATTACTTAAATTATGAATACTGAAAGTTTCCTTTTCGAGTTTCTATACAATTATTTTATTTTTATCATTTATCATTATTATCATAAGAGATAACATACACAAATACCAAAACTAAGACACTACACACACACATATGTGTGTGTGTGTGTGTGTGTGTGTAAGCTATAAATTCAAAAACTATTTTCTAATTTATTTAATGATATACGATTACATAAAGTTTGCCAAAATATATTATAAGACCAAATCTGTCAAACGTAGTGAAAATACTTCTCGAATACCCGAATCATGCCCTCTTGCAAAGCGGGTATTAAGATGGTATTAGAAAGAGCTAAGGGTAGGAAATATCAGAGAAAATATATATTGTGCAACTTGATTGATTTGACAAGAGAGTCCAAAAGCCAGATTTCAATCTCTTATTTATGGACAAATATTTAATGCCAAGTTCCAATGAAGACATTTTCAAATGCACTCAACTCCATTACCAATATTGAGTTTCCTAACAAAATTTCCGAAATTGGCACTCGGGTATATATGGGTATAAGTGAACTGTGTTACCGTGTATATGTGTATATATACCGTGTGTATATATATATATATATATATATATACACACACGGTATATATACCGTGTGTGTGTGTGTGTGTATATATGGGTATATGTGGGTATAAGTAAACTGAGGTATCATATATATATATATATATATATATATATATATATATATATGTATTATGTATGTATGTGTATATATATTGTATGAGAATTCTTTTAAGTATATATTTGTTAGAGACAAAGAATAAATACATTATTTTGCTCCTGTGAAACTAAATAAACTGATTATCTTTGAAAAGAAGAAAATAAAAAAGAAAATAACTTATAATATTTAACTCCTTTTAGAGAAAATTTATCGTTTGAATTTTCTCAAATGTTTTTAGTAAAAAAAAAAAGATTGAAAAATTTTGCATTTATAATAATAACGAATGTCGTAATGTCGTATAGGTAAATAGATGCATCTTTTTGTGAATGAATTATTGTGTAGACGTAGAGTGTATCTCTACTTCTTATTGTTTTCATATTAAATAAAACTTTTTTTTTAAGTTTTTCAAATTTAAATTTTTGAAAGACCTTTTTTAAAAATGATTTTTAACATCAAATTATTGGTAATAATTTTAATTTTCTACAATTAAAAAATTTATACATAAGCATATAATAATGATAATTATGATGATGATAATAATAAGCTTTATTGGCATGATATCATATATAATAATAATCATTGAGAAGGGCCAGAAACTGGCACAACGATCAGGCCAATAAATGTTGCTTATTGCGGTAGCTCCTGGATTATTATTACCAGTACCATCGGGAGTCGAACCCCGACCTCATTGTCTTTATTTCTCTTACATGGAAACTGCGTTACTCATTGTGCTACGGGCGTTAGCTACTGAAGTATACAATGAATATTTAAAACGAGCGTATTTATTTAATTCTATTTTCTTCATTTTCGCTATGAGGAAAATAACATTGTAAAAAAATACTTTATTGTATCGCGATCACGGGATACTTTCCAAAATTTATTATTGAGAGATAAGTGACGAACTTTATGTCAACCCTGTTTATAGCTTTCAAATAAATCTGATTCGAAAACTATACGGTATTATCCGACTTCATTTTTTCGACCTCAGAATTCCTGGATTCCATTTCCACGACCTCCGAGTTCTTGGATTCCGGAGTTTCGCCGTTGCTCCCTTTCAACCGAATACGCCCTGGTCACATTTCGTTTCGAGGTTTAGGCGATTACGTCTTAGAAACGTCTATCAAGCACGGCGGTCCGCTCGATTAGTATGCGGAGAGCGTGCGCGGAGCCACGGATAGGAGTCTCAGTATACGCGGAACACCCGCGCACGGAATTGAGATAAGTCGTTTTGCGATGCTCCAAGTGAGATATGGGAGCGGAATTATAGGTTTAAATCAGTCGGAAGTGTATACGTGGAAGGGAATTTACGAATTAATGTTTCGAAACACGAAATAGTTTTACGATGAAACGTTTTTTATTGTTTAGTTTAGTTTTTTCAATGAGCATTTGATCTCAAACGTATTTCGGATCTATCGTATGTCATTTCCAACCTTATTTTATACTGTGGTTATATTTAATTAATATAATTAAAATTTATATACGTAATTAATAATTAATTGGTATAACCTTCTTTCATTCCTCTTTTCACTCCCTCAAGCTAAAAGAACTGCAGGTGGTGAGAAATTCCTATATATACACACACACACACACACACACACACACACACACACACACACACACAGGTGCGTATCTCTGCATAAATGAGGTACCGATTTTTTCAAATCCATATATTTAAAAAGTAATTAACCAAATTTAATTTAACCTAACCTCAGCGCCGTTGAATTCGACTGAGGGCTCGAAGGGCGGTGTCTGTTTTTATATAAGTCATAGATAGCGAGGTACTCGGTAATCTAGCCTAACCTAACCTAATTAGTATTAACACACCTTTTTTTTATTCCCACAGTAAAAATGTGTTCCGATTTTTTTATATAATTTCTTTAATATTCCGAGGTACCAAATGTATTACCTCACAAAAAATACTTCACTACATCCGTGAATTATCACATACTCGACCTTCCTTATGCCAAGTTGTCTACGCGCGCGCGCGCGCACACACACACCCAGAATATATATTACTAATAATAATAATAGTAAAGTATTTTTCTTGTATTTACTGATTGTATGTGATAAAAAAAAATTTCTTATCAATAGAATAAAATAAGTGGGAAATGCAAAGTGAAAAATCTGAAAAATCCATCAACGAATCCATGAATGAAGCTTTTCTCTGTTGTGTATATTATTATTTTTCTCTAATCGAACAAATCCTTTTTTTTCTTTCAAAATCCATTTAAATTTTCACGTGGAAAAAGTTTTGTTTATTTCAATCTTTAAATTTGAGTGATAGAATCGCGTAGTATAATTTGTCTTTTGTAGTGTGGACAACAGTTCCAAAGAACATTTATCATTTACAATAGTGAAAGGCTCCCAATTATATATTATCATGCTAGGATGAATCAGCAAATACCTTAGAGGTTAGTTTTACAAACCTCATAATAATATTAATAATAATAATTTTAAAAATGACGAGTCTTTTTCAGGGATATACAAAACTCGGTAGTGAGAGAATGTCGTTGCGTGACTATTTGTATTCATCATGTCTATATTTTAATTCGACTTTAAAGGTCGTATCTCGATTGTATCTTTCGTTGCGATTTGGCGAATGAAAAAGATAAGATAATTTAGGTTATAAATACTTGAATTATAACTTTATATACGCGCGTAGGGGCCGGAAATAAAGACAAAGGGGGCTTTGTATAGTATTCTCGTTCTTGTAGGAAGGAGAGAGAATTTGATACGCTTTTCAAATCCAGATATTAATAATTATTAAACGCATCGCCTTCAAAAATCTCTCGTTCAACGTCACGTACGAAGGACGGTCGCTCGTGATAGGAAAAAAATGGCATCGCGAATAAACTGTCTCCTCGCGGGACTCCATTTCCTTATTCGTTGTCTCCCGAGGATTAGGAAAGATCGGGTATGCTCAAATGCTTCAAGGTGAGTTTTAGTACCCGCGAAATGCCCCTAAATTGTGCCCGCACCAGATGCATAATTAAAAAATGATTTCTCTTCAAAATCTCTTCGAAAGTAACGAAATATTGATCGTAATGGGGGAAATATAATTACAGGTAAAAAATGACTAACCACAAGGACAATGCAAATTTATAATGACCGAGCGCTTTCGTGTTTTACTGTTCAACATGCATGTGAATCCTTCTCTAAGGTCTCGACAATGCGTTGTGCAAAAAACAAAAGCGGTTGGGCATTATAACTTTGATTCATCGTTTAATCTTCTCTCTCTCTCTCTCTCTCTCTCTCTCTCTATATATATATATATATATAATATATATATATATATATATATATATATATAAGTTGTTTAAACTTAGATACAATTAAATATATTTTTCTTTTAATTTCAAAGGAATTTGGCCTTAATACCAAAGGAATGTACAATTGAATATAATTAAATATAATTTATTTCAATTTAGACCATAAATTGTAGGTTTAAGTATATATAATATATATATATATATATATATGTGTGTGTGTGAGAGTGCTTGTAAGAAGCAATTTTCATCTTTTCATTTGTGGACCGCAAAATGATTTAAAATGAAGACAATAAACGGATTCCTTCTCAACGATTTGAGGTTTTTAACCGCGGAGGGTGATTGAGACGGAAACCAAACTTATTACGTATATCCACCGCATGTATGCGCGTGTCTCCGCGTGTGTACGTACGAATGCTGGGGGTATACACACGCGGGATGAAACGGAGTGCAGATGCAGAGATGCAGAGCCTTCGCGCGCGGAAGGATGTCGCCCGACGTGGGAGTGGGGGCCGCTTGGCATCAGATGGAGGCATCTGGAATTAATTGTGGGAGAGGCCACGGCACGGGCGTGGGAAGGAGGCGGCCGCAAACGGCCCCACAGGTACAGTCTCACGGCGCTCTTGATTACAGGTGCCGGAGGAGAAGAAAGAAGAAGAAGAAGAAGAAGAAGGAGGAAAAAAAAAAGAAGAAGAAAAAGAGGAGGTGGTTTCAGTTCCATTAATACAACTTTTGTATTTAGGGAAACCTTCTCATTTATTTATTTTAAAAGAAAGAACCAAAATGGACGGAGAATTTGAAAGAAAAATAAGGATTTTTTTTTTTTTCTTTATTCCGAGAATGACGTTTGTTTATGACCAAATTATAGTTAAAAACATATGTTTTTATTTGCAGTATTAAATCATTTACTTTATTTGAAATTCACGATAAAGAAAACAGAGGTCTTCTTAAACATATTTAATAATAATATTATTATTATTATTATTATTATTAAAATTGTTTGTATATAAATAACAAATAGAAATTTAATATAACGAGAGAGAGATCCAAACTAAGAGATTTCAATGCTCTTCGGGAATGGAAGTAATCAAAAAAATTATATATATATATATATATATACATTCAACTGCAAAGAACACGCAGTATAAATACGTAAAGAACGACGCTTGTATAGGAGATATTCCGCGCAAGACGAGAGAGAGAGAACGAAACAAATGAAAAAATGAGGTAACCACCTGGGAAACGAATCCGGGATCTTCGATTGCCGGTCAGACGCGATACCATTACACCATGGACCTCACTCTTCCAAATGCCGTAATTCTTCTACATACTCGCAGAAACCAGGTGATTTTTTTCATTTGTTTCGTTCTCTCTCTCTCGTCTTGCGCGGAATATCTCATATATATATATATAACGTAAAGAACGACGCTTGTATAGGAGATATTCCGCGCAAGACGAGAAAGAGAAAACAACAAATGAAAAAATGAGTACACCTGGGAATCGAACCCGGGATCTTCCGATTGCCGGTCAGACGCGATAACCACTACACCATGGACTTCACTCTTCCAAATGCCGTAATTCCTCTACATACTCGCAGAAACCAATGCCCAAGGGGGCACCTCCCGCATGCCGTAACATTATTATACATTCAACTGCAAAGAACACGCAGTATAAATAACGTAAAGAACGACGCTTGTATAGGAGATATTCCGCGCAAGACGAGAAAGAGAAAACAACAAATGAAAAAATGAAGTACCACCTGGGAATCGAACCCGGGATCTTCCGATTGCCGGTCAGACGCGATAACCACTACACCATGACTTCACTCTTCCAAATGCCGTAATTCCTCTACATACTCGCAGAAACCAATGCCCCAAGGGGGCACCTCCCGCATGCCGTAACATTATTACATTCAACTGCAAAGAACACGCAGTATAAATAACGTAAGAACGACGCTTGTATAGGAGATATTCCGCGCAAGACGAGAAAGAGAAAACAACAAATGAAAAAATGAAGTACCACCTGGGAATCGAACCCGGGATCTTCCGATTGCCGGTCAGACGCGATACACGATAACCACTACACCATGGACTTCACTCTTCCAAATGCCGTAATTCCTCTACATACTCGCAGAAACCAATGCCCCAAGGGGGCACCTCCCGCATGCCGTAACATTATATACATTCAACTGCAAAGAACACGCAGTATAAATAACGTAAAGAACGACGCTTGTATAGGAGATATTCCGCGCAAGACGAGAAAGAAAAACAACAAATGAAAAAATGAAGTACCACCTGGGAATCGAACCGGGATCTTCCGATTGCCGGTCAGACGCGATAACCACTACACCATGGACTTCACTCTTCCAAATGCCGTAATTCCTCTACATACTCGCAGAAACCAATGCCCCAAGGGGGCACCTCCCGCATGCCGTAACATTATATACATTCAACTGCAAAGAACACGCAGTATAAATAACGTAAAGAACGACGCTTGTATAGGAGATATTCCGCGCAAGACGAGAAGAGAAAACAACAAATGAAAAAATGAAGTACCACCTGGGAATCGAACCGGGATCTTCCGATTGCCGGTCAGACGCGATAACCACTACACCATGGACTTCACTCTTCCAAATGCCGTAATTCCTCTACATACTCGCAGAAACCAATGTTGTTTTCTCTTTCTCGTCTTGCGCGGAATATCTCCTATACAAGCGTCGTTCTTTACGTTATTTATACTGCGTGTTCTTTGCAGTTGAATGTATATAATGTTACGGCATGCGGGAGGTGCCCCCTTGGGGCATTGGTTTCTGCGAGTATGTAGAGGAATTACGGCATTTGGAAGAGTGAAGTCCATGGTGTAGTGGTTATCGCGTCTGACGGCAATCGGAAGATCCCGGGTTCGATTCCCAGGTGGTACTTCATTTTTTCATTTGTTGTTTTCTCTTTCTCGTCTTGCGCGGAATATCTCCTATACAAGCGTCGTTCTTTACGTTATTTATACTGCGTGTTCTTTGCAGTTGAATGTATATAATGTTACGGCATGCGGGAGGTGCCCCCTTGGGGCATTGGTTTCTGCGAGTATGTAGAGGAATTACGGCATTTGGAAGAGTGAAGTCCATGGTGTAGTGGTTATCGCGTCTGACCGGCAATCGGAAGATCCCGGGTTCGATTCCCAGGTGGTACTTCATTTTTTCATTTGTTGTTTTCTCTTTCTCGTCTTGCGCGGAATATCTCCTATACAAGCGTCGTTCTTTACGTTATTTATACTGCGTGTTCTTTGCAGTTGAATGTATATATTTATATATATATATATATATATGCGCCTCGGTGGTGTAGTGGTTAGCGTCGCTGACGACGAATCCATCGGCCCCGGGATCGAGACCTGGTGATGGCAGGTGACGCGCAGCAAAACGTTAGCTGTTTATCCTTCCATACAATAAAAAAGAAATTGGTTGGTAGATAAATGGGTACCCTGGGTAGCTTAGTGGTCAAGACGCTGGGCTGCTGGTGGGGCGGGGTTCGGATTCCACGTTAAATTGTAGGTCTAAGGTGGAGTGACAAGCTTGACCTTCGTCAGAATGAACAAATCTGGCAGGAGCAAAACCAAGGTTAGCCAAGTTTATATATATACTTACGGGTCGATCATTGATATTTAGATGGAGTTCATTAGAAGTGGGTTGATGATACCCATTGAACAACCCACTGCCAACCAGGGCATCATGGAGATGGAAGAGAATGTGATGGGATGTATTTGGGATTGTTTAATCACCTTAGTAACAGCAAAGTTCGTGTAACGAAGGGGACTCTACAGCTTTACGTGATATCCGAACCACGGGTCGCTACATCATCTGGACGCGATGGATTTTCCCCCTTTCCAACTACTGATCGACCGCATGGAAGAGACAGCGACGAATAGAAATGGGAGCGGTGGAGAAAAGAAAAGATGCTCCTCTCGACTAGGTTCCTCTAGATGAGAGCGAGTTCTCATTGTAGGTTTGGGGCTCCGAACCCAGGGTCCTACAAACCTCACGCATGAAGAACTGGCATGCCCCCCAAAAAAGTGACAGTAAATGTCAGCGACGGAACGCCGACACCTTCTCGCGAGACGGAAGAGAGAGAGAGAGAGAGAGAGAGAGATTGCCTTCCTCGTCCGGAGACGCGCGTTAAGAAACAAAAAAGAGGCAAACCAAGAAACGAAATCTCTCACCGCGTTTCTATAATTCCTTCCTTCTCAGCCTTATTATACAAGGGGTGTGTATAAAGTAACGGGAGTGAGGAGACAAATCCAATTTGAACTGGTTTAAACTAGTTTCAACTTGGTTTTTAATTCTTAAAAACATTTTCAACACCTCTTAGAAACCTTACTATCGACTATACACCAGTCGCGGTATACAGTTGTTATAAAGTACATGTTATACAATACAGTTGTTATAAAGTACATGTAATAAATATTACTCGTCCATGATCACTTACGTTAATATAATTCAAATCGGATTTGTCTCTTCATTCGAGTTACTTTATACACACCCGCTCTATTATATTATAGTACACTTTAAATTTGGTCCTTCAGGACTACTTTAGGTAATTTTTTTTTGGGGGGGGGGGGGGGTCTAATTGCACACTGTAAAGTTAAGTTTTTCCATACAGACCACCGATATTAAACATTTAATTCTTCCATTTAATGAGCCGATTATGGAACGATTTCTTGGTAAAATGAACGATCCTTCTCTCCTTTCTGGACCGATTTTGAACCAATAATATTTTTATGTCAATATAATTGGTTCAAAATAGGTTCAGAAAGGACTGATTTTCTAACGGTTTCTATGATGGGTCATTTCGATTTACTAAACTATCGTTCCATAATATAATCGGTTCATCAAATGGAAATATTACATTTTTACAAACGGTATTTGAAGCAATTTGACTTCATATAGCGTACTCTTGGTACTTAAGGTACATCTATTACATATCCATTATTTTATGAATATACATATACATTAGGCCTATATCGACCTACTGTGTGTATATATATATATATATATATATACACACTCGGTGGTGTAGTGATTAGCGTCGCTGACTACGAATCCATCGGGTTCGAGACCCGACGGCAGCCGGCGCGCAGCAAAACCCAGCTGTTCATCCTTCCACACAATAAAGAAGGTGGTTGGTAGATAAATGGGTACCCTAGGTGGCCTAGTGGTTAAGGCGCTGGGCTGCTGATGGGGCGTGGTTCGGATTCCACGTTAAACTGTAGGTCTAAGGTGGAGTGAAAAGCTTGACCTTCGTCAGAATGAACAATTCGGGCGGAAGCTAACCAAAGTTTATATATATATATATATATACATATATATATATAAATAAAATAATATATGCACTTTTAGTGCCAAGAGTACAATTAAACCAAATTAAGACGTACTTTATATGAAATTCGTGAGGAATGAAAAATAACCTAAAATAAATGTATTAAATTTGAGGTTCAAAAAAATCCATAGAAACCTCTTCTTTCTCGCGTGAAGTGGGAGCTAAAATTCATTCATTCATTATAAAATGAATCAATTAATTAAAACTCCCGTTTCAGGCCGGCCGCACGCGGGATCGTCTCGCGACTCACGACTTGGGTCGTAACGACTGAGTCGCGCGTGATTTTACATTGACAGAATGGGAGCCCCGCGCGCTGCAGCGACCGCGACACGATTCTGTCAATGTAAAATCACGCGCGACTCCAGTCGTCACGACCTATGTTGTGAGTCGCGAGACGATCCCGCGTGCGGCCGGCCTCACGAAGGGTAAGTAAAGAAACTCGTTCATTTCTGTTCATTATTGCGAGTGCAAACGGATGATACGAATGGAACCTCTCCGCAACATTTATTGTACTGATAATAGATTTTATTTTCCTTTGGCCAATTATTCTTTTGATTTTGAGTTTAATGAAGTCTGTCTTTAATTAATTTAGATCCATTAACCGTGTCCAATTAAACGAATAATCTTTTTTGAACGAGATATTTATAGTCTGAAATTGTATACTCGTAGCTAAGAGTAACTTCGTTCAATAATTCATTTTTCTCGCGTTGAACGAATGAAAACAATATGGTAATGAAAAACGGGCAAGATATTTATGAAAAACATGTACAGTACTGCGTATTTTCGGGAGAAATTGCAAAACATGTTTGGTTAGAAGTGTTTTCGACGCGAGTACTTCAGTAAACAATAATCACAAGATTTAATTTAAGAGTAGAATTAAACACAACGATAATTGTTTTAAAGTGTGATTGTACGTATACAGACATACCCACATCTAAACATTTAAAACGATCATAGTATAAATTACTAAATAAATTCAATCTACAAAATAAGTATACATACATACATACGTGTATGTATGCTTATTATGTATACATACATACGTGTATGTACATTTATTATGTATACATACATACTGAACGTGTAGTTTGGTCCAAATGAAACGAAAAGGAGAATGAGCACATTTTTGCGCCTAAGTTAAATTTCGACACAAACGCTATAACACAGTTTCTGTAATTTTACCAAGGTCGGTTCGTAATGTGGCTGATAGTATTTTATTGAAATCAACTTAAAATCTTTTTTTTTTTAATTTCCCGAATAAAAACTAAGTTTAAACTTTACAAAATAAATAGAAAAAAAATTATTTTGATTCTTTCGAAATGTCAAAGTTTGTGTATAGTTTAAAGCAAATTCTATAATCAGAATACGAGTTTATTCCCTCCGGGTCCGTATAAAATCCGTCGGCGGTCTGATTCCGGACTGCGGCCCCTCTATTGGTTACCCCTGCTCTTGGGGATATCTAATATTTTGAACTCTCCTCTCCTTCATTTTTAATAGTTAGTAGCAATCAGGTGCGGGAAAGTAGGCCACATTCAAAATGATGATTGAAGGTAATTTATTAGTTTAATTAATTAAACTAATAAATTACCTTCAATCATCATCAGTTCGAGTTAATAGGGTCCAAAGAGAGGGTCAAAGAAGGTTTTCTCTATTATTTGATCCCTTTTAGGTTAATACTTTTTTAGGAACTTGTAAATTACATCTGAATATAATTTTAAGTCTTCATAATATGTATATTAAAAATAATCATAATAAATTAATAATCAATAATAATAATTAATATGATCTTAATATATGGTAAAATTGTGATTTTGGATGTTTCTTACTTTCACGTTTAGATTTTAAATAAAACAACTTTTGAACAACATTAATAAAAAAAATGGGGGGTAAGGATCGAGGGGTCGATATTTAAAAAAAAAATGGACCTATATCCATCCGATCGACAAGACCATAACATGGACACCCTTAAAAAAAAACTAAAAACGTAATCTAACCTATCCTAACTTAACGTAACTCACGATATACCCACAATATACTTGTCGATAGAATGTCAAGTTGATCAGATGTTGTAATCCTGAAAAAAAAACCGTTGCGTCACTACAACACATAAGATCATTTAACATAAGATCGTTTAACATATTATTATTATTATTATTATTATTATTATTATTATATTCTCAGTGTTTAAGACATATTTGTTAATATATTAATGTAAGTTAGAAGAAGAAAGGTTTCACTGTTTTGCACAAAACACCACTTCGCCTATATGCATGCTTTGCTCCATAATTCAAGCTACGACTGCAACTCTCAGCATTATTGCGAAGCGCGTAGAGAGTCAACTTACTAACGAGGATTCCCTATATATAATATATATATATATATATATATATATATATATGGATAAGAGATACAAAACCCATAACAGAAAGATATTAAATTCAACAATAAATATTCTGTCTGAGTGTACATGAATGAGTATAGGTTGATTAATGTTGAGCAATCAATAAAACTAATGAGCGTTAAAACCTGATTAAGACTCGCTATCAAATTCTCTCTATGTGAAAAGTAATCCGATTTTGAGCGTTTATCCGCGCTTCTTCTGCGGATGATTTTGAGCCCTGTAATTAATCACTGATGCTATCGGAAAAGCCTCATTGAAAGCTGTAATGTATTAGTCTCGCAGGCGGCTTTTAGAAAACAGCTATATATATACAGAGTCGTTCTCTGTAAGTGAAAATTTCGGTATATATATATATAAGACTTTATCATGCAGTTATGTGTATGGACTATCATAGCTCGAATTCTGTGTTAATATTAATATGATATACAATACTAATGCCGATGCTACTCGACTATATATGTCGGAGGAGGAGAGTGTACCTGGGAAGTACTCCGGAGGGGGACGTAAGGCAGGAGACAGCGACTGCTGGAACTCTCGTTTCTCCTATTACTGTCCTCCTCAGATTATCTTTTTCCGTGTCTCATCTACCGTGTGAGTAGTTCAGCATGCTCTCAAACACACACTTCTCCTTCTATTGCTCGCTACACATACATGCATCTTACACACTACGCAATCTTTTCAAAATTGAAAAAGAAAAACAAAAGCAAAATGGCACTGTATTTAAGAGCCTTGAAGTCCCCTAGGGAGGAGACCATAAACTCAACCCTGGACGATTCCGATGCTGTTCCTCCATTTCCTCTTCCCTCTGACTTAATTATGTCTTTATTTAGAATCTCTTCTAAAGATTTTTTCTGCCCTCTCTGGGCTCAACTCTAGGAAGGCGTACGGTTCTGATAGTGTTCCTCCTGTTGCATAGGCGTAGGGACCCGACTTTGTTTGGGGGTGCAAGCAAGTTTGGCCGAAAAAATAAGCGAAACTGAAAATTAATTTTTAAGCCATATTTTTATTAAACACTATTTGTAGGTAAACACAACTGTACAAAGGCTGAGCACCAAACAAGTTACAACAATAGAGTAAGTTGTAACGGGTTATATCAAATGGGGTACTTAAATACTGCCGTTTGAGACAGGTTTTCCTTTCTCTAATCAAATATTACATGGTTCAAGATCTGAAGACATACATTTCGGGCAAAGAGATGATATCTTATATGAAAATCATAAAAAGTTTCGAGTGAAATTGTAGTGATTGAAAATATGTGTACTAGGCTTTTGCCCGAATTTTCGGGTGTAAATTGCCCGAAAAAATTCAGTTGGGCTGAATTTGGGGGGTTAATTGACCCCCCCCCCCCTCCCCGCTTCCTACGCCTGTGTTCTGTTGTTCTCAAGGACTGTGCTTCTGTGCTAACACCCTGCCAAGGCAAAATCTTTCGTCTTTGCTTTTCATCTGATACTTTTCCTTCCTGCTGAAAGTTTGCTCTCATTCAGCCTATCCCAAAGAAGGGCGACCACTCTCAACCCTCCGACTATCGTCCAGTTACCTTGATTTCTTGCCTTTCTAAAGTTTTTGAATCTATCCTTAATAGGAAGATTCATAAATACCTCTCTTTTCACAATCTTCTTTCAGATCGTCAGTATGGGTTTCGCAAAGAACGCTCTCCTGGCGATCTTCTTGCATATCTCTGATTCTTGGTCATCCTTCTTTCGGTATTTCGGTGAAACCTTTTCTATTGCGCTAGACACATCAAAAGCTTTTGGTAGACTCTGACACAAATCCTTAATTTCGAAACTGCCGCCTTCGGTTTCTATCTTTCTATCTGTGCCTTCATGTCTGATTTCTTTTCTATCCAGTCTACAGCTGCGGTTGTAGATAGCCACTGTTATTTTCCTACAGTTATTAATAGTGGTGTTCCTCAGGGTTCTCTCCTGTCACCCATTCTCTTTTATTTATCAATGATCTTTTAAGTTGCACTTTCTGTCCTATCCACTCCTATGCCGATGATTCCACCCTTCACTTCTTCACCCTTGTCACGAAGCGTCCCTCTCAACAGTTACTCCATGCTTCGCGTGAGACGGCCATGGCACACCTGACCTCTGATCTTTCTACTGTCTCTGATTGAGGCAGAGAAAACCTTGTGGTTTTCGATGCCTCAAAAACTCAGTTCCTCCATCTCTCTACTCGTCACAATCTTCCACACGATTATCCCTTTATCTTCAACAATATACAACTCAATCCTTTCTCTTCTCTTAACATTCTTGGCGTTTCCTTTCCTCGTGATCTTTCGTGGAAAGATCACATATACTCTCTTTCTAAACCAGCTTCTAAAAGGTTAGGTGTGCTGTACCGGCTCCGCAGTTTCTTCATCCCCACTCATTTGCTGTCTGTACAGAGGTCTTGTCTGCCCCTGTATGGAGTACGTTCCTCATGCGTGTGATGGCTCAACCCATACAGTTCTACTTAACCGGGTGGAATCAAGGGCTTTTCGTGTCATCAATTCCCCGCCTCTTACTGACTGTCTTCAATCCCCCTCTCTTCGTTGCAATATTGCTTTACTTTCTCTCTCTTTACTATCACTATTATAACAGACACTGCTGTTTGAATAAACACACACACACACACCATATATATATATATATATATATATATAGTATGACTTCTTCGACAATTCAGTGTGTGTGTGTGTGTGTGTGTATGTTACGGTCTTTTTGCGAAATCGGTCTCTTTGCAAATTCTCCGGTCGGTTTGCAAAGAAACCAAAACAATAGTAATTTTACAAAATGACCTTAAATGTTTGATTATTTTGCAAAAACACAAAAATCGGTCAATTTGCAAAATCACCAATAATCTTGTCGGTGTATTTGCAAAA
The DNA here is from genome assembly GCA_023014485.1 of Bathynomus jamesi. NCBI lineage: Eukaryota > Metazoa > Arthropoda > Malacostraca > Isopoda > Cirolanidae > Bathynomus > Bathynomus jamesi. The sequence goes on along the minus strand of JAJOZX010000208.1, from coordinate 1,609,782 downwards.
TCTCTTGTTCTAATACTGTAGAACCTTCTAGCTCCTAACCTAACCTAACCAACAGTGTCATTGTGGTTAGGTTAGGTTAGGAGCTAGAAGGTTCTACAGTATTAGAACAAGAGATTTTGCAAATACACCGACAAGATTATTGGTGATTTTGCAAATTGATCGATTTTTGTGTGTTTTTGCAAAATGATCAAACATTTAAGGTCATTTTGTAAAATTACTATTGTTTTGGTTTCTTTGCAAACTGACCGGAGAACTTGCAAAAAGACCGATCTCGCAAAAAAAACGTAACATATATACGCTACCTTAATCAGGCGATATATTCATAGCTTAAGTAGAGGGATTTAAACCCGAAATCTCTTGAGTAGGAGTTCCGAGCGCTTACCTTGTTATAGTGTTGTGGTTCGAATCCTGATGGGTCAGTTTTGTTTCGTAAAAAAAAAATGCGCGTGTTCCTGCGTGTTATTCGATATATATATGATGAATAAAACCACGAAGGAAAGGAAACACAGAATGGTGCTCAAGCGCTTTCGTCTAATGACATCCTCAGTGTTCCTGAGGATGTCATTAGACGAAAGCGCTTGAGCACCATTCTGTGTTTCCTTTCCTTCGTTGTTTTATTCATCATAAATATTTTTCACGTGTTACTTTTGTGAAATAATTTTCATATATATATATATATATATATATATATATACAGGGTGGGCGGAAAGTAGCTCCCTATTTTGGATTGGTAAAAAAATATGTATATTAATCATTTATTTCAGAAAAAATAATATGAAAAGGTAGGCATACATGGTAGGTTTTCTCTAAAATTCAATGTGGGCTCCAACTCTTTCCACCAGCTTCTGGAGCCGCCCAGGAATGGCGTCCACTGACTTTAGCAGGAACTCCGGCGGGATGGAGGACATGACTTCCCGAATTCGGTCCTCCAGTTCTTCCAATGTCCTCGGTTTGGTGCGGTAGACTTCTTCCTTTACCCACCCCCCAAAGAAAGAAGTCGCACGGTTACCGCTGAAAAACGGCAGAATCGGTTCAGTGTAACGGTGTGGTGTGGTATGACCTCAGATCAGGTTGTGGGCCCGTTCCTTCTGCGCAACACCATGAATGCTGAGCGGTACCTTGCTATGTTGCGAAACGAGGTCTGGCCGGTTGTCAGCACATGGGAGAACATCGACGATCTGATATTTATGCAAGATGGCGCCCCTCCGCACTTCGCTCTTGTTGTCCGTGAGTGGCTGGATGCCCACTTCCCTGGGCGTTGGATGGGTCGTCGTGGTCCACATCAATGGCCAGCCAGGAGCCCCGACTTGACACCGTGCGACTTCTTTCTTTGGGGGTGGGTAAAGGAAGAAGTCTACCGCACCAAACCGAGGACATTGGAAGAACTGGAGGACCGAATTCGGGAAGTCATGTCCTCCATCCCGCCGGAGTTCCTGCTAAAGTCAGTGGACGCCATTCCTGGGCGGCTCCAGAAGCTGGTGGAAAGAGTTGGAGCCCACATTGAATTTTAGAGAAAACCTACCATGTATACCTACCTTTTCATATTATTTCTTCTGAAATAATGGATAATATACGTATTTTTTTACCAATCCAAAATAGGGAGCTACTTTCCGCCCACCCTGTACATATATATATATATATATATATATATATATATATATATATATTATTCTAGAATGAATGGCCATGCTGTAAAAAAATTCTAATGAATATTCATGTATATGTAATAGGGATGCTATAAACTTAAGCATTAATGTTATTTCATATTCAAAGCATTTATTATTCTCGTAAACAAACTCTGTATTTTGTTGGATCAATTTCATGCAAATGTTACCTTGAATAGGCTAACTTAATTCATGCTGGATTGTCAGTGAATAAATCAAAATGGATTCCTCCTTTTGAAAAACGAGTCTCTTCTAAAAGTTATTGTGGACAATTGAATTCGCATAAAAGCTTCAAGGGCCCTTCGCTTCTCTTAATGGAAATTCGTGGAGTTTTTGAAGACATTTAAAGAGCTTTTCAGAACATGAGAAAAGATTTGAAGACAAACGAAGAGTTTTCAAGAATCCCCGAAAGGGGTTCTCTTATAGACTCGTTTGTTGACTAAAAATATTACGTTTACATTATATACATTTACAGTGTATAAATATATATATATATATATATATACATATATATTATATATATATATATATATATATATATATATATATATATATATATATATATATATTAAAACTTATAACATTTAAAAAATAATTGATATAGAACTTTAAATAAAACAAAAAATATATAAAAGTTGAATGAACGTATAAGTCTGTACAAATGCACGTATGATATAAAATGAAATTTAAAATCCGAACTGTAACTCCACATTCGCGCACCAATGATACTGAACTTCGAATTGATATACCTTCTATTCATGCATTCCTCTCAATACAATAAGCGAAATGATAAGAGGTCAGCATCGAAAGACGCTGAATTAGTGAATTAAAGAGAGATTGACTGGAGAATCGCAGAGTCAGCGGATTCGAATGTCAGAATCTGAACATCGAAGGTGACTCTCGGCGGTTTCTTACTCCCGGCGGAGAATAATAATAATCAGAGGAGAACGTCTTCGGAATTTTTGATGCATTCCTCGCGGAGCAACAGAAAGCGGACGAGTCATCCCGGCTTCGATTTATATTTATACGACCCGCTGAGGCGATCTTTAGGTAAGGGCGTGCGTGAAAAATAAGGTACAACCATACTACATTCATGCACCAATTGAAAATCTATCCAGAAAGCGTAAATGTTTATGTGCACAGAGAAAAATACTTGTATTCCAGCACCAACAGATTATTTGCTAACTAATTAATACCAATGAATAATTCAACCTTAGATAAGTTTGTAATACCAGAAAAATAAAGTGTTAGGGAGAATAAACCATCTTGAATGGTTGGCACAGAGTTAAGATGCGCGTCTATACTCGTATTTTGGTTGATGAAACTAATATATATATATATATATATATATATATATATATATAGTCGGATTAAAAAATACATACGTATTCTATCTGGTGTTTAATAAATATCATCGATTCTGTAGGCATTTGATAAATATTATATTAATAAATAGAGATATTTGTACCTCCTACCGAGTGTCTACGTTTACATTCCGATTGTAAACCAAATCTTTTCACAGCGTACGTTTGTAAATGAATTCTTGACCATGTTCTATAACTCTCTCACCCCCATGGGAGAAGTTGCATGGAAGAGTAATACTGTACACTCACTTGGTCCAGAGCCAACGGAAAGGTTATTAATATCTCTTATCGCATTTCTTATCAAACACCAAAGAATTTAAATATTCCTTTTCTTCTTTTTCTTCTTGCGAGGTTCTATTTTCTTTCTTCTTCTTCTTAAATAATTTTCATTAAAGAATTATATTTACATCATATGCGGTAAAAAAACAAAAAAGATATAATGAAACTTTAATGATTCATGCTCTGACATTTGATTAAGACATTTTCCTTTTTTTTTGAAAAGGGAAATATAAGTTATGATAAACGTTTTACCTTGTAAAAGTAATAAATGAAAGAAAATATAATTAAATGCTGTGAAATTATAAATGTATAGGTTAAAGAACATTTTTAATTCATTTCCATGCAAACTTAAGTATTAGTCTGAACTGTAATTTGAACTTTAGTATTTTGAACGTGTGTATATATATATATATATATATATATATATATATATATATATATATTATATTATATATATATCTGCTTTATTGAGTATTAAATATGTCTTAGTACGACGGAATACGTAAGCAAAAGCCATTAAAATTCAAGGAGAGAATCCCACATTGCAAAGCAATATATTATTATTTAAATTCTAATTTAAATTTTAATCCTGAACGTAACATTGATATAACATTAAAAGACAGAATTTAATCTAGATCTAAAGTATTACTCTCGTAAATTGTAGTTTTAAAAACTTATCTCTGATCGAAGCAACCATTCGCCATTCCGTGTAAAATCTCCACCGCCAGATAAAGTCCAAACTTTATTATTTTGCCATCTTTAAAAGTAAGGTTGCATGCATGTTTAACTACTATGAACGCCAGGCGATATGAAATGATGTGTGGGCGAGAGTGGGCGCACTTGACGGGTTGTGGGTGTTGCAGGTGCAGGCTACGCCCTTATAGCTCTCTCGCCTTAGTCTAGGTAGAAGGAGACTAGCCGTGGCCGGTCTTTCCACTTGCTTTCGAAGTTGCCTCGGGCTTTCTCTACCATACACTCTTATTTAAAGGGGTTTTTTTAGTTTGTTTTTTTTTAGATTCCAAAAATCATTTTTTAATTTAAGTGTTTACAGATTTTTGTCCTCCAAAACGTTCATAAAATGGGTTATTGAAAGCGGCGGACATTAAAAGTCTAATTAATGGTATTATTATACAAGATAAATTTTATTACATATTTGCTATTAATATTTTATAATCTTCGTAGCAAATAGTTTGTTTTATTATAAAATAGAATTTATATCGGGGGGAAAAAAAACTAGAATTGCTTGAATGTTAATTTTCTTACACACACACACACACACACACACACACATATATATATATATATATATTTAACTTCATTCGAAATAAATATAACTTTTGATTTGTTTTATTTAAAAAAATATATATGGAGCAAATTCGTGTGTGTAAAAAAGATAATTTTATCTTAAATGGAAATGTCTTTTAATTCATATTTAAAAATTTCTCGAATCAAAGAAATAATTTTTTTCTTGAAATATGTTTGGGCATTTCCTGATTTGAAATGAAATGAAAACAGTGGGTATCAAACATCCCTCACCCGTTCACCAGATGTATACGAAATCAGTTCTGTTTTTTATTTGCTCGCCGTTATCCAAGTTCAAATCAATTTAGAGTGCGGTTTTGTATATTTAGTGGTAGTATACAAGCACCATGTCATCCCTTCTTAGTATCAAGAGAAATTGGGTTTGAGATTATTATTATTATTATTATTATTAGCCAGCGTCCATAACTCATTGGCTAAGGTAGGTGAAAACATTGAGGTTGAGAGTTCGAACCCCGATGGTGCTGGTAATGATAATACAAGAATTAAAGCAATGGACCGCATTAGTTGGCCTGAGCTCTGTGCCAATTTCTGACCCTCCTCACTGATATTATTATTATTAATATTAATTTCAAAGTTAAATGATCATAATATTCAATTAGAACATATGACCATAATGAACACCTTTGTTCCGAAGATAGAAAAGTACTTTTGCACTAAAAATATAAAGAAAAATAACTAAAGTTGTAAGAATCTAAAAAGTAGTAAAGTACTCAAAATAAGAAACTATAAAAGTACTAATACATTTTAACCAAATTTCTTACTCTTCATCGTGCAAATTATGCGCCTGCGTAACAATCCAGCGCGGAATATTAATATTTCATGAACGTAATTTTAGTTCAAATACATTCGAGGGTCATGAAACGAATCCAGAATGTAAATCGTTTTAAAATCACAACTAAATTCGGTCATTATTAGAATATTTAGAATATTAATAGAACAATTCTGTTTAGTGTTTTTCTTTAAGAGTATATGTATATATATATATATATATATATATATATATATATATATATATATATATTATTTATTGTGAGTCACTTATAGTGAAGTGGAAAGCTGAAAGATCTAAAATGTTAAATGTGTGTTGTTCGCGTGACCTTCTGTCATTAAATGTGTTTTTTTAAATTTATCTGCATCGTCTATCAATAAAGTTGATTTGAATTAAAAATAAATAAAAGAAAAATATGTGTAAGCGTTTCACCCGAGTCCTCGGTATAATGGTCTATCCTTGAAGCTTACGCTGAAAATAATGGGTCTTGCTATGACCTTAAATTGAATAATAAACCCCAAACTATCCCGAGGAGAACTTTCACTCGCTCCTCGCATAAATCTTGACGCGTCTCTCTCGGGTGTCGATATAAATAAACACGTATGGTCCGAATGTAATCGAAGGAGGTGCGCTAGGATGCCCTCTCGGCGCTTCCAGGGAGCGTTTCTCCTCCCTTTCTAGTTGCTTCGAGTTGTAGAAGGCTTCATGGTCTCCTTCCTTCTTAATTTGACCTTGCAAGGACGGGTCGCGACCTCTTCCCTGCCTCGCCTGACCTTTGCTTGAACTTCATCTTCATTCCGTAGCACGGCTTCCTTACTTAGTCAAGAATGGTTCATGGTCAAGGCGACTCCTTAAAGGACGTTTCGATGCAACCGAAGACCAAAGGACTTTTCTCACGAGGTCAGAGGTCGCGGAAGGTCAGAAAGAATTGGGCAAACCCGAAAGAAAAGTCCACAAATGAAGGCTTCTGGTTTCCCTTATTTGGTAAAATGATAAACAATAGCGAAAAATGAGAAAAGTCAAAATTATTTGCGCGTAATATTTTTTTTATAAAAGTGTTACTTTTGCGTTTTGATATAATTTTATCCTTTCTTTGACACTTAAATCTTTTATTTAAGGCTTATTTAATAAAATAAAAAGGGTTTATTTACATTTATTAAACCGCGAATCGTGTTTTTTTGCATTCCTAAAGGAAAGATTTAAATTCTACAACAAAAAGTAATCCTCGTAGATTTAAACGTAGAACATCATCTTATTTTAATATAAAAATACTAATCTTTTTTACAATTAATTTTATAACTCGCGCCTATTTCCGATTTTACAGTAAACAGCATGAGGAAAAAATCCGATAACGAGGCTCTCATACTGTCATTATATGTTCCTTATCAACGAAATAACTAGTTTCAATTAATTTATTGGAATAGCTGAGAAGATAAAGGTCACAAAATACCATTCACGGATTTTTACCAGAGTTTACCCGTAAAAAAAACTAGTTATTGTCTGAAATGGTTAAATTTCATGGATAACTTCCGTAAATATTTAAAATCAAAAGAGAATTTACGACAATTTTACTTGTAGAATTTTTACAAAAATAAATATTACAAATAAATATTATAAATTCGAAGATGAAGGGAAGATAATGTTTTTAATTGTATTTTATATAATATCAAAACCAACGAATTTAAAGGAATAATTTTACTGTGCGCAAAAAATACCTTTCGACTGTTATTGTGTCCTATTTTTAATTTCGAAGATTACAGAAACATATTACCAGTCAGCTCTCTCTCTCTCTCTCTCTCTCTCTCTCTCTCTATATATATATATATATATATATATATAAAAAAATACGTTACATACCTATCGTCTGACACATTAAGCAAGTATTGAATTAGTTAAGCAAAGCTAATTGCGTTTATCTGTTGGATACGAATGATTGCCTGCACGCAATCCAGAATGATAGTCTTGATTCCTTTTTACATCCCTGATTAGGAAATGCTCATACAACGGCATTAACCCCGCATTCTCACTGATAAAATGTATAAAAAAGGATTTTAGCTCTCAGCCTCCCGACTTTGGAGATAGACAAGGAGGCTCCACCCATGGCTAACAACTCCTTTGCTTATTCTGGTACGGCGGTGCAAATAGGCAAGCTCTGTTGACGGGTGTGGTTCGAATCATGGAGAAAATATGTTCGATATTTAGAAGAAAATTTATGTGCTTTTCCGCGGTCTTGCTTAGGTTCTGCATTTATAAGTTCGTTCTAGAGAAAGTAAAACAATCACAATTCTAAATTTCGCCTCTTTGCACCTGTTTTACTTCAAATATTGTTTTTTTAGTTTTCCTTTGTTCGGGTAACATACTTCATTTAATTATACAAGTATATTATGGACACAGGTGTGTGTATATATATATATATATATATATATATATATATATATATATTATATATATATATATATATATATATATATTACGTTTCGTGCATAAAATATAATATACTCCAAATAATATATATATATATATATATATATATATAATTAAATTAATATTTTTTCTACATATGCGTATACATACTGTATACAGTAATTATACGAATTCCCAATTTAAAAAAGATACTCTCTTTATATTTAAATGAATAATAATAATTAAAAAAACTGGTACGTTCTTATTATAAACTCACTGTATAAAAATCAGAGAAAAAAAAAAATCTCAAAATCGACTTTTTTTTTTTGCGAGTGGGGTGGGAATAGTGGGATGGGGTAAATGTTTCCATGCTTTTCGATCTCTCGTTGCATCGACAACTAAATTTTAAAAAAGTCGAACGTTCATTGAACATCGAAGTTGCTCGACGAACATTGGAGCCAAAATTTTGCTTCAATGAGCAGATTATTATCCAGCGAGAGTAGTCACGACCCGAAATATTATGGCCTTTGATACGTTTCTGCTGGAAGCCTTTTTTCTTGCGACACAATTCCTCCAAAAAAAAAAAAAAGGTACAATAGATAATATCGCGTTGAAAATATTTGGTTTCTTCTCAAAAGTTTATAAAGAGAAAGAAAGATTTATTGAAAAAACCTAGATATATATATATATATATATATATATATATATATATATATATATATATATATATATAAAATCTTTTGATGAAAGCTTTCGTTTGGCATATATATATATATTCTAGGTTTAGTTATCTTTTTGTCTTAATAGTATGTGTGCAAAAATAAATCGACATTATTTATAAAAGAATGATTTTGAATTTTATATATATATATATATATAATAGAACTTCGTTAATGAAACTACTAATTAAAATTAAATGAAAAACGCGCTATATTATATATATATATATATATATATATACGTTCGTCTAAATAAGGAAAGAACAATTCATTTTATCTACATTTATGGGTTCTCATATAATTAGACGCCAGAAAGTTAAAGAAAAGTTTTCTGTAAAATATCGCTGATACGAACCTCAACCAATTATAAATTGATTTTGAAACGCGATAATTCTTTTAACGGTTTCTTGTTCGAGTAATAATTTTAACGGGTTTAAATGATTATCTTAAATTATTGTTAATTTATGTATTATAATTCGTTATTTAACGCCCAATTTTGTTGTTGTTGTTGTTGTTGTTATACTAACGTAATTTAGAATCTAATTACATCTGCCAGATGTACGAAGCTTTTGTCAGGAGTCCCATTCGTGCACTGGTGTTCCCATATATAAATTGGTGTTAGGTAAATATATGACATTCGTTAATGTGTATATATAATAATAATAATGAGATTTGCTAATTAAGTTATTATTATAATATATAAATGCCTATAGGATACCTTAGGACTGATCCATTAGACTCAAAATTTCCTGTTTCAAAGAAAAGTAATTTTAATGATGTCTAAAACATGTTTACAAAGGATTTGTGGATCGGGAATGAGGCGAGTTCTCAGCGGGGAGCTTAGAGCGGGCGTCGGTCTGACGTTGCAAAATCTTGTCCGCTTTTTTTTAAAAAAAATTCTCATTAGAATAAATTAGTTAAATTTGTCATCTGCACGCATAAAAGTCCTTTTAAGATGTAAATTGGCTGAGGAGGAAAACGGTTTGAATTCATTCGGAATAACTTGTTTTATGTTGATCATTATATATAGGAATCTGTTTGTTCATATAAAGCTTAATCACATCGAAGAGAGAGAGAGAGAGAGAGAGGGGGGAAAAAGTTAATTTTTCTTACGTAGAAGTGGTTCGGAAGTCTTCCACTGTTTGGATTCTCGTTGGAGGAGGAGAGGGTCATCTCCGTGGGGTCCATAGAACCCCCTTCCGCCCCTTACCAATGTGGGGGCTCGAATCTTGGCTCTCGTTCGTTTGCGGAATCACTCTCATAATGCTGGTCAGAACGCCTTTTCCTGCTACGATACAAGGCTCTTGGCGGACCTCATACATATCAGACGACTGTCCGAACAGCCAAGATTACTTTTAGTTCTATTATAAATTTATGCTAACATTTCCTGCTCGTAATAAATTATTACCTTTTAAAATTATATATAAAAAAGTATATTTTGCTTTAGATATTTAGCATGCGGCGAAGGATGAAGTAAAACCCATTACTGGTTTTAAATATAATCCTGAATTATGGCCGAGTACGCGGCTGCATGGGTTTGTAAGTATGATTATATAGCCCCATCTCGCAAAAACTATATTATTTTTAAAATATTTCTTACCAGTAATAAAATACCAAAAATAATATATACGTATATTAGTCTAAAATAAACGTAACTCAATGGGCGAGTTTGTATCACACCGCCGAACAAAGATAAATATTGGCAATTATAATTTGTAATAAGGGAAAAACTATCTCCCCTTCAGTTACTCAATCAAAGACCAAAAAAGTAAACTTCGACTCGTTATTCCTGTTCTGTTTTCTGGATTTTGGGAATTTTTTTCATGAATCTCTTTTGTCTTCTTCATGTGTGGTTTATGGCTAAACTTTATAAACTCAGAATCTCGTTAATCGGTGCGTACGATCATAGTTGAAGGAAAAGTTGTTTGTGTGGTCAAGTGGCGATGCAGATATTAGAAGAAATTTTCAATCTGTTTGGTCAGTGTCGTCACGAATAATTGCAAATTCGGAATTATTCAATAATTATAATTTAAATATGTATTAAAATTATTTTCAATGTGTGTGTATGTATATAATATATATATATATATATATATATATATATATATATCCATGTGACTTTTACCGAATTATTTCTCAAATGATTTACTGATTCGTTTTTCCTGACGCAGGCTGTGGTGCTGTTGGTCTAGCTCACTTCGACAAGTGCTCTCACGATGAGTGCCTCGGAGGCGTTCATGTCTGCTCGCACGATGACGGCGTCATGCATCTCCTGACGAAGGTGAACGAACTCGCTATGAGCTTCAACGAAGGGCGTCTTGAGCTCTGCATCGTCGGAGGTTTCCCGGATAAGAGAGGAATATGCGAAAAGGTTACTCTCTCCCTCCTGAGTAAGTTTAATGGATCTTCCTTAGACGAGTGTCTTTTAATTAATTAAAGTTTTTAATAGACTCAAATATCCATCGGATATGTTATCCACGCGGATAAGAGAGCATTTCGATACTTAAAAAAGAACTGTAAATTTTATACAAACCAAAAAACATCCACAAAATAACTTCAATACTTTTCAGATCCCTTAAAATAAGTTCATAATCTTTGATTTAATTTTGATGGACACAAAACGAAAACGTACATACATTACGAGCGTCTGTTGCTGAGTGGTAACGTAGTTTCCCCTAATCGAAGTGGAGACACTAAAGTCGGGGTTTCGAATCCAGGTGATGCTGGTAATAATAATAATAATACAGGGATTAGAGCAATGGGCTGCATTAGTTGGCCTGAGCGCTGTACCAGTTTCTGGCCCTCCTCACTGAGTGATTATTATTATATACACTGTGGCCACAAATTAAAATGTCGTAGATTAGGTTACTTTCCCCATACTTGATCTGACTGTAGAGAAGCTATCATAATTCTTGGTAAAGATTATTTGTACATTTTCATGTTAAATTAGAGTTATATCACTCCTTTATATATATATATATACAGGGCGTCCCAAAAAAATGTATACACACTTTAACAGCTGATAGCTCAATTGATGTTTCTTTCTTTCCAAGTTAAACCCATTAGAATTAATAATGGCAGTCAGACTAAGCTTTGAACAAAGGAAATTCATTCTAAAATGCTACTGGAAGTGTGAAAACGCAGTTGAAGTGCAAAGACAGTTTAGGAGGGAGTTTCAAACAGATCCACCAACGCGACTTACCATCACTCGAATTAGAGATAAGTTTGAAGCCGATGGAACTGTTCAGAATGTCCACAAGAAGCGTTCCGGAAGACCACGGACATCGACAAGCCCCACAAAGCAAGAAAGAGTACTGGAAACGTATCACCAAAGTCCAAGAAAATCTGTGCGGCAAGCGAGTCGTGAGGTAGGAATTTCAGAATCGTCTGTCCAACGCATTTTGAAGCGCTGTCAATGGAAAAGTTACATTCCAAGATTAGTCCATGCTATTAATGATGATGATCCGGACCGAAGAGTGGAGTATTGCGAGTGGTACTTGGCACGATGTGGATGTGGATTGGACGAAGGGGTTTCGTAGAATACCCTCCGCGTTCACCAGACCTCACACCACTAGACTTTTTTTTATGGGGATACTTAAAAGACAAAGTCTACGCTATAAAACCTGCAACAGTCGCTGAATTGAGAGCAGCCATTGAACGAGAATGCACACAAATACCAAACGAAATGTTTCGTGATGTTTGCGATTCCATTGCTTCGCGTTATCAGCAGTGCCTGGACCAGAACGGACGTCAGTTTGAAAACAGGCGTTGACAAAACAATTAAATAATGTCTGTAGATTCTATTACATTTTGAAAATGAAATGTATTTTAATAAACACTGCCTTTATAATTATTTAAAGTGTGTATACATTTTTTTGGGACGCCCTGTGTATATACAGTATATATATATAATTAAGAATTAGTTGCACCATTTATTAATAATGAAACGTTGTCATTATAGGGTAGGGCTGGGAGGACCCTGTCCCTCACAGGGTAGCATCAATATGTATTGGGAGTTTTCAAATACAACAACTAAATTTCGAAACATGGAATTTCCGGAAAGGTTTTTCTAAAACGACTGTACGTTAAATACTTTTTCTTATGTTCAATCTCTTTCCCAAAATTTAGTCAGGTGAGGAAATCTTCATGGAAATTGCAAATGAGTCGGAACGCACAATACGTAGTATAACGGGAAAAAATGCTTTCATTTTGTCCTAAAAAGGCTAAATTTAAGTTGTTGTTTTTTAAGTAAATGGATAGATGAAATGTTACGCCATGTTTGAGAATTACAAAGTAAATAAAAAATAAAAGTCTAAATACAGTAAGTAAGGCGGCAGAAAAATTATTAATAAAATCTACGGATTTATACTCTCACGTTTTATAAAATTTTATTATACAGTTACTTGAAATAATAATAATAATAATAATAATCAAACGAGTGTATGTATATATATATATATATATATATATATATAAATGTGAGCACTATATATAGAACTATTAAATTGTAAGTATTGTAAATATGAATGGAACAGGTTATGTAGGCAAAATAAACCTTAATCATGACCTTTTTTATTGAGAGTCCGTAACTTTTGAGTATCTAAATATGATTAAAAATTAATAAATTATTCATAGATCAGAGCGATAATAAGATCAATCACTCAAATGTTATGTAAAGAATTTTTTTTTTTTTTTTTTTTTACGTTTTGGACGGGTAAATCAGTAAAAACCTTGAGGTTTTCTTTTTTTGTCAAATCAGTTGGCTTTGTTTACGGTATTTATTTATCTAACTAACGTATTCGTAGAATGTATTTAATACGTTTCGCGACTATACGAATGCAGAATTAAGTATATATTATTTTAATACCTTAATATTTCGACTCGATAATATCATCGTATAATCTCCACTAATGGATATGATAAAGCATTTTTGTCGTTCAATTTCATTAACTTTTAAACTAGTTTAAATCGCAACCTCGCTACGGGCTTTCCGCGAAAGAATTCTGAATGCACTTTTATGTATATAAAAAGATACGTTGCAATCTGTTCCTGGAAGAAGTCTGACATTAGGCGTGTCTTATAAATATACTTCTGTTCGGAATTTATATATATATATATATATATATATATTTTATGTGCATTTTGTTCCAAGAAATTATTTCTGATATACTTTTCTCCTTATACGTTAAGAGCAATTTAAGACTTAAGAATGTTTATAAAAAAGCAGAATTATGTAAAGCGTAATATATATATATACTGTATATATATATGCTATCAGTGAATAGAGACAAGAACTGGCACAGCGCTCAGGCCAGACTAATGCGGCCCAGTGCTCTAACTCCCGTACTATTATTGTCAGTATTATCGGGATTCGAACCCCACACCTCGGTGTCGTCACTTCGGTGTTACCCACAGGGTCTGGGACGCTGGCCTATTTTGGTGTTACTTGATATTACGAATCATGCATTTGAAAGTATATAAAATAATAATGAATAAATTTTACCGTCTTTTTGAGATTTAATTCGGTGAAAGTTTTTTATAAAAGAATTTTTGAATAAATATTTCGTCTCAAACTTTTAATAAGTGTTTAAATGTCAAGGATCAACAATCAGTTTTTCATGAGCTGATTGTAATTTTTTATTCCACCTCCAAACTAAGTACTCGCTTTGTTTCTTCCATTTTCGCTCCACTGAATCGCCTCATCATAGATTAGGAGTATTGCGCTGAAAAACACCGTAGGATCCAATAACTCACTGTACCCCTTTGGGTATTCCGAAGGTGAGGATGAGGGGGGGGGGTGACTGAGAGACGGAGGGGGTGGAGTTAGTGGGGGCATATGAAATGTTGTTTTGGTTATAAATTGACAGAGAAGTCTTAATAATTTTTTTTCTCGGAATTAAATTTTGTTCATTTTTATTTTTTAATATTTTTATTTTTTTATATATATTTTTTTTTTTTGGCGTTTTAAGAAGTAAACGCGAAGGTTAAAAAAATTGGAGACTAGTTACACAAAATGCATATATTATTTACTCCTCAATAGCTTTCATTAATTTCGTGAATTTGGAATCATTTCGAGTATTTACGAACTTAACATAACGTTTGGGTTTTAAAGTTTTTTTAACATAATTGAAAATAACTCATTTTGCACTTTATGCTCAACGTTAACATCAAATTCATGTAGAGATGTTATTGTGTGTATGTATATATATATATATATATATATATATATATATATATATATATATATATGCGAAATTTACCTCATTGGAATTCGAGCTCAGGACCTCTTAAGTAGAAGCCGCGGGCACAACCACTGTGCCTGCGGCTTCTGCTCAAGAAGCCCTGCGTTCGAATCCTGTTTTGATAACTTTTACATTATATAAAATCGTAAGTGATCATGCATAATATTCACTATATATATATATATATATATATATAAAAGGACTTATGTTTATTCTTATAATAATAATGAAATATAAATAAGGTATGTTGTTATATTTGTATATGCGAAGTGCGTCCTCTTAATAAATAAATAATGTTTCGACTTTCTCTCGGCATCGCCAATGGCATTTTGACCAAAGACTCACTCGATTGCATATCTTGAAGGAATCTGAAGTCCTCTCCATTATTGTCCGCGAATGTCACTCCAATGAATAGAATCACCAGTCGGCTAAATGACAACTACTGATCATGATGGATTAACTGATGCTCAGTGGTTGCGCTTATAGAAAGTCTCAAAGTATCTTTTATCATTTACCCAGTTGCGAGATATTTAGAAGGTACCCAAATACCCAATATGTACTTTAAGAAGAAGAAGAAGAAGAAGTCGAGCCAAATTTATTTACTTATTTAAAAATTGTCAGTTGGTACTCGGAGGGAATTTATTATTTTAAAACATTTATTAAATGAAGTTTTGGGATTGGTAAGATAAGTTAGTTAGTTATTTAAGACTAGGAAAGACCCATAGTTGTTTATTTGTTTATTTATTTGTTTATTTATTTGTGTATTTATTTGTTTATTTAGTTAGAGAAATAAAATTTCAATTGCGCGAAATTACATTCGTTCATCATTTGCGTTCATATTTCTTTTTGATTTTAATTACATTTTTCAGTGCAAACGAGAATGGATCATATTCAGTAAGCTATTTAACTATTATTTAACTATTATTTAACTATTACGAGTTACTATTATTTAACTATTGCTTTAAACCCGTTTATACGCCGAGGATTTTAACTCGAGGAACGACGTGTCATTTTCCAAAGGTTTTTATCTTTATTATTTTAAAAATTAAAATTAAACTTTAAATTTCTTTCGTAATAATTTCTTTTAAATTTTCTTAAATAAAAAGTAGGAATTGATGAAGGGTAAATACGTTGTAATGTTTAATTAAGTTTATAACAACATTCTCTCTATAAAGCGTAGTTTCGGAAAAAAGTTCGCCTATGGAAATATGAAATTTCTAAAGAAGCATAAATAAATTATTAATCTGTAATGATTTAACGTCCCCCCCCCCCTGAAAAAAATTTAACCAATTAGTAATTTCTAAATGCAAAAAAATTATATAGCGGAGATATTTGTCTTTAGTATTACATTTGTAAATAATAAAAATAGTTATATATTATTTTTTATTGTCATTATTAAATAATTATTAAAAGAAAATTGTAAATTATTCAACGAAATAACTTATTATTATTAATATATAATTATATATATACTGTGTGTGTGTGTGTGTGTATTTCAATGATGTAATTTGTTTCATTAAATCCGACTGAATACGGGGATTAAGAAGGGGGTTTCATTTTAATAAATCCCTCAGTTAACCCTTTTTCGCATGCATGCATATACAGAGGAGAGAGAGAGAGAGAGAGAGAGAGAGAGAGAGAGAGAGAGAGAGAGAGAGATCCAAAGATTAAACAAAAAGTGGTGAGGCGTGAACCAGAATAAACCAAGCAAAAATGAACGATATACAACCAATAGTTAAAAGTAATTTTTTTCTATAAATATTTGACGTGATTCTTCGCGAGATCTCAAGAATTGATTTTCATCCGTTGAGGTTAAATATTAACGGAACAATTGTTTAACGTCGAGTCGGAGAATGCAGAGTTTGTAACACGGTAAAAGGAAACGCAGTCACTAAGATGCATATTTAGAAATTCACTTTCACTCGATTATGATAAGAACAATTGGGTATTATAAGTTCGTATAACGGTGCCCCTCTCGATACTTGCAGTGCCTTTTCTCTCTCTCTCTCTCTCTCTCTCTCTCTCTCTCTCTCTCTCAAAATGAATCCCTGAAAACTTGCCCACAGCGCGGATTGAATCTGAAACACGTAAACAATATATATATTATATATATATATATATATATATACATACATGTGTGTGGTTTTGATGGTACCTGAATTGAATTAATATTACCATACTTCATAATCTTTGTATCTTTGTCTGTGTTCCTTTTTATGGTACTTGCAGTTTAAACAATAACGAGGTGTTGTATTGGGGTTGTAATAATAATAATAATAATAATAATAATAATAAGATATAGATTGGGTTGTGCATTACAGTTATTCCTGATACAGATTATTTTCTGTTATAATCAGTAGGCCCTTTTCCTAAATTTCTGCCTTAGGCACTGTTTCACAGGGGCACGAATAAAATGAACCGAGACACTGACTGTGCCAACTATATGGTGTGCAGTGGAGGTTTTATTTTATCATTTTTATTTTTCAGACGCATTTCACAGGTCTCATGGTCAGATTCATCTCGTGATTTTGTGCACCGGTGAAATGAATACAATTATAAGAGGAAGCATATCATGGCCCGTCATTAAAGGAATTGGTTAGTATTAATTAAATCCAAGAAATGTTAATAACACGCATTCTCCTAATTCTTATTTTCATATAATAAAAAAAAAAAACTTTCACACGTGTGTGTATTTATTGCAGGCGTGAGCACACAAAATGGAAAGATTTTCCCCGCTTCTTTCTCAGACAAAGGACCGTACCTAGTTTTGAGGTCCACTCGTGTGTTTACGGGAGCCCAACAGGTGAGCGGTTTTCGGATCCATTGGAAGCAACCATTTAAATTGAGGGTTTTTTATTTGATAGAAATAAAAATCCTTTCCACTTTTTCAGTTATGCAGGTGGGTGGGGGGTACGGGGGGGGGGGGGGGGGGTTGATTCGGTTATCGATGGCTTTAAATTTAGGTATGAAATTGAAGAACAGTTAAATCAAACATATTGTTGCATCCTGTTCCCTGTACGTAACACTTGCTCACCGTGGCCAGTACCTTATTGAGTGCTTGGCCTTGGCCCTTATCCTGAAGGATATATATATATATATATATATATATATATATATATATATATATATTTGAGTCCCTTTTTTTTCAGTTGTTATTCAGAAATATTTTGGGGACGTTAGTAAGTGTTCGAAACTGGTTATTGATTCACATTTTTCACTGAGATGGTTAACTCTCCGCAGATGGTTGATGTTTACGACTGCACACTTGGACTTTTGCGCATTGGCCCATTTAACTACGAACCACACGCCGGAGTCGAATTGTTGCTTCAACAGCCTGATGACGTCATACTTCAGTGTCTCTCTACCAGTCCAGAAGTTGAAAGCCCAAACTGGGTTAAAATGGTAATATTATACTGTGCGAATTTATATAAGGTTTATTATATATATATATATATATATATATATATATATATGCTGCAAACTCACAAGGAAAAAGAAAAACGATTCCAAGGCCTTTCGTATATTCAGAGCTACACCTCGTCAGGGAATCCCTGACGAGGTGGAGCTCTGAACACACGAAAGGCCTTGGAATCGTTTTTCTTTTTCCTTGTGAGTTTGCAGCATTCATTCATTTCACGTGTTTAATTGTGAAATTCATCATATATATATATATATATATATATATATATATATATATGGAATGAAGGATGAATATGATGACTTTGAACGATAGTGAAAGTGGTGAAATAGTAGTGATGAAAACGTGTTACACCACGAACTATATGCTGTCTGACGTACCCATATAATCTTGTTAAGTGTTAGAAAAAATTATTTGCGAGGAAGAAAATGGAAATTGAATTATACAAGGTGTCCAAAACAAAGGAATCGTACAAATTCCATTTGAAACAAGCCAAATTTGTATGATTCTTTTGTGGACACCCTGTATTACCGTGTTATTGTTGTTGTTGTTGTTGTTGTTACTCAGCAACGTTAAAATAATTATAAACTTAATCCAAACGGTAAATTATGTAAACACGAATGAGTGGAAATTGTGAGAAGAGACGTTTGTCCATCGCTAACTTTAAAATAGAAGTGTGAAGAAGCGTACGTGTAAAATATACATTGAGGTGTATATAACTGAGACGTCCGGAGTAGGAGTGACGAAGCCGCCATATGTTCGAAAATCCGTTTCCTGTATCACCATTTTCTTCTGGCCTTTGTCTATGCAGTGAATAATACACATTTACCGATACTTCGTCATTAATGCTTCTGAAATTTCAGAGGCATTAATGACGAAGAGTATCGGAAAGTGTGTATTATTCATTGCATAGACAAAGGCCAGAAGAAAATGGTGTTACAGGAAACGGATTTTTGAACATATGTCGGCTTCATCACTCCTACTCGGGACGCCTCGTATTAAGTCCAGTAAAAGGAGATAAAACCTATCGAGAAGAGATACGAAAGAAGGAGTATCTTTAGTAGGTATGCTGGATCTCGTGGAAAAGTAATAATACAAGAAGCTCATTTCCACACGAGTGTACCCCGAGGGTCACCTGAGCAGAAACGGAGTAAGCAGTCATTTCAACTCCACCCGATGCCAACGACCGGGAGGGAGCGAACCAGCGATACACCGCTCGGAGTCCGCCACCGTAACCACTAAGCTGCCAGACGCCCTACGATACATTATAAACAAAGTAAATATTAAGTTCCGGGGCACCACTTTTATGACAAAATCGAAATTTGTTATAAGGATCCTGATTGACCGAAAGTTGGTCACGTGGGAAATAACCTAAAACGACCACCTAACCTAGTGTGACCTAACTCGGACATAAGACTCACCCTGATTGGTCCAATAAATTAAATAGGTGGATCACCAGAATCTGGTGTCCCCGAAACTTAATATCAGCCAAATAGAGTAGTAAAAAAGTAATAAATGCGCCAAAATAACCGAAACATTAAACTGAATATTTTTTAAGCAGTTCATGAATAGAAGCAAAATGATACCTAGGCCTATTTAAAATATGTCTATGAGGCTGAATACCCGCATTACTGATAAACCTTATAATTAAATACAGAATTTGTTTACTACGAGTCGATTAAAGTTTTATTTTCTGTTTCAGGTGCGTGAAGTGTTAAAACATATAAAAGAACATCCCTTTCCTGCCGTAACAATATTCCCAGACAATAATCCTCATTACTTCCGACGGGATAGTCAAGGTGGTTGGATTCAAGCTGAACTGCCAAATAATAATGATTCTACTCGTGACGCGAATGTCCAGGCGGTTCTCCAGCAAGCTGGTACATGGTCTACTGCGGGAACTGTGACGACGACGAGTACCGCTCCTCCCCCAACTCCAGTTGCCCCCCAACCTACTCCTTGGGGTAGCGCAGTGACGCCACGTTACGGCTCCCTTCATCTCGACTGCCGCCTAAAAACGACGCCCCTCGGAGTTCCGCCGATGGTGAACACGCAGCACTACGATGATTCTCTTCTTAACCCCGCGAAGGATAGGTTTATGCCCACCTGGCAGGCTTCACAGTTGTGACTGGAACTTTGAGACTCATGGGAACTGGATTGGAGTTAAGCGGCATTTCCTTTCCAGCGAGCCCCTGACGGTATTCTTTGTGCGTTTCTCCCTTAACTTTCTGTGTGTTAAAACATGTTTATACAGTAGTTATAAAGCAAAACTGAAGCTTTCTTTTGTCGCCAGAATTCAACGTGCCAAATTAAAGAATATTTTTGGCCTGGAGGGAGTTGAATCTTGCCTGTCATTCCTCCAGGAAGAAAGGAAGAAAGCTCTCGTTCTCCGCAACGAATCTCTCTTATGCTACTACAGTTGTTTTTGCCGTCTCTCTTGTTGTTTAGTTTTCTAGCTAATAATTATTTTAGCGAACTGCCGCTCTCAGCAAGCTGCAATATCAAAGAAAGAAACACTGTAAAAAAGACTTATTTATATATTAAATTAATCAGTTTGTATTGTATTTAAAAGTAGTTAATGATTATTAGTTCTAAAGAGAAACAAACTGAATTAAAAATATAATTTCATATAAAACTACAGAGTAGTAGGAAAAAAAGTTGCTTATGTAATTATTATAATGGTAGTTTGGGGTATTGTTTTTGTACAAAGTCGTTTTCTAAATTCTCACAGATTCTCTCTTCGTTAAAATATAAAGTTAAATGTCTAGAACCCCTCCAAACCCTGTAAATGATGATATACTGTGACTTTGTGTCACACCTATTTCTTTAATGTCCAGGGTGTCCACAATGTCTCGTCACCCCCCCCCCCCCCCCCAGTAACATACCAACTGATTTTTGTTTTTCTTTTAGACCCACTTGAAATGCGTGATAGCAGCAACTATACGATTGAACAACGCATATTGGCTAGTACGGGTCCATGAGCGACCATGTAATGGCAAAACCATTGAAAATATTTGCGCAGTCTTCCAGGACCGACTCAATTGTGCAGCTCCTTTTGGGGAGGAGCTGCACGATTGAATCGGTTTTGCCATTACGTGGTCGCTCATGGACCCAGGTACTAGCCAGTAAACGTTGTTCAATCATATAGTTCCTGCCATCACGCATTTCAAATGGGTCTGAAAGAAAAACGAGAATCAGTTAGTATTTTACTGGGATAACGAGACATTGTGGACGCCCTGTATTGTTTTGTATAGCTTAATTCTACAGTATTCATCGTTTGTACAGAAGTAAATTTCAAAATAAATTAAGTTTCTTTTTTTATATAATATTCAATAGAAAATTTACCGCAATGTAGGGATAAAATCCAAGTTTATACAAAACACTTTATATTCATATTATAATTATTATTATTATTATTATAATAAATGTAAATTATCCAATGTTTATTGAATATTTTGTCACTGGTAAACTACTCTTTTCGTCAAATTATAAAACACATTCATACGTATATTATTATGTATATAAAAAAAATCGTTATCGTTTGTAGAATCTTCTCGCCTATTTTGGAGGGAATTTGGTCGGCTCTATTAGGGTTTCATAAATGCAGTCACTTGACGACTACAGTCTACGCGCTATAGAGACTGTAAACAACTCACTTCTCCAGTAAGTACGTCCTTATACTCATTTAAGTTTAAAAGTGTGTCTTTGATTTTCATTTACTGTAGTTATTTTTATGTAAATACTGCTGTAAATTGTGTAGTTGCTTTTAAAACACTTATTAATCTAATTTTTGTTTTTAACTGGGAGTAGTTACTCGATTCTCTTCTTTCACAGATATTAAACAATCATTTTGTCAGGTATGTGAATATTGATTTACATAATAAAAAAAAAAAAAAAAATTCTTTATCCTTTCTTTGGGTACAATAAAATTGGGTGATCTTTTAGTTTTTAAGTTCATATTTATTTTATAATGTATATATATAGTTTATACGTAGGGAATTAAGTTTCTTTTTGATTTAATATTCGAGTATAACCATTCGTATATTGAGTGATAATTTAAGACAAAAAAATATGAACTTTTATTTGAAGTATTATTATTCCATAAACGTATTTAAATAGAATGTATCATATTTGCTAAGGTTTCAGTGGAATTCTATTTAGAGCTTTTCGTTTAGTGCGTACGATACAAATACATTATAGGTCAAATAAGGCAATGTATTTGTTAAGCGGTTGAGTGTTTAATTATATTTACGAATAAGATCAGTCATACTATCATTTGAGGTTGTTATTTCTGTTCCTATATAAGGTTAATATTTCCAATCAACAACTTTTGCGAGTACACTTAAACATTTATCACACTCATTGAATTAATTTACAAATTAATTTTGTAGCAACCATGGATTTCATATTGTTTGGTTAAAGATTGTGTAGTTTTCTTTATTGTAGCGTTATAAGATTTCGGAGACCGTTTGTACAGCTTATAAAGATTGTCCTTTTTTTTTCAAAGATCATCATTGACGTTTTTTATATATATATATATATGAATATATTTTGTTACAAAGTCATATTAAAAAGGATATCAAAAACATTGTCGTTACTAAAACTCCTTTTATAGAATGAGTTCAGATATTTGTTGGTTTGCGTAACCAATAAACGGTGGCAGGACCAAAGCCTACCTAAATCTAGTCGGTCCACGCTCGCATTATAACGTGTAAATAATTTCTTACAAACAATTTTGAACACAAAATTTTAAATCAATAAGACCTTAATATTTACTTAATCTCACGAACCACTTAGATTGAGTGCAGCTTCACAAATTTCGTCCCACTGACTTTTCTTTGATTTCCCAGAGTATGAAATTTTGTACAAGCGTGGCCCAACTAGATGTAGGTAGGTTTTAGTAGAATCATCAGTTAGAAGAATAGTGAATACCCATGGCCACATTAGGGGTTTATAAACCACCTTCAGGGAGAACCCCAACAAGAGTAATTTATTATTATCATTGTTGTTTTTAGTGCCAATAATTCCTCTCCATTTAGTTTGGCTGAAGAAATGAATTCTGAACGTTCAAACAGGGAAGTTATTACTGATGTGACTAATGTCAAACAAAATAACACTCATTTCTTGATGTCAGTCTTCAGAAAAAAAAAGTAATTTTGAAACAGCGGTTTATCGTAAGCCTTCCTTTATACTAAGTACTAACTTAGTACAATAAAAGGATCACTTTAACATATTGCTTCCCAGGAACCTCTCTTTAACAAATTGCTTCCCAGTGTAAATCACTTTAACATATTGCTTCCCAAAAATAGACATTACACAACCAATTAGTTACATTACAATAGTTTATAATATTTAAAGATTAGCTAGTCGAGAAAATGTAAATTTATGGACAACTTATTATGCTTTGCCATTTTTTGTGAATGTAAAATATTTGGATCACCTGAAGATGAGGGCCCCCAGCCTTCTTTAATTAGCCTTATAAGGCTAACTAACGAAAATATCACGACCTAACCTAACCAATCGTTAGGTCAACTGTACGCCCTTGACGATTGGTTAGGTTCGGTCGTGATATTTTCGTTAGTTAGCCTAGATTACCAACCTCTCTAACCAACCAACCTTTCTCTTTTTAACATATTGCTTCCCAGTGTTAATCACTTTAACATATTGCTTCCCAGGAGGGATCACTTTAACATATTGCTTCCCGATTGCTTTGGGAAGCAATATGTCAAAGTGATCCCAATAAAATATAACGTAACTTAGTAACATTTTTAACCAGCATAGATTATCACATAAGTAATACCTATTTTGGACTTCATGTTGAATTGGATTTTATCCTTAATTTCCTTAAGAATTTTTTCACTTAATTCATTGATTCATACGTTTGTCAGATGTATGAAGAACTCCGATCAACGAAAAATATATCAAAAGAAACCTGTATTTCCCTTCTTAACAGGGTTTTTTTAAAGAAATTTTTAGAACTGCACATTTTATAGGCCACAGATAGATGAAAAATAACTTATCCTGCACTATCCAGTATCCTACTCGCTCATCAATGCTATTTACTCATCAATCCTACTCACTTAAGTGTGTTTTCAGTAAAAAATTTGGTGAACATAAATTTTAAACTTTTATTCTTTAGTTTATAAGTATTTTATGGAGTAACATACCTTAAATTAAACTTTACAGCAGGTAATAATATGTGTGTGTGATTCTTTTCATACGCATGGCGACAACTATATGATACAATATTGCTGGAATAATATTCTACATATGAACTGGAAAAAGCTGATTCAACTTTAATTTATGATAACTGTTCTATTTGTGATTTAGTAAAGCATACAAAATACATCTTTGAACTGCACACATTTGCCAACAGAACTGCACAATTTTTTTTAGAACTGCATATTTTGTGTAGAACTACACGTTAAAAAAAAACCCCGTTTTTTAGGTTAATCGAGCCTTCGATTAAGAGGTGAAAAACAAAACTGGTACATAAATTTTATCCTCAACTATGATTAAGGGTTGCATTTAGGCCTTGCAGAACTAGAAAGAACATGTTCAACTTTAGACACTAACGAATCTAATCATGTAGATCATCGTTGATACATCACTATAAGTGCGACCACTGATGGAGCCTTACAGCGGGCGGGGGTAAAAAAAAATGAGACGAAAACTAGAACATCATGCGTAAATTCTCAAGAACACGAATGTAGGAGATGTCTCCTACATCAGATATGACATACACACACAACCAGCTACTGTCGAACACTTCATTCCGTATTCTCTTCAATAGTCATTAATATAACTAAGGACTATCTCAAGCCAGTCTGAGAAATGGGAGGGGATGCTGTGACGAACCCGCTGCACGTAGTGTATATGGCTCGACTCAGTTCTCTTTTAAAGGGAACTTATTTCACCCGTTTGGTGGAGTTACCACCCGTCTCAATGTCCTCTGCCGGACAAGGGACGTACAACGGAACAACAAACCAACCAAGAATTTACTCGTTAAACGAATGGACCAGGGGCGTTTTTAAGGTTTTGAATTGGTCTGGGCAAGTTATGCCACGGAGGGTCCGGGCCCCGTTTACCAGTTTTCCTCATGGAAGTTCTCGAAAAACTCTCTAATGTTTTCACTAATCACTACATATTTAAGTAAAGTTATTTCAACCAAAGTAAAAAAAATACAAACATCAGTGATTTTTGTAAACTTTATTCAGGATGCAAATATATAGAGCAGAAGAATTATAGCAACCAACTTGCATTATAGCGACCAACTCAGTCCTGTACACTAAATTATATCCAATCTTTTCATCTTAAAACTTTTAATGCTTAAAAAAAAATGCAACGGTAAATATCTAGATTCAGATGACGTGTATTATAACAGTTAGAACCAATGACTTACAATCCTCACAAGAAGGTAAACGACTAAACGCAGCCTAGCGGTAAATTTTGTGAAATAAAATGTGCTCGCATAATAGTTAACACGTCTGTTCAAACTACATTCAAGATTAAAGAACCATGGAGTAATGATCAGTGATCTAGAACGTGCTTCTGCGTCTAGTCTTACAAGTTACAAAAATAGACAAAATGGCCCGGGGTAAGGGGGAGGGGCCGTCGGTGCTGTGTCCCACTTGCCCCTATGTTAAAAACGCCCCTGCAATGAACCAACCAACTAGCTAGTATTTTGTCATTCCAATCTTGACTTTGAAATTATGACGTCCCTTTTAATTTATAAACTTCAAATCTAACTTAAATAGTGATGCCTCATCCATATATTTGCTGTGCTATTGATAATATGTGCGTGTGATGGTCACCCATAATGGTTTTGAATTATTTGTGTTCAGAATTTTAATTTTAATTTTGCTTTTAATTTTAGGAGTTAATATTTTATATGTTTACGATGTTAATTATTTTTTTTTTTTTTTTGTATTTATAAGGGAACACGTTTGTTCAAAAACATTTGGTTTTACTTGTAATACGATTAAAGACTAAACGGGTTCATCTTTTCACTAGTGTTGTTTTTCATTGTTGATTAGGGTGGCCAGACATCCTGCTTTAGGCAGGACAGTCCTGCTTTTGAGCACTCTGTCCTCCGTCCTGCGCCACCTCAAGCAGGACGTTAATTTGTCTTTCTTTTTGGGGCCTGTCTAAAAAGAATTATATAAATTATCTTACGTATACTAAAACTCTTGGAGATGGCAAGTAAAGGGGCGAAATACAAAAAATAGACAGCAATTATGGATGTCTATGGTAAGTAGGCTACTTCCTTTAGTTTGTGAAGTAAGTTAATTTGGTTAGCATACAGTATGTTGTTCCAGCAGGAGTAAAAATGAATATTCATTTCTTTCAGCTCTTTATTTATACTGTATGAATGCATGTATCATGTATGTAACATATACAGTGCGTTTCAAAAAATTGAAATTTTAGAAAAACCACAAAATAGCCTTCATTACATTATAGTGATATTTGACAAATCAACACTTCTAAGTATATTTTGTATATTTTATACAACTTTTTATATTTCAACTCATCATTAAACATGTTTAATTTAGGTTAAAAATAAGTGTCGCAAAAATTTAAAAAATGTCCTCCTTTTTGGAAATTTGGAAATGGCCACCCTATTGTTGATGCGTTGTAGACGTTGCGTTAAAAACTTTTTCTAGTGTCATGACTTACCGAGTGAAAGAGTACTCGTTCACAGTTCACTGTAACTTTGGAAAAAAGAATGATTGTTACTAGCGAGTTGATTCTGAAATTTACCACCTTCTCTAACCTCCCCAAGTTAAGGAAATTAACCCTGCAGGTCCAGGTCTGGTTAAGTCCAGATTTTATTCAGTCCTGTCTGGCTTCAGCTAAAAATCATTCCATAAATATTTATTAAGGGAAACTAAAGTTGAGAGTAATGTTGATGAATGTAGAGAGAAGGGAATGCGCGTTAAGCCTTCTGGTTTATAATTATATGGAAACTGAAGTGAACTCCAATGAATGCGTGGCAATTAAAACGAGTAAGTAACTTTTAGTTTCAAAATGTTTTTAAAATTCAAATATTTTCAATGTAAAATGTAATTGTGGTTAGCGAACATTTGTGAAGCTGAGCGTCTTGGGAGTAACTTATGCAGCAGTCTAAAAGGTCTGTTATAAAGCAAATTTTGGGTTTTGTCAGAACTTTTTTTTTATAATTACCTCACGGTTGATGCCCATAGCTATTCAGAAAGCAATAGGTCTTATATACAGAAACAGAATAAAAGCGGTTTCAAAGTGGCTTGTTCAGGGCAAATTTAGTTTACAAATGGTATTTAATTCATTTTCTTTTTCACTTTCATGTTTAATTACGCCAAAATTTCACTTTTAAACTGCAAAGTCTATATGAAAGTCTAATAAATGTCATGAAACAATCTTAGCAAGCTGGGAACGTCTTCCGTTTAGTGGCCACAATTTTTTAAATATACTTTTCTAAAAAAGATTTTATTTATTTTGATTAAATATTTTACATAATCTAACTGCATAACCTAACCTAACTGCATAAAATATTTAATCAAAATAAATAAAATCTTTTTGGGAAAGTTATTTAATTAAAAACTGTGGCCACTAAACGGAAGAAGTGCCATAAACTTTAAAACAGTATCTGTATCATACGTTATTGCTCAACGTACTCATTTTTCATTTTGATAATTAGACTTATCGATTGGAATAGGCCAACTAGCCTAGTTTCACATGACGTCATCAATACATGACGTCACCGTGGTGAACTCGGTATAACGGCAGGCTTTATATGATAAACACCTCGGTATAACGACAGGCTTTATATGATAAACACCTCGGTATAACGACAGGCTTTATATGATAAACACCTCGGTATAACGACAGGCTTTATATAATAAACACCTCGGTATAACGACAGGCTTTATATAATAAACACCTCGGTATAACGACAGGCTTTATATAATAAACACCTCGGTATAACGACAGGCTTTATATAATAAACACTTCGGTATAACGACAGGCTTTATATAATAAACACCTCGGTATAACGACAGGCTTTATATAATGGACACCTCGGTTTAACGACAGGCTTTATATAATGGACACCTCGGTATAACGACAGGCTTTATATAATGGACACCTCGGTATAACGACAGGCTTTATATAATGGACACCTCGGTATAGCGACAGGCTTTATATAATGGACACCTCGGTATAGCGACAGGCTTTATATAATGGACACCTCGGTATAGCGACAGGCTTTATATAATGGACACCTTGGTATAGCGACGGCTTTATATAATGGACACCTCGGTATAGCGACAGGCTTTATATAATGGACACCTCGGTATAACGACAGGCTTTATATAATGGACACCTCGTATAACGACAGGCTTTATATAATGGACACCCTCGGTATAACGACAGGCTTTATATAATGGACACCTCGGTATAACGACAGGCTTTATATAATGGACACCTCGGTATAACGACAGGCTTTATATAATGGACACCTCGGTATAGCGACAGGCTTTATATAATGGACACCTCGGTATAGCGACAGGCTTTATATAATGGACACCTCGGTATAGCGACAGGCTTTATTAATGGACACCTCGGTATAGCGACAGGCTTTATATAATGGACACCTCGGTATAGCGACAGGCTTTATATAATGGACACCTCGGTATAGCGACAGGCTTTATATAATGGACACCTCGGTATAGCGACAGGCTTTATATAATGGACACCTCGGTATAGCGACAGGCTTTATATAATGGACACCTCGGTATAACGACAGGCTTTATATAATGGACACCTCGGTACGAGGCTTTATGATGGACACCTCGGTATAACGACAGGCTTTATATAATGGACACCTCGGTATACGACAGGCTTTATATAATGGACACCTCGGTATAACGACAGGCTTTATATAATGGACACCTCGGTATAGCGACAGGCTTTATATAATGGACACCTCGGTATAGCGACAGGCTTTATATAATGGACACCTCGGTATAACGACAGGCTTTATATAATGGACACCTCGGTATAACGACAGGCTTTATATAATGGACACCTCGGTATAACGGCGGGCTTTATATAATGAACAATTCGGTATAACGAATGCTTATATATGAAGGGCGCCTCTTTATCCTATATACTATTGAGCTAAAATGTGTCTGTGTGCCTGTCTGCTTTCTTCCAAACCGTGCACAGACTAAACGGCACATCGGAAAATTCTGCAACCACACCAACTGATAGCCCATGAGTTGCTGATGTGCTCTGTCAAGTTTCCCGGTCCTAGGTCATAATTACTGGGTCCGAAGGCTCCAGCACCGCGATAAAACTACAGAAAAGAACGCAGCCGTGAAAATCTTGAGCTTCACATTGTGTGACAGATACTGCTACCCGTAGCAGTAAATGTCACAGTGCTACCCGCTCGGGGGTAGTGGGGAGGGGAGGGGGTAATTGGGGGAGTGGGGTGGGGGTAATGAGGGGTGGGGGTAATGGCGTTTTTTAAAATTTTGTAGCTGGATCCCAGTGCTACCCACCCGGAGGGCTACCTGCCCGGAGGGCCAAGTTGTACAACGGTCGCGAGAGATAGCGAACTACCGCTTGTAACTAACTATTTTGCGAAAACCAAATTTCTAACGTGTACAGGACAGACTTTGCAAAAAAGTTCCCCTCATTAATAATTTGTTTAATTTTAGGAAAGAAATACCGAAGTAACTTTATAAATACACCATTGTGTGTGTGGGGGGCGGAGCGTTAATTACGTGTTTATGTAATGAAATGTGATTTTAACTAAATAAATACTGGTAAAGAAAAACTCATTGTTATGGATGGGCTCATTGTTATAATGGAAGTTGAATTAGCCTAGGGTAGGCCCTACTTTCTCTTCTTTAAAATGGCTGGCCTAGACAACACATTTATGATGTACTTTCGGTGGAGAAAATACATAAAAAAAAATTAATGGAACTGCTAAACGTATACTGCTTGATCTTTATTAATTAATTATAATTAAATATTAGAACATAGTCATATTCCTAAAGCGTTCTCCACACGACAGGTAGCCTACGTCCTTTTGTACAGTTTGAATTTCAAGGTATTCAGACTGCATTTGCTTATTAATTTTATTAAATAAAAAGGCAAAGTGAACTCCGGGAAGCGTAAATACAATTTATTAGTTGGATCTGTGACTTTTCTTCTAAAATAGGCTGGGATGCGAGAAAACAATTGGACAAAAAGCACCCGTACAATATTGCTCGGTTTACTCTCACTCACCGTAACATTTCCATTCAATTCCGCGCCCGAGAATGGGAAAGAGATAGTGAGAATTTCAAACGAGGCATTTTCATATCGGCATATACCCAATTCGTGCTGTTCTCATTCTCATCCACGGCCTTACCCCATTTGGTCCGGGTCAGGTTACGATTGGTTAGGATAATATAAGTTAGGTTCTGATTGGTTAGGTTAATGTTAGGTTAGGATATATTATACATTCCCACTCAGCGCCGTTTGCCGCGAGTGGGAATGTAGTGACACTTTTTCCCAAATCAAGAAACGTTTTTCTCAAATGTGGATTTTTTCACTTTTGTACATTCTCACTCCTGGACCACGAATGCGAATAGGAATGCCATTGAGTGAGCAGTAATCTATTGAAACAATATTATTTGGACAGACGGCCATTGACTGCAGAATTTTGAGGTTTTTGCATTTTCAAGTGTGTAAATTCCCTAAGTTCCTCAATACAGCATTCACTTAAGGGCTTGACACATCTGTTAAATCACCAAAGTAATGATGGGGTTATTTAACCTCCTTCACAGCTAAGGTTATGCAGTGATGAGCTGCCAAAATCTTAACAACCGGTTCCCTATATAAAAAGTTCTGATTTAAAGGATGTGCCACAGTTTGTAGTTTTTGTACCTTTCTCCATAAGAAGTGGCAATGCATTGTGTCATTGGGAGTTGTACTCGTACTTAACAATAAAAAAAAAATTTAGAATAAATTTGAAAAGAAGAAAATATGAAGAATATTTAAGTATATTAGTTATTATTAATCAGGTAGTAATTACCAAATAGGTTCAAGATTATTATTTTGTACACCGTTTTATTTTGTACACCGTTTTATAAGATTATTCGGTTTTAAGATCATTTTATAACGACTTGTTTTCGTAACAATTTATAACAACCGGTTCTAAAATGCTTCAAAATCTTAACAACCGGTGCGAACCGGCTCCAGCTCACCACTGAGGTTATGTGAAGGAGGGAACCACCACTTGATCTGGGTATCACTAAAATGAAGAAAGTAACATGCATTTCATTATATGGACTAAGTTGTGGCCACGTTACAGCGCTGCTTCTCGTTAGATAAGCGAGGTTAAACGACGTTGGATCTGTTCAATAGTTGAGTGGGTGATCGTCCTCTGCTTCCAGATAATGTAGTAAGTAGCAATCTGTAGGTGGTTTGGATCCCACATCAAACTGTAAATCCCTTTTTTGTTGACTCGGCATTATTTTTTCTTTCAGTCGGTCACTCAGTTCTTGTTTTTCCAGAGATTTATTTATATTTTTACAGACCGATTTAATTAGTAAATGTTTCACTGTGTTCAAACGTAAATTATGTTCAACACTTAACAAATACAGCTCATGGCACCAAAGCTACCAATATCTAGTCGATCCACTCTCGTATAACATGCAATTAACTTTATACAAACTGTTATGCACATAATTTTAAGCCAGGAAGAGCAAAACATTTACTTTAAGCTCGTGAGCCACCAAGACTTTCAGAGCAGCTTCAAAAATTTGGCCTCAACTAGCTTTGGATGCGAAATGTTAGAAAATCTAGAAAAGGAAGAGCCATTGTTGTCCCAAGGCGATATGATGACTAAGCTGATTGATGCAGCATTGCTTGTATATATTAAGTTAAGGTGTATATATATCCATCTCATAATTGTAAGGTTAGTGAAAAATTCACTAAATTTAGAGCTAGCATTTTGGGGCTCTCGTGGCATCATTGTTTGGGCACTCTTGTGGCATCATTTTTTGGGGGGCGCTGCGCGTCCTTCCTACTCGCTTGTTGAATGCGGCACTTACAGGGCGTGGTCTTATAGAGAGCTCTCTTGCAATTTAGTTTGGTTGTTTAGATACAAGATTGTTGCATCGTGCAATGGTGTAGGTTGTGTTGTTGTTGCAAGGTTTAGAAGGAAGACCATAAATCGTGCCCTTTTGTTTTTTATCTTAATTTTATGCAACTGAGGCCTAAGGTAGGCCCACATCGAGTCAGCAACCCTGAGGTAGGACCTAATAGGACCTCCAAGTCCGTAAGTTTTTAGTCTAGCTTAACTTGGGCTGTAGGTTAAACTGGCCATTCAGAGCTTGGCCTGGGATTCTGAACCCAATAAAATAAAAAAATAACACGAAACTCAAAATTTTTATAGCCGTGGTATATCTGTAAATTTAGAACTGACTAACTTTTCCTTGATTTCACCAAAAAAGTATAAAATTTTGTACATGCATGATCTGCCTAGATATAGGTAGGCTTTGGTCTAACGTCGACTAAGCACTCACCGCGTGAAGTTGCTAAAAATAAAGTTGGCGGAACAGACCTAGCAGCATATGGTCCTCATTCAATTCTTACTCAAGGTTTCAGTTTTAGGTTAGGTTAGAAAGTTTTACGCAGTTTCAGGAAGAGATGTTACTTTAATAACATATTGATATTTTATTAATTGGCAAATTAGACCTAAACACTTCCCAAACGTCAAAAAAAAAGAAGAAAAAAAAACTTTTTAAGGTAAATATGTAGTTTTCCGGTCAATTTTTTTTAACAAGTCGAAAAGCACACCCACAACATGTTGACCAATCTATTACTACCGCCTAACCTAGCGTACACATAACCTGCACATAAGATTCACCCTGATTGGTGTCACGTATGAAATGGGCGTGGCTTTGAATTAAAAATCTGTTGGCTGCAAAATTATATATTAGCCCTTTTAATTTTTTTATATTTTTACCCCTTTGGGGGGAGGTCATTCTCCCTCACCCCCAAAAACCCCTCATCCCCCTTTATGCAACTTGGTGGACTAACCCCTACCCACCTTGTTGCATACCCTCTCCCCCATTAGCCCCACCCCCAGGGGGAAGGGTCTGGCACCTTGCAACAATTGATCAACATTGCAATTGCATATGCACGCGAACATTTTGCAGTCATGTTTTTTATTTAAAAATGGAAGGAATTGTAGTTTTTTATATGTTTAAGGATTAATATTCACTAGCAAAAATACCCATCCTACGGGCGGGATATTCTCTAAGCAAGTTAGAGTTTAACATTTACAATGAGCTCACCAATCACTTAAATTTTAAATGCAGCTTCACAGATTTTATTTGAAGCTCACGAAGCAGTTAAATTTCAAATACAACTTGTCACATTTTTATTACAGGCGGCAATGTGAAGCTCAAGATTTTCATGATTGCGTTCTTTTCTATAGTTTTATTGACCAAATAATTGAACCAACAGTAATTGGGGGGCCTGCGTCCCCCCATTAATAGGGGTTCAATTATTTGGTCAATAAAACTATAGTCATGAAAATCTTAAGCTTCACAAATCTTGACACAATGTGAAGCTCAAGATTTTCATGGCTGCGTTCTTTTCTATAGTTTTATCGCGTGCTGGGGCCTTTGGGCCCAGTAATTGGTGGGTGGGGGGGGGGGGCTGGTCACACATATATTTTCGTTCCTTACTCGTCACCCGCATCCACCATACGAAGTTTGGTCGAAATCGGTTCAGAAACGTAAAAGTTTTTCTGCAGACAGACACAGACAGACATTTTTGGTGAATTAAGTAGTAATTTGCACAGCATATGAAACATATTTTCTTTCATTATTTTTTACAAAGATTCTCAATATATTGTTCTTTTTCTAAGGTTTAGGTAATGTATTCTGGCTAAATATTAACCGCGTTTCTTGATTTTGGAAACAATGTCACTACTGCTTACCACATCATATGGCAAGTCATTCCAAAAATCTACTACTCTCTGATTGAAGCAGTATTTTCGTAGATCAAGTCTACAAGTCCGTTTTCTAATTTTCTTATTACGCCCACGAGTTATCCCATCAGTATCTAGTGAGAAAAGTTACGTACATCCAAATTGTCCAAACCTGAAAACATTTTGAACATCTGTATCATATCTCCCCTCATACAACGTCTCTCAAAACTAAACATACCTAATTCCTTTAATCTGTCTCTGTATTCCAATCTTCTTAGGTTAGGGATAAGCTTGGTTGCCCTACGTTGTACACCTTCAAGCAGAGGTGGATTAAGACACCTCGGGGCCCCGGGCAATGAAGAATATGGGGGACATTTTCTATAGCTTTTTATTAACAATACATGTACAGTACATAGTACATTTACACGAATTCTATGTACGGTGCTCAGGCTAATTGAGAAACAAACTTTAAAGAACCTTAACACAGTGTATTTTGCCGTTTGCCAAAACCAAACAGTATTAAACAAACTTTACTTTATGGCCTATAAAACATAAAATGAAACGGAATTTGTCAGTTTGTGTACTCTGTCATATTTAATCAAAGAAGTTTGCGAAATCTCGAATTATATCATCGAAACTCAGTTAATTGGGATTTGGGAAGGGCCATCAAGCATGGGAGCCTGAGGCTTTAGCCTCAATAACCTCAGTGATAATCCGCCACTGCAGGCTCCAAGCATATGTCAACATCATGTCAAAGGTGAGGGGGCCAAGCTTGAACGCAGTATTCTAAGTGAAACCTAACATAAGAATTATATAATTTACAGATCACTTCCTTACTCTTGTAACTAACATTCCTCTTAATAATACCTAACATTTTATTTGCTTTATTTCTAACCTCTAAGCACTACTTAGAAAATTTTAGATCACTACAAACTATAATGCCAAGATCCTTTTCCTTTCTAACATCCTCCAACCAGTTCCCATGCATCTTGCATGGCTCATTCGTCAGCCAGACTCTGTACTGAACGGACGCATTTCCTGAGCTCTCTGATATTGCATCTACTTTTGCATACTGCTAAGAATTTTACTTTTGGAAAGTTTTGAATTTTATATACTTGCGTTTATATTCACATTGTTATAGTTAGGTAATTGAATATTAGTGGTTTTTAGCGATTTAGAAGTTTTCTTAGCGTGCCGACTTAATTTAACTTAAACTTGTGACGGTTATAAACTAATTTTTAACTGCGCGATGCCGTCGCAGAAAGCGTCGTGTGTTAGGTGTGGGGTAAACCGATGGTATTCGGAATTTAAAAATTATAACGGCGGTCCTATGGCGATTACCGAGAGATCAGTTTGTTTCTTTTGCGAGTTAATGGAGGAAATAGTTGACATAAAACGCAGTGTACGTGAGGTAACGGAAAGACTTGCAACGCTTGATGAAGGCAGGTATGGAAAACTGATGAGTGGGTAGTTGGGAGGTAACGAAAATGGTTCACTGAGTAGGTAGGTAGTTAATCTAACAATCATTAAATTCCTTTTATGTCAATAACTGGGTGGATGAAACCAATTGGTTGCTCACCAGAGTTATTCTCCACACTAGTATTTATATACTGTGTGGGAGGAGCGTGCTCGGTAGTGGAGATACATTACCGCTCAACCAACCGAGGAATAAACCAAGACAACGCTGGTACGAGAAGCCCCGCGAAGAGGAGAACAAAGGGAGAACGAAAACGAAGAACGGGGCGAGAGGACGTACCAGCAAAGTGCGCTCTCGAAAACATAACCGGAGAAGGGAGACACTCCGATAACAAAAAGTAAGTGACTAATTGAGTTTTTACACCAGTAAGTTATAAGCATTAAATTAAGCTGGGTCAGACAAGTTAGGCCTACATTGTGGCCTAAGACCCAGCATCAACTCATAGCTTAACAAAGGTGAAGGTAGATTGCCCTAACCTAATTCTTGTGAGGAATCCTACTGGGACCTCAATTTATCTGCCCGCTCTGGACCATTTCCGGAATCTCTAGGCTGACCCCTCTAGGCTAGACTTGATCTACTCTATAGTTAGACTGGAGATATAAGGGGTGGGTTAATTGTGGACCAATTCATACAGAGCAGTTTTCGCATTGGTGGTCCGTGTGTGGGGAATTTACAAACCTTAAGCTTACTTAACAAAAATTGCAGAATTAGGCTAGTCTAGCCTAAGCCTAACCTGAGCAAGCCTAATTAGGTCTACAACCTAGGGCCTAACTAGGAAACATTTACATTAAAGGAGTCTCATTCTCTTATAAGCTTAGACCTGAGTGACACACAAGTACTTGGGGGGGATTAAACCAAATTTGAACTTGACTGTTTTGTCTGTGCTCTCTCTTCTCTGGTAATTTCTTCTTGTCCTCTATTTCATTACGATCCCCAGTTAACAATTTTGACTTAGACATGGACAGTGCGGAATTGAAAAAGTTAAAAAAGAAAAGGGGGGCAAAGTTGGGAGCTGTTACAAAGGCTGTGAACACTTTTAACAATATTACACAACCAGGTAAGAAAAATATAGAGAGTGTAATTATTAAATTAGAAATTAAAAA
This sequence comes from Bathynomus jamesi, assembly GCA_023014485.1. Lineage (NCBI taxonomy): Eukaryota > Metazoa > Arthropoda > Malacostraca > Isopoda > Cirolanidae > Bathynomus > Bathynomus jamesi. The sequence goes on along the minus strand of JAJOZX010000208.1, from coordinate 1,573,048 downwards.
GGAGGAAATAATAGCCATTAATGAGAGTATTTCAGAGTTAGTTGAATCCGAAATGGCTGAAGAACAATTGATAGACCTTTACGCTGATGATGATGATCAGGTAAGCTCAATTGAACAGCAAATAAGGAACTACGGTCTCGGTTGACTGACTTAACACCAAAAAAACCTAATTCTGATTTTAATCAAAGTAGGGCTAACCTTCAACAAAATTTATGTGGCATGCAAAATCCTGAGTCACAAGAATTGAGGGCTCAGTTACCCATTTTGCAAATACCAACATTTGAAGGGGACACGGTACAATTCCCATCTTTCATTGACAAATTTGAGAATTTAATAGGTAATAAACCTTATATTTCAACTGTTGAAAAGTTTAGTTACTTAACTAGTTCTCTTAAAGGCCCAGCCTATAACCTGATAGCCTATTTACCAGCCGTAGGGGATTCATATGAAGTAGCTATTGATCTTTTAAAACGTAATTACGTTAATAAAGATGTGATTATATATGAATTATCTCAACAAATTTTGAATTTGCACCCATAAAATAACCATAGTGATATGGAAAATTTTTATACAAAATTAGAAGCTATTATAGGACAACTGGTTAGCAATGAGATAGATATTAAAACTTCATCTTGGCTTATACAAAGCATAGTACTTAGGTGCCTTCCTTCGAGGGTTAAGATAATTTAATTCTAAAGACGGGAGAAAATTATCCTAAATTAACACAAATAAGACAACACTTCCCCAATATCCTAACTAATTACAACTTGAGAGATTTTCCAACACATAAGACCCAGACTATGGATAAACCAAAACTGTTCCCAGAGACCAACTAGCTACAGCCAAACAGACAAAACTTGATACTGTAGAATCAAATGTGACCAATACAAAACACGAACACCTACATTACAGAACTTTAATGTAACTGCTGCCTCAACTTACACACCATATTGCAAATTTTGTGCAAGTAATGAACACAGTAGTACTGGGTGTGACAAATATTCAGATTTAACCAAAGGGCTAAAAGATGTGAACAGTTGAACCTGTGTAAAAAGTGTACTGGCCAGGACATTATAAGAAGACTGTAAATCTAGGTTAAGATTCAAGTGTAAGTTTTGTAAAAGTTTACGACATGTCTCATCAATGTGTGATTCACCAAAGTGTCCAAATAATAGTACTCAAACTCAAAAGATACCTCCCCCAAACAAAGGTAATCAAGAAAATGCCACTTTCATGGGACATTCCAGTGAGATGTCTTATAGACTGTTGTTCTCAACAAACATTTGTTTCAAAAAAATGTAGTTAATAAATTGGGTTTGACACCAAACCTGAATGAACAAAACCTCAATATTGCGTCCTTTGTTAAGGATAACTCGGACAAAAATAGCTATAAGACAATTGACCTGGAACTACATTTAGAAAGTAAATTCAAGAAAATTGAAGCAGTTATTATTTCTAAAGTAGGACAAAACAAACTGGTTATACCCAAACTAGAACAAACCATAAATCATTTGAAAAAACACTACAAAATAGCTGATAGACATATCATTAACAACACAATAGCTAACATTGAAATGCTAATAGGGGCAGATTATATTAATCTTATTCATAAGGGCATAGTAGAGATAGGTATGGTATAGCTATTCAGACTCCATCAGGGATAGCCCCTTTGGGTGACCTATCAGACTACAACCTAACCTAAACCAAAACAGTGCATGACCAACAAATACTATGTGCCTCAACTCAGTCCTACATAACACCTGTAAGAATAGCAACACTTTGAATAATATCGCAACTGAGAACATTAATTCATCATTATCAAATGAAACTTTGGATGAGGCAATTCAAACTTTATGGTTACTAGAATCTGTGGGTATACATGACACACATCAAACTTCAGAAGATCAGTTAATGGTAGAAAGATTTGAAGACACCATTCAGTGTAAAGACAATAGTTATTTTATTGAGTTACCTTGGAAAATAAATTGTCCAACTTTAAGAGATAATCTCAAAGTAGCTAAAGGACATTTATATAAAGTAATGAAAAAACTCAAACAAGAAAATAATGTAAAAATATATAATAATGTCTTCAAAGAACAGCTACAGAAAGGCTTCATTGAAGAAGTAACAGATAACCCTTTTAAAAAAGATGGTTGTCATTATTTAACCCACAGGGGGTTTATCGACAAGATGCCCCAACAACAAAACTTAGAGTAGTATAAATTGTAGCCTCAAAGACAGTGATAAACACAGCTTGAATGATTGCTTGATTGAGGGTCCTAATCTCATTTCTGACCTTGTGAAGATCTTACTGAGGTTCAGGTTAGACAAATATGCTGTACAAAGTGACATTTCGAAGGCATTTTTGAGAATAAATCTTAAAAATGAATATGATAAGAACCAACTTAGGTTCTTATGGTTCAAGGATCCATTTGATTTGAATAAAGGGTTCATAACCTATAGATTTAATGTTGTGTTGTTTGGAGCCAATTGCTCACCTAGCCTATTAGCATTGACAATTAAACATCATTTAAACCAGTTTAATAACTCTCTAACATTGAACTTCCTTAAGGAACATTTTTACGTAGACAATCTAATAGGCTCAACGACAACAAAATCTGAATTATCTGAAGTCTATGAACACTCTCAAAACATTATGCAACAAGGTAACTTTGAACTTAGAGAGTGGATTTCAAATAATGAGGATTTAAACAAAAAGATTTTAAAAGATAATAATGGTCTTACTGAGCCATCAGACAGAGTTAAAACTTTAGGTATGAACTGGTATTTGGATGCAACTTCTAACAGTCATGATTCAATCTGTACTAAAGGTTTTAAACTTGATGAGGAAGCAAATACTAAAAGACAAATATTATCAGAGGCTTCCAAAATTTTTGATCCTATGGGTCTATTCCTGCCTTCAACAATAAATCAAAGATTCTCCTCCAAGAAATTTGGAGGACAAATGTTGGGTGGGATGATCCAATAACAAATGAAAATCAAAAATCTTGGAAGAAGTTAGCTACTGATTTAACAAAAGTGCAGAACATTAAAATTCAAAGGTGCTGTGGGTTTAGGGATAAGCCCCAGAGGCTTCATGTGTTTGCTGATGCAAGCACACAAGCTTATGGGTGCTGTGCGTATCTTGTAAGCCCTACAGAAAGTCATCTAATTTATGCAAAAGGGAAAGTTGCACCTCTCAAACCTACCCGAACCATACCTCAATTGGAACTATTGGCTGCTACATTAGCCATTAAAACCATTTCATTGCTTAAGGATGCTTACTATGATGTGTTCATAACTAATATCCACGTCTGGCTTGACAGTCAGATTTGTCTTGCCTGGATACGGAATGATAGCATTAATAGTAAGAATATCTTTGTAAGAAATAGGCTAAAAGAAATAGCTGACGCTAATGAAAGCCTACAAGTACACTTTCACTATGTTCCAACTAAACAGAATCCAGCAGACTTTCTGACCAGAGTTTATCCTACAGTTGTTGAAGTCAAACAAAACTTGGTTTATGGGACCTAAGTGGCTCTGTAATACAGACCAATGGCCTGTGGAACAAGTTAACTTGACATTAAATTTAATCTTTTCAAATGAAAAGTTGAACCAATCACTAATTATGAAAAGTATTCTGATTTCAACAAACTTGTTAGGGTGACAGCCTACTGTTTGAGGTTTGCTCACAACTGTTTAGCTACAATTAACAAACAGCTAATAAAAACAATCATAATTATACAGAAGTTGCAACCCAATATTGGATAGGCCAGGCCCAACAAAAAGAGTACAATAAAGAGTTAGAATTCTTAACAAATGGGAAACAAACAAAAGAACCTGTACCATCAGTAGTTGTGGATCTAAACTTGTTCAGAGATGAGGAAGGCCTTCTAAGGTGTAAAGGGAGATTAGACAAATCAAAACTGTCATACAAAAGCAAAATCCAATCCTTTTACCTAGATTTAGCTATTTGACAACATTAATCATCAGAAAAATACACAATGATGTATATCATATGGGGGTACCACAGACACTAACTACATTAAGAAAAACTTATTGGATACCCAAGGGAAGGATCACTGTTAAAACAGTCCTGAGTGAGTGTGTCACATGTAGCGTATTCATGCTAGGCCCTATAGGAAACCAAATCTCCTGCTTTGCCAGAGGAGAGAGTTACTCTCAACAGACCCTTTGAGACTGTAGGCATTGACTATACAGGAGCATTGACTGTAGGGGTGGGTGACACGGAACAAAAAATGTACATTGTACTGTTTACATGTGCAGCCTCACGAGCTGTTTATTTGGATGTTGTGGAGGACCTAACAGCAGAATCTTTTGTTGCTGTCTTTAAGAGATTCTGTGCACGACATTCAGTACCCAAGACAGTTTGGACTGTCAATGCTACATATTTCAAAGCTGGTGAACAAATCATCCACGACTTGTTAAGCAATGAAATCACACAATTATATATACAAAATACAAACATAAAGTGGAAGTATATTCCGGTTGCCTCTCCTTGGTATGGTTCTATCTGGGAGAGGAATATACAGACAGTAAAGAATTGCTTGAAGAAAGCAATTGGCAAAAACAGATACACTTATTTGGGTTACTCACTCTCCTGGCTGAGATTGAGAACATCATTAACAATAGACCACTCACTTATGTGAGTGACAACATTAATGACCCAGAACCATTAACTCCAAATCATTTGATTCGGGGAGAACAAGTTAGTCTCCTGCCGGACTACAATATAGACTCTTCAGAAGACCCAAACTGGACTCAACGACATGATGAGCTCCAGACTAAGTTACAACATTTAACTAGAGTTAAAGCTCATTTCATAAAACAGTAGAAAACTGAGTATTTGATGGGTCTAAGGGAGAACATAAACAAATGACTAAGAAGGATTGGTCTGACACAATTAAGGTAGGGGACCTTGTTCTCATACATGACAGTACTCCAAGACAAAACTGGCCTCTGGCTAGAGTTTCAGAACTCAGACCAGGGCAGATGGGTAACAAGAGTGGTCAAATTAAGGACTTCAACGGGTGACACAACAAGAGACATTTCTCTTTTGTACCCTTTAGAGTCTGGACCCAAAACAATGGACTTTGGAGAACCTTCTCCACTGACAGTAACAACTGGAGACACTGAACTTCCAGTAACTATTCCTTTGACAGTAGGAGTGGTAACGCATCCTACTACAACATTGACAGACACAAGACCTCAGCGACAAACAGCATTAAAAGCGCGACTATTTTTACAACAAAAAATAGATGCTGGGGAATTGTAATTTTATCTTCTAACTTTCATTTTTCTTTTCTTATGGTAAAGACCATAGACATTTCATCCTATGGATGTATATTTTATCTTCTAATTAAATGCTACACCTTCTCCATGAGAAGGTGAGGATAGGCACTGTTAATCAGATTAACAGGCATTTACAGTTAAATAGTTAGCTAGTCTACACTCAGACAAAAATTGGTGACATTGACACCAAAATTTTTATCTCCCGGGGCCCCCAGTATATGGAAAACTGATGAGTGGGTAGTTGGGAGGTAACGAAAATGGTTCACTGAGTAGGTAGGTAGTTAATCTAACAATCATTAAATTCCTTTTATGTCAATAACTGGGTGGATGAAACCAATTGGTTGCTCACCAGAGTTATTCTCCACACTAGTATTTATATACTGTGTGGGAGGAGCGTGCTCGGTAGTGGAGATACATTACCGCTCAACCAACCGAGGAATAAACCAAGACAACGCTGGTACGAGAAGCCCCGCGAAGAGGAGAACAAAGGGAGAACGAAAACGAAGAACGGGGCGAGAGGACGTACCAGCAAAGTGCGCTCTCGAAAACATAACCGGAGAAGGGAGACACTCCGATAACAAAAAGTAAGTGACTAATTGAGTTTTTTACACCAGTAAGTTATAAGCATTAAATTAAGCTGGGTCAGACAAGTTAGGCCTACATTGTGGCCTAAGACCCAGCATCAACTCATAGCTTAACAAAGGTGAAGGTAGATTGCCCTAACCTAATTCTTGTGAGGAATCCTACTGTGGACCTCAATTTATCTGCCCGCTCTGGACCATTTCCGGAATCTCTAGGCTGACCCCTCTAGGCTAGACTTGATCTACTCTATAGTTAGACTGGAGATATAAGGGGTGGGTTAATTGTGGACCAATTCATACAGAGCATTTTTCGCAGCAGGGTAGGGCTACGGTTGACGAAAGCCGAACCAATACTAACGTTGAAGACGTTAGTAATTTGAAGGGTGAGGTGCGTAACCTAGTTTTAGTTTAGGTAGCTTATCGGGAAGGTTGGATAGAGTTGAGGAAGGGGTTAAGGTTGGTCCGAGATTAGTAGATGTGAAGAGATTTAGAGAAGTTAAGGGTGGAGCTAGGCCGCGTACGTTAGGTGATAGGAATCCTCCCCTATCAAGGTTTCGAACCCTTTCGCCCATTTGGAAAGGACGTGAATGAGGGGAAAACTATTTTAATTGGGACTCTTTAGTGCGCCATATGGACACAGAGTTCGTTAAACGGCATCCAACCAAGAGGAGGAGGGTCTGTCTCCCAGGGGCCAGGGTTGACAGAGTTAGAGACGAAGTGGATAGGATTGACGTTGCCTCCCGTCACTCGATGTTGGTGACAATGTAGGAGGCAACGACTCGTATAGGCCCGATACGAGAGTGCCTGACCTTTTGGAGAGATATAGGGGGTTAATTAGGTCCCTGAAGGCGAGGTCAGATAGGTCTTTAGTTCTAGTATTACCCCTAGGCACGGTTTGGGTCTTAGGATTACGTCAAAAACAATAATTTTTGGATAATAAATTAAAGATTTGTGCTGAGGAAAATGTACCCTTCGTAAAGCTGTGGTCCGAATTCAGTGATCCTAGCCTTTTTATAAAAGATGGGGGTGCATTTTAATGAAATGGGTAATGCTAGGCTAGGTAAGTTAATTGACGATAACGTACGAAAGCTGTATAGGTCGAAACCTTCTTTAAACGTTGTGGGTCCGAGGAACGCGAGCCCGACGTGAAAAATAGTTTAAAACGCCGGCCCGTGGTAAAAAGTAACTTAAACGTCTTTTATTGTAACGCGCGTAGTATTAGAAATAAATTGAACGAATTTAAGGCGATAATTTATTCCGGCAACTACAATAGTTGCTATCACTGAAACGTGGTTAAATACCTTGACTTGGGACTTGTTGGGGGAACTTGATGTACCGGCTTTTAAACTCTTTACTAATGATAGATTACATAGGTTTGGTGGCGGCGTTTTGCTGTACATTCGTAATTCCCTTAGGGCTATCGAGGTTAAGATAGATTTTCCGGCAGCAATTAATGCGATATGCGTTGAAGTTAGGGCGCGTGGTATTAGTTTTAATTTTGTTGTGGTTTATAGACCTCCCGTTCAACCCCTCAATACCAATACTAGATTTTACTCACTTCTTGGTAACTTTATTGACAATCGGAATAGTATAATTGTCGGGGACTTTAACTGCCCTAATGTTAATACGAGACTTTTACTGGTAATGAGGAGGGTTTGAGATTGATTGAGTTCATGGAAGATAATTATTTACGACAGATGGTTACCGAACCAACGCGCGGTGACAATATTTTAGATTTGGTGATGACGAACGGCGAAAATATAGTCGAAGGTTTAGAAGTAGGCGAGAGTTTAGGATGTAGTGATCATCAAATTCTTAGGTTTAAGTTATTGAGAGAAAACACGGGATAGTAACGTAATAGAAGTCCCTGATTTTCGTAGGCTAATTTTGATAGTTTTGCGGATAGGATGAGAGTAGTGGACTGGGATAACTTATTTATGGGTAATGACACAAATTTGCATTGGGTGGCGTTTAAAGAAAGTTTTATGAATATTGAAAAGGAGTTTATTCATCGTAGGCCCAAGCGCGCTAGAAATCATGGTAGGCCCAAGTGGTGGACTAGGGAAATAGGCGAGTTCATAATCGAGCGTAACAGAGCGTATAGACTTAATAAGCGCAATGGCACGGCATCTAACTTTAATAGATATATCGAGCTTAGACGTCAGGTTAAACGATCAGTTAGGAATGCTAAGCGTAATTTAGAGATACTTATAGCTGCGGATAGTAAACATAATCCAAAAAAGTTTTTTGAATACGTCAATAATCGTAAGCCGATAAAAGATAACATAGGCCCTCTAGTGGATGTTAATGGCGCTTTGGCTTCTGACGCTCAGGCGATGGCGGGTATTTTCAATAACGTTTTTGCGACGGTTTTTACCGTAAAAGACGTAAATAATGTCCCTGACGTGGACGATATCGTTCATTTAGTAGCGAGACTATTTTGGATGAAATAACTGTTTACGAGGCTGAGATTGCGCATTATATCGATAGGCTAAAAGTTAGCAAGGCTCCAGGCCCTGACTCTTTTTATCCCAGACATTTGAAAGATTTGAAAGACGTTATCGTAGGCCCCTTAACGAAGATTTTTAATCAGTCACTCGAAACGGGGATTATTCCTGAAGACTTCAAATTAGCTAACGTCACACCCATTTTTAAAAAAGGCGACCGCACGGTAGCTAGTAATTATAGGCCCATTAACTTAACGTCAATTGTCGGTAAACTTTTGGAATCCGTAGTTAGGGATCGTATCATCGATCACTTAGAAAGTCGAGATTTGATTGATAGTAGTCAGCATGGGTTTCGACGCCATATATCTTGTTTAACTAATTTGTTAGAATTTTATAACGAAATAGTGCGCGAATACGATAGGCATAGAGCGACTGACGTTATTTATTTAGATTTTAAAAAGGCCTTCGATACAGTTCCGCATAGGAGATTAATTGCGAAGGTTAAAGCGCACGGTATAAGCGGGCAGGTAGTTAACTGGTTAGAGGAATGGCTTCGTGCTAGGAGACAGAGGGTCGTTGTTAATGGTAGTGAATCGGGGTGGTTGGATGTAGGTAGCGGTGTCCCACAGGGTTCAGTGTTAGGTCCATTGCTATTCGTAACTTACATTAACGACATAGATGTAGGATTGACTAGTAACGTGTCAAAATTCGCGGATGATACTAAAATAGGCGGTAAGGTTGTTAACGAGGACGATAGAAATAGGCTCCAAGACGATGTAAATAGGATTATGGAATGGACGGATAAGTGGCAGATGCAATTTAAGGTAGACAAATGTAAAGTTTTGCATATAGGGTCTCGTAACAATAATTACACGTACACGATGGATGGTAGAGAGTAGGGATTGTTTCCCGGGATCCCGGTTGATTTTATGTGCGGGATATATCCCGGGATTTTTTCGTTCATCCCGGGATATCCCGGTGTTAATTACTTACATAATAATTAGTGTGTATATATAGTATAAATACCCTGTTTACACGATCATACATGTTGTATCATGATCATACAGTAATCGCAAGTGTCGTCACACACCCTTAGTGTGCGGCCACACTGACCGAATTGCAAGCATTACCAAACAAGTCTGTCTTATTAGTAACAGCAAAACGAATAATAACACGCCTTGTTGATACAAAGCATGGATTTTCTTCGTCTGATTCATCACAATCTGAGGAAGAAGAAGGAGCTGACGGCCAGAGTCACCAGACACTCTCTCAGAAATTGGAGGGTACAATCAAAAAGCAAACTGAATTTGTCACTAGCAGCGGTCAATCACAAGCTCAATCAATTGCAAAGAACTTCTCCAAGGAGTTCGACATATTTGACGCAACTGATGAAAAAACAGTTAACATAATCAAAATAATGAATGCTCTCGAGTCTATACCACCAGTGGCGGTTCCTCATATGGGCAATATGGGCAGCCGCACAGGGCGGCATTTGTGGAGGGGCGGCATGAGCGCCTGCAAAAAAATAAAAATAAAAATAAGAATAAATAAATAAAGAAATAAATAAAAATAAAAAATAAAATAAAATAAATAATAAAAGATCAATAAATATATTTTTATTAATAAAAAACCATCTATTGCATTTTCCATAAACCTTCCCATAAAAGACCTAAACAATGCAAAATGCTTCCAGATTAATATTATTGGGAATAAAGGCCCATACTTTAACATATGTAATGTTATTTTTCTGGGTTTGGTTAAATAGTGAAATGTATATTATTTATTACAGAACGAATCTTCACACTAAGCCACTAAGGTCTGTCAAATAACCGCAAATGGATAAGAAGAGGTCAAAGCTATCAGGTGCTCAGTTTAGAAAAAAGAGGAAAGAAGAAGAGGAGAAACGAGCAAAAGATAAAGGTATAGAGCTATGTCATCTACTCTTCACTGCTATATTGCACTGCTATTTTGTGATATAGCTTTCTGAGTCATTTGAAGTGTACTATTATGTATATAATTAGCCATTAACCAAGGAGGTTGTATTATTCATTTGTTTCCTATTCTAAAAGTTTAATAAATTGTGCTTAATAACATGTTAAATTAATTGTACTAGCCTATTCATGCATTGGTCTGTTATGTTCTATTTTACTATTTGCAGGGGCACTTTTGAAGTATTTTGGAACACCCTCTGCCACTAGCCAGGATGAGAAGCCGTCTACTTCTGCCATTATTGAGGCTGAGGAGCCATCTACCTCCTCAGCCTCACATATGTCTCCACAAATGCAGTCTGATCCTGAGGATGAAGACCCATTTGCTTCTACTTCTCCCCGGCAGGACTCTTCAGGTGAGTTTGTGTGCACATATGTCTGTGAGTGTGTGCGTGTGTGTGTATGTGTGTGCATCCCTGCAAAGCATTTTGCAAACAGTTATAAATTATAATGTTATTATCACTGGGTCTGGGTTACTGGGTATGTGTGGTGTTTCACCACCATAACAAAGTGCTGTGAATAATGTGTTATCTAACTTAGGTGTGTACACTAATGAGTAATGCTCTTGTTCTTTCTATTAGAAAGGCCTGGAGCAGAATCGCCTCCTGAGGATGAGTCTCTGTCCACCGACCCTGCTAACTGGCCTTCAGTTCTGACTGAGAGAATTCGGACACAACTGGTTTCCAGGGGACCAAGTCAAGTACCATCTGACTTTGTATTCCCTAGAAACGACAGTGACGGAAGAAGTTTCCACCATCAATACTTCAGGAAGTCATTGGTTAGTGGGGAAAATATAACCAGAAGTTGGTTGGTCTATTCCTTAAAAAACAACAGCCTTTTCTGTTTCTGTTGTACATTATTTTCCAAGAGGAAAATAAATTTAACAAGTTTGGGACTCTCGGACTGGAAGCATGCAAGCTCATTGCTCACATCACATGACAACAGTTCAGAACACCTAAATTCTATGAAAATCTGGAAAGAACTGGCAGTGAGGATGAGAAAGGGGGAGACCATTGACAAGCAGGAGATGGCACTTCTGGAGGCTGAGAAGTTGAGATGGAGAGCGGTGCTGACACGTCTCACTGCTATTGTGCATTCTCTGGCAGTTAGGAATTTGGCACTAAGGGGACATACAGAAAAATTGTTCTCACCAGCAAATGGCAATTTTCTGAAAGAAGTTGAACTGATGGCACAATTTGATCCTATAATGCAAGAGCACATTAACCGTGTCCGAAAAGGGACCTCCAGTCACACCAGCTACCTCGGCCACCACATACAAAACGAACTCATTGATTTGTCGAGCAGCAAGACCATTTCAGCAATGGTGAGCGACATCAAACAATCAAAGTTTTTTTCAATAATTCTAGATTGCACTCCAGATATCAGCCACACTGAACAGTTGTCAGTTGTGATTCGGGTTGTGTCACTGGAGGGGAAGCCCCATGTAAAGGAACATTTCATGGGGTTTTTGGAGGCAGAGGAGTCCACTGGTCAACATTTGGCATCTCTGATTCTGAAGAGACTGGAGGAGCTAAAAGTTCCTTTCATGGACTGTAGAGGACAATCATACGACAACGGGGCCAACATGAGGGGAAAAAACAAGGGTGTTCAATCCAGGCTCCTAGAAATTAATCCCAGAGCTCTGTTTGTTCCATGTGGGGCTCATTCTCTGAATTTGCTTGTGGCCGATGCTGCTAAGGGATCTATTGATGCCACAAGTTACTTTGGCATCTTGCAGAAGCTTTACAACTTGTTTTCAGCCTCCACACAACGATGGGCCATTTTGAAAAAACATGTGAACATCACATTGAAGATGTGGTCTGATACAAGGTGGGAAAGCAAGATCAAGAGTGTGGAGCCCCTGAGATATCAGGCAGCTGCAGTGAGAGATGCACTGATCGAGGTGAGGGACCACACCAAAGACTCTGTAATAAAGGTCGAGGCTCAATCTCTGTCAGAGGAGGTTGGGTCATACCGCTTCGCCATTTGTTCAGTGGTGTGGCATGACCTGTTGTGCCAAATTCAGCATGTGAGCAAGCAGATGCAGTCTCCTAGCATGCACGTTGATGTTGCAGTAAATCTCCTAAAAAAACAGAGAGAGGTCTCCGCAATTACAGGGCAACAGGTTTTGTGGCTGCACAAATGGCAGCCACAGATATCTGTGAACAAATGAATGTGGAGGCTGTGTTAAAACAAAAACGGCTGAGGTCCACAAAGCGGCACTTCTCCTATGAAGCATCTGATGAGCCCTTGATTGATGCTTTGAAGAAGCTGGAGGTGACATTTTTCAATGCAGTGGTTGATGCTGCAACATCAGCCATTCAGGAAAGATTTTCCACGTTGGAAATTGTGGGAGAGAAGTTTGGAGTGCTGACACATTTCCAAAATCTCACATTTGAGGAGCTGACAGAACAATGTGTGAACCTTAGTACTACACTACACTTTAAGGGACAATCTGACTTGGATGGCAGAGAGCTTGCACAGGAGCTGAAGAACTTGCCTGACTTGCCATCAAAGACCATATCCTTGCTTGAACTGCTGACATTTATCCATGAAAGGGAGCTCTCTGAAATATATCCAAATTTGTGGACTGCTCTCAGAATTGGTCTTACTCTTCCAGTCACTGTTGCTGAAGCAGAGAGGAGCTTTTCAAAGCTGAAGCTCATCAAATCCTACCTGAGGTCAACTATGTCACAGGAACGCCTTACCGGTCTGGCCATCATCAGTATAAATCATACAATTGCTGAGCAGATTTCATATGATGATTTAATTCATGACTTTGCATCAAGGAAGGTAAGAAGAGTCAGGCTTTAGATGGCAGTTGTGCTGTGGTGCAATTTATTTTGTTTCTTGTTCAAAGTGTAGCATAATAATTACCCTCTCTTAAGTGTCTTATTCTATTTATGTGATAGAGCATTTGTACAATTTAGAAATTTGATTCTCTAGTTTATTTATGGCAGTTGTGCAATTTAATTTGTATTTTTCCTGTTCATAGTATCATAATTACATTCTCTTAAGTGAGTTATTCTATTTACGTGATGAAGGATTTGTAAAATTCAGAAATTTAAGTCTTTGTTTTGGTTCTGAAGTTCCACCAATTAGTCCAATAAAAAGTTATTTTGTGAAAGAGTTATGTCTGTCCTTTATTTTGGGGGGATTCGAATGTGTGTGTGTTGGCGAACAGGGGGGGGGGCGCTGAAGGTGAGGTTCGCCCAGGGCGTCATGTAAGCTAGGACCGCCACTGTATACCACCAACTAGTGTCGAAGCGGAAAGAGCTTTTTCAGCTGCAGGACTGTTTATAACTAAACTTAGAACTCGGCTGAGTGATAAGAGTGTGAATTGTCTGTTTTCTACGTTCGTATTATAAGTCAAATTAGTTTTTTAAATGCGCTATGTTTTGCATTTTCATATGTTTAGTTGTTTTTGTGTTTTTACGAGCATGCTTATTCTTTACAAGGATATTATTCTTTACAAGTGTTGATTTTCTTACAAATAGCTGTCTTGTTGCACTCAACTGTTTTTTAAGCTAGTTATTTCACACTCATAGTTACCTAATGGAATATGTCTAAATAAATAAATGATGAAATCTTTATAATTTTTATATTAATTCCTTTTTAAAAGTATAAAAAATTTAAATACATATAAAATAAAAATCCCGGGAAATCCCGGGATCCCGGGACGAAGACAGATTTTATCCCGGAATCCCGGGATAAACAAAATGACTCAAAACGACAATCCCTAGTAGAGAGTTAGCGAGCGTTGACGAGGAAGTAGATTTAGGCGTACGCGTATCTAAGGATTTAAAAGTTAGGAACCAGTGCCTGGAGTCTTGCGCAAAAGCTAATAGGATGTTAGGCTTCATAGCGCGTAATTTCGAATTTAAATCGAAGGATATTATATTGCCCCTTTACAAGTCCCTAGTCAGGCCTCGTTTAGAATATGCCGTTCAGTTTTGGTGCCCGTATTTGCGTGAGGATATTGATAGGTTAGAAAGGGTTCAGCGTCGTGCCACGAAACTAATTCCGACATTGCGCAACAAGCTTTACGAAGATAGGATTAAAGAGTTAGACTTGCATTCACTCGAAACTAGGAGATTAAGGGGGGAGCTTATTGAAGTTTTCAAAATCGTTAATAACATTGATAACGTAAATTTTGACAAACTTTTTACTTTCGATAATAGCAATACTTGTAATAACGGATTTAAGTTGCGTGGCAGACGTTTCATTTCTAATATCGCTAAAAACGTCTTTACGTTTAAAATAATTGATAAATGAAATAATCTTCCTGCGTCAGTCGTTAACTCTACCACCGTTAATATGTTTAAGAACCGTTTAAATAGGCATTTTAAAAATATTAACGTTGTTTAAAATAAAAAAACAATTAGTAACAGGAGCTCTGGGGGTGGTGGTCGAGGATGAGTCTGTTGACGATTAATGCCAGCTTGTGATATGCCAGCAAAAAAAAATATTATAAAAAAAAAAAATTAGACTAACACGAACGTAGATGTAGCTCGTAGTGTAAACTAACCCACTTTTTGTGAAAATAAAAACCCACTCTAATAGACAGAGTTTATTTCCACGACAGTTTCGACGCCCACTGGCATCCTCCTCGGGTGGATACAGAAACACGAATGAACCAAAACAAGAGGGAAAAGCAGTCCAGGGACCGACCGTTAAAAAATTCGCACCTAGGTTAGATCCCATTCTCCCGACACCGGAAGGGCATTTTCATTAAGTACATTCGCGCAAATTTTTAAAACTATCTTCCTCTTCTAAACATACAGATTCTATTATATTTTTTACATAATTATTACATTTATTATTAAATTTATTACATTTAATATTGCATAATTATTTATTACAGAAATTATAAATTTATTAATACATTGGTTATTACATTATTGTTTATTATACAGAACTTATAAACCGAAAAACGAATGAAAAAAGCCGATTAGGAAACAATCCAGAAACCAATGAGAAATTCGCACCTAGGTTAGATACCGTTCTCCCGACACTGGAAGGGCATTTTATTACAGGGTCCGCTTACAAGTACATTCCCACAAATTAAAACTATCTTCTTGTTCTATACATACAGATTCTAATATTTTGACATAATTACTGCATTTATTATTACATTTACATTTTTTAACATTTATTATTATTACCTTTACCCTAATTATTAAATTTATAATATTACCTTTATTATTACATCTGTTGCATTTATATTTATTTCCACATTTATTACTTCCATTATTACATTTACTAAAGGCGAGTAAGGAAACATTCCAATCCAGAGACATTTAAGAAATTCACACTTAGGTTCGAACACGTTCCCACGACTCCGTAAGGGATTTTTTGACCAAGAATCTCTATGGAAAACTTATGAGTGGGTAGTTGGGAGGTAACGAAAATGGTTCACTGAGTAGGTAGGTAGTTAATCTAACAATTAATAAATTCCTTTTATGTCAATAACTGGGTGGATGAAACCAATTGGTTGCTCACCAGAGTTATTCTCCACACTAGTATTTATATACTGTGTGGGAGGAGCGTGCTCGGTAATGGTGATACATTACCGCTCAACCAACCGAGGAATAAACCAAGACAACGCTGGTACAAGAAGCCCCGCGAAGAGGAGAACAAGGGGAGAACGAAAACGAAGAACGGGGCGAGAGGACGTACCAGCAAAGTACGCTCTCGAATGAGACAACCGGAGAAGGGAGAGACTGTAATAACTAAAAGTAAGTGACTAATATGAGTTTTAACACCAAACAGTTAAGAACATTAAATTAAGCTGGGTCAAACAAGTTAGGCCTACATTGTGACCTAAGACCCAGCATCAACTCATAGCTTAACAAAGGTGAAGGTAGATTGCCCTAACCTAATCTTGTGAGGAATCCTACTGTGGACCTCAATTTATCTGCCCGCTCTGGACCATTTCCGGAATCTCTAGGCTGACCCCTCTAGGCTAGACTTGATCTACTCTATAGTTAGACTGGAGATATAAGGGGTGGGTTAATTGTGGACCAATTCATACAGAGCATTTTTCGCATTGGTGGTCCGTGTGTGGGGAATTTACAAACCTTAACCTTACTTAACAAAAATTGAAGAATTAGGCTAAATGGTCTAGCCTAAGCCTAACCTGAGCAAGCCTAATTAGGTCTACAACCTAGGGCCTAACTAGGAAACATTTACATTTAAGGAGTCTCATTCTCTTATAAGCTTAGACCTGAGTGACACACAAGTACTTGGGGGGGATTAAACCAAATTTAAACTTGACTGTTTTGTCTGTGCTCTCTCTTCTCTGGTAATTTCTTCTTGTCCAATATTTCATTACGATCCCCAGTTAAACAATATTAGTGAACAAGCATTTAAAATGCATACAACTCCAAGCATCCAATTCTTCTTTTAAGGAAGAATCACTCAACAGATTTTTTCAACAGGCACATGCATTCCTTGCAATCTGTATATATATGTATATATACACTGTACTCTTTACATGTGCCACAAATACACTCAACCTATCTGAACATAAGCAATGATTGCATGGGTTACTCAAAAGGGTCTTATGGCCTACTTTGGCCATAGCCCAAACACTGAACCTTGGTCTTGTGGCCTACTTTGGCCATAGCCCAAACACTGAACCTTGGTCTTGTGGCCTACTTTGGCCATAGCCCAAACAACTGAGCCTTGGTCTTATGGCCTACCTTGGCCATGGGCCAAACAATAAAGGTCTTATGGCCTACCTTGGCCATGGGCCAAAACAATGAGCCTTGGTCTTTTGGCCTACCTTGGCCATGGGCCAAACAATAAAGGTCTTATGGCCTACCTCAGCCATGGGCCAAAACAATGAGCCTTGGTCTTTTGGCCTACCTTGGCCATGGGCCAAACATTAAATGTCTTATGGCCTACCTTGGCCATGGGCTAAACAAGTGTCTTATGGCCTACCTTGGCCATAGGGAAAACTATCTGGGTTACTCACTCTCCTGGCTGAGATTGAGAACATCATTAACAATAGACCACTCACTTATGTGAGTGACAACATTAATGACCCAGAACCATTAACTCCAAATCATTTGATTCGGGGAGAACAAGTTAGTCTCCTGCCGGACTACAATATAGACTCTTCAGAAGACCCAAACTGGACTCAACGACATGATGAGCTCCAGACTAAGTTACAACATTTAACTAGAGTTAAAGCTCATTTCATTAAACAGTGGAAAACTGAGTACTTGATGGGTCTAAGGGAGAGACATAAACAAATGACTAAGAAGGATTGGTCTGACACAATTAAGGTAGGGGACCTTGTTCTCATACATGACAGTACTCCAAGACAATACTGGCCTCTGGCTAGAGTTTCAGAACTCAGACCAGGGGCAGACGGGGTAACAAGAGTAGTCAAATTAAGGACTTCAACGGGTGACACAACAAGAGACATTTCTCTTTTGTACCCTTTAGAGTCTGGACCCAAAACAATGGACTTTGGAGAACCTTCTCCACTGACAGTAACAACTGGAGACACTGAACTTCCAGTAACTATTCCTTTGACAGTAGGAGTGGTAACGCATCCTACTACAACATTGACAGACACAAGACCTCAGCGACAAACAGCATTAAAGGCGCGACTATTTTTACAACAAAAAATAGATGCTGGGGAATTGTAATTTTATCTTCTAACTTTCATTTTTTCTTTTCTTATGGTAAAGACCATAGACAGTTTCATCCTATGGGTGTATATTTTCTCTTCTAATTAAATGCTACACCTTCTCAATGAGAAGGTGAGGATAGGCACTGTTAATCAGATTAACAGGCATTTACAGTTAAATAGTTAGCTAGTCTACACTCAGACAAAAATTGGTGACAATGACACCAAAATTTTTATCTCCCGGGGCCCCCAGTATATGGAAAACTTATGAGTGGGTAGTTGGGAGGTAACGAAAATGGTTCACTGAGTAGGTAGGTAGTTAATCTAACAATTAATAAATTCCTTTTATGTCAATAACTGGGTGGATGAAACCAATTGGTTGCTCACCAGAGTTATTCTCCACACTAGTATTTATATACTGTGTGGGAGGAGCGTGCTCGGTAATGGTGATACATTACCGCTCAACCAACCGAGGAATAAACCAAGACAACGCTGGTACAAGAAGCCCCGCGAAGAGGAGAACAAGGGGAGAACGAAAACGAAGAACGGGGCGAGAGGACGTACCAGCAAGTACGCTCTCGAATGAGACAACCGGAGAAGGGAGAGACTGTAATAACTAAAAGTAAGTGACTAATATGAGTTTTAACACCAAACAGTTAAGAACATTAAATTAAGCTGGGTCAAACAAGTTAGGCCTACATTGTGACCTAAGACCCAGCATCAACTCATAGCTTAACAAAGGTGAAGGTAGATTGCCCTAACCTAATCTTGTGAGGAATCCTACTGTGGACCTCAATTTATCTGCCCGCTCTGGACCATTTCCGGAATCTCTAGGCTGACCCCTCTAGGCTAGACTTGATCTACTCTATAGTTAGACTGGAGATATAAGGGGTGGGTTAATTGTGGACCAATTCATACAGAGCATTTTTCGCAATCTCATTAAAGGGTCTAACTTATAAGTACCTTCGCACAAATTAAAATTATCTACTTTTTCTATACACACAGATTCTATTATTTTTCTTTTGACATAATTATTACATTTATAAAGTACCTTACTTGATTCCCAATCTATAGCATGATTATTTTGGCTGGCGTGATAAAAAATGGCATTATTAGTATTACAACTTCTGAAGGCATATTTGTGTTCTTTAATACGGGTTTCAATATTTCTTCCAGTTTCACCCACGTATACTAAATCACAACTTTTACAGGGAATGCTGTAGACGCAGGCTTGTTCCTCTTTTGCCACGTTATTCCTAACCAATTTACTTTTCACGGTAGACGAATATTTGAACGCCAAAGCAAACTTAAAATCTTTCGTCAACGGTTTTACTCTTTCTAAGCCGGCAATGTAAGGCAAACTCACATATTGTTTTTGGTTAACTGAAGGTTCCCGAGGGGCATAAAAAGATTTTCTGGCTTTAAGATACGCCTTTCTGATAAACCACTCGGGATATTTTAAATCCTTAAAAATGTTCCAAATCTTTGAATTTTCCGGGTTCAGCAAATGTGGGCTACAAATCCTGAGTGCTCTTAGAAACATAGAAGAAATAATTGAGCTTTTAACCCCTTCATCATGATATGAAAAATAATGAATGTACGAATTACAATGAGTAGGTTTTCTATAGACCGTGAAATTGGGCTTTCCGCTTTCGTTAATGACCAAAACATCTAGAAAAGGTAATTGTTCACGTAGAAAAAAGTGAAGTTTTTTAAACCCACTTTTTGTTTAACTTTACCTACTTTTTTTTTTCTTATCCTCTCCTTACTGCATGTCTCTAACTCTTTACTTGCATGTCTGTAGTTTGCATGATATGACTGAGTTAAGACTGTGTTTGCATGGTTTGCAAGCGTTCTTATTTTACTTCTTTTCATCTTTCACCCCTTTCCTATTCTCTTCGACTATTTTTCCGACTTGTCGGCAGTGGCCGGCGGATGATGATGGTGAGTCTTTTTTCTCTTTTTCTGAATGAATGTTAACCCACGAGTGATAGGTTTTGCTACTTACTTAACCTCTTATTCTCTTCTCTTAACCCCCCTACTCTTTTTTTTCTCTCGGACTAACCTTAGAGTGGATCTTAGGGTCTTTGTTAGCCTTAGTTTCTGTAGATCTGTAGAAGTTTTCATTATTTCTACCAAAATACATGACTTTTCCTTTTTTTAAAATTGAATTCCATTTGCCATTTATTAGCCCAAACAACTAATCTATCAAGATCCTTTTGCGGTTTATAACAATTTTCTATATTTCTAACTGGAGCAACTACTTTTGTATTATCTGCAAATTTAGAAATTTTACAACTTACTCCTTTCTCCAAATGATTGAGATATAAAATAAAGAGTAATGGATCCAAAACTGATCCCTGTGGTACCTAGGGTTGCCAGACGTCCCGCATTCGATAAAACAAATCCCGCGTCCCGCTTTGTATTCAAAATGTCCCGCAAAAATATATTTTTTAAGCAATTTTTTTCGGGATGAATTGATTCAGAATTTTCTAGAATTATGTAGGATCCTATAGAATTTTGTAGAGTGTAGAGTAATGTTAAATGTTCTAGAACATCCTAGAAATTACATAACGCTTTAAAATGTTGTGTTTGGCCACGAGTTGGCAGTTTTTCGGCTGTAGTTATAGTGTAAGCTGTGTCTGAATTTTCAGCTTGATGACAACCAACTGGAGGAAAGAGAAAAATCGGTTGCTCATCGAAAATTTAGAATCGGAACTCATGATTAAAGAAAATTTTTCTATGACTTGCAAGGAATTTCAGTTATACTTGAAGTCAGAAGATGGAGCTAAAATTTTGAAGAAGATAAGATGATCAAAAGTTCAGAAAAATATTGATATATGTCATAATATAATTAGTAAAGCGATGTTTAATATGCTATGATAATTTCAATATTATTTACGATATTTCAATATTATGTACAATAATTTCAATATTATTCACGATGTTTAATTGTTAAGCATTATTTTAATAAAATTTTCCTAATTTTGTTTGTTGTAACTGTTGAAGAAATCTAGTTTCGATTTGAAAAAAAATTTTGTTTTGGGGAAAAAAAACTCGGAAATTTTTTTGTCCCGCATGTGCTTTGAAAAATCTA
This sequence comes from Bathynomus jamesi, assembly GCA_023014485.1. Lineage (NCBI taxonomy): Eukaryota > Metazoa > Arthropoda > Malacostraca > Isopoda > Cirolanidae > Bathynomus > Bathynomus jamesi. The sequence goes on along the minus strand of JAJOZX010000208.1, from coordinate 1,551,980 downwards.
GCAACCCTAGTAGTACCCCACTTTTCACTTTCTGCCACCTAGATTCAGGACCATTTAGAATTACCCTCTGTTCTCTGTCTTCTAACCATTTTTCTACTCAATTTAAAACTGACCCTAATATACCATAGGGTACTCGCCTTAAACCTCTTATAGGCTGTCCGCAATCGATAAGAGTTCGAATTGTAGGCTTTTGGGCTTACTGTTGTGGTAGTCCTCACAGCCTAGTTATTCTGTTAATAGGCCTGGGCCTTTGATTTCACTGTGAGATCACTTTGTAATGTCTTAAGCCGTTGGGTTTAATTATTGTCGAAGTAGGCCATCGGACCTTTTGTTAATAATGTTTAAGATCACATTTCACGAAACTTTGGGAACCTTAATAATGTCTTCTCTTGTCTCGAGTTGCAAAACTGAGATAACTTTGTGAATCAGTGGCGTATTTCTTGTGAGTTTTCGCGGATGTGAGGAACGGAAAATTTGGTACGTAAAACAAGTTTTCCTACGTTTTGTTTCGTTGTCATGGTATTTTTCCCCTATCTTTAATAAGCTTCTCTCCGAAGCTGGTGCGATTCGTTATACAGTATAATATAAATTATTAGTTCATATTTAAATATGATTTACAAACATTAGGCGGATACAGCATTGTCTGTGAGGGAGGGCCAACGTTTCTGGGGGCCCATGAATATGGATATCAAAAGCTCTCAATTCTAGTGAAGTTCAAATCAATGCCTTTTTGGTTTTTGTATTGAAGTTAAACTTGGCTATCTAGCTGATAAAACATATATACTGATTGTGATTTTATGTAGTAAAATATCACACGAATGTATGCAACACAATATGAATCCCGTTTAACCAGGATGTATGGGGCCTCCAAATCTGTCTAAGGGGGGCCAATGGCCCCCTGGTCCCCCCTCCCCGGATCCGCCTGTGCTTACAAAGTAAACCATAATAGGCGTGTGTAGTTTTTCCACAATTATCCTTAAGTATCAAAATAAAGATCTGTATTTAAAAAACAAGAAAATCATGTTAAACTCTTTTCATATACGGGCTATTCAAAAGATTCATCCGATTTCAACTGAGAATACTTCCGTACCTATCAACCGTGCATCAACCACATGAAAGAGGAAATCTCCGAGTTTTACAAGATCACCGCGAGAGGGCTCCAAAGTCACGCCGTGGCCTAGCCTAGCAACAAACAGTCAGTGTGAAAATGGCGTCCGCACAGCCAGTGGCGGTTCCTCATATGGGCAATATGGGCAGCCGCACAGGGCGGCATTTGTGGAGGGGCGGCATGAGCGCCTGCAAAAAAATAAAAATAAAAATAAGAATAAATAAATAAAGAAATAAATAAAAATAAAAAATAAATAAATGGCACAATTTGATCCTATAATGCAAGAGCACATTAACCGTGTCCAAAAAGGGACCTCCAGTCACACCAGCTACCTCGGCCACCACATACAAAACGAACTCATTGATTTGTCGAGCAGCAAGACCATTTCAGCAATGGTGAGCGACATCAAACAATCAAAGTTTTTTTCAATAATTCTAGATTGCACTCCAGATATCAGCCACACTGAACAGTTGTCAGTTGTGATTCGGGTTGTGTCACTGGAGGGGAAGCCCCATGTAAAGGAACATTTCATGGGGTTTTTGGAGGCAGAGGAGTCCACTGGTCAACATTTGGCATCTCTGATTCTGAAGAGACTGGAGGAGCTAAAAGTTCCTTTCATGGACTGTAGAGGACAATCATACGACAACGGGGCCAACATGAGGGGAAAAAACAAGGGTGTTCAATCCAGGCTCCTAGAAATTAATCCCAGAGCTCTGTTTGTTCCATGTGGGGCTCATTCTCTGAATTTGCTTGTGGCCGATGCTGCTAAGGGATCTATTGATGCCACAAGTTACTTTGGCATCTTGCAGAAGCTTTACAACTTGTTTTCAGCCTCCACACAACGATGGGCCATTTTGAAAAAACATGTGAACATCACATTGAAGATGTGGTCTGATACAAGGTGGGAAAGCAAGATCAAGAGTGTGGAGCCCCTGAGATATCAGGCAGCTGCAGTGAGAGATGCACTGATCGAGGTGAGGGACCACACCAAAGACTCTGTAATAAAGGTCGAGGCTCAATCTCTGTCAGAGGAGGTTGGGTCATACCGCTTCGCCATTTGTTCAGTGGTGTGGCATGACCTGTTGTGCCAAATTCAGCATGTGAGCAAGCAGATGCAGTCTCCTAGCATGCACGTTGATGTTGCAGTAAATCTCCTAAAAAAAACAGAGAGAGGTCTCCGCAATTACAGGGCAACAGGTTTTGTGGCTGCACAAATGGCAGCCACAGATATCTGTGAACAAATGAATGTGGAGGCTGTGTTAAAACAAAAACGGCTGAGGTCCACAAAGCGGCACTTCTCCTATGAAGCATCTGATGAGCCCTTGATTGATGCTTTGAAGAAGCTGGAGGTGACATTTTTCAATGCAGTGGTTGATGCTGCAACATCAGCCATTCAGGAAAGATTTTCCACGTTGGAAATTGTGGGAGAGAAGTTTGGAGTGCTGACACATTTCCAAAATCTCACATTTGAGGAGCTGACAGAACAATGTGTGAACCTTAGTACCAGGGCCGGATTAAGACCTTTAGAGGCCCTAAGCACTTAAAAGATTTTGGTGCCCCATATATATGTAATTCAAAATATAAACAAAAATAAACCATAAAATAAAATTTTATTTTTTGAAATGAAACAAAACTTACAGTAAGATGGAAAATAATGTTTATTTTTGTATACTTCCACTTCATTTATATTTAAAAAGTTTTCTCCTACTTTTTTAATTCCAAAGTCTTTGATCAGATCCTCAAAACTAATCTTACGTAACACATCTGCTTCTATACTTAGTAGAGATAAGGCATCCAGCCTGCCTTGTTGCATAGTTGTTCTGTTGGTATTTTTAATATACTTCAACTGAGAAAATGAACGCTCAGCTGAGCAATTTGTGACCATTAATGTTAAAAATATACGAAAGGCAATTTCTACATTTGGGAAGGCACACTCAATATTGTCTTCTACAATTATTTTATAAAGTTCAGCATGACTGAATCTTGTTTTTACATTTACTATAGCACACGAAAATATTTAATCTATATGTATTTTTAATATGGCGCTCAAAGATTTGATATAAACAAAATAATAACGCAAAGCGTAAAGTGTGTGATTACAACGAAATATATTTATTCTCTCAAAAGGGTTGTTGTTCACTACAAATTCAAACAATGAAAAAAAATAAATACTATATATGAATATATATAATTCAGTTTTCAACAGCTTATAGGCTATAAGCCGCGATTATAATAGTATAATAAATCCATGGTAAATCCGACAATGGAAAATTTCTGTGGTGCCCCCCTTCCCTTGATGCCCTAAGCACGGGCTTATTTTGCTTAATGGTTAATCCGGCCCTGCTTAGTACTACACTACACTTTAAGGGACAATCTGACTTGGATGGCAGAGAGCTTGCACAGGAGCTGAAGAACTTGCCTGACTTGCCATCAAAGACCATATCCTTGCTTGAACTGCTGACATTTATCCATGAAAGGGAGCTCTCTGAAATATATCCAAATTTGTGGACTGCTCTCAGAATTGGTCTTACTCTTCCAGTCACTGTTGCTGAAGCAGAGAGGAGCTTTTCAAAGCTGAAGCTCATCAAATCCTACCTGAGGTCAACTATGTCACAGGAACGCCTTACCGGTCTGGCCATCATCAGTATAAATCATACAATTGCTGAGCAGATTTCATATGATGATTTAATTCATGACTTTGCATCAAGGAAGGTAAGAAGAGTCAGGCTTTAGATGGCAGTTGTGCTGTGGTGCAATTTATTTTGTTTCTTGTTCAAAGTGTAGCATAATAATTACCCTCTCTTAAGTGTCTTATTCTATTTATGTGATAGAGCATTTGTACAATTTAGAAATTTGATTCTCTAGTTTTTTATGGCAGTTGTGCAATTTAATTTGTATTTTTCCTGTTCATAGTATCATAATTACATTCTCTTAAGTGAGTTATTCTATTTACGTGATGAAGGATTTGTAAAATTCAGAAATTTGAGTCTTTGTTTTGGTTCTGAAGTTCCACCAATTAGTCCAATAAAAAGTTATTTTGTGAAAGAGTTATGTCTGTCCTTTATTTTGGGGGGATTCGAATGTGTGTGTGTTGGCGAACAGGGGGGGGGGGCGCTGAAGGTGAGGTTCGCCCAGGGCGTCATGTAAGCTAGGACCGCCACTGCGCACAGCAGAAGGCGTTTTGTGTGTTGCAGTTTTCGAGCTGTAAATCGGTAGGTCGCCGGATCTTACACCGTGCGACTTCTTCCTTTGGGGGTACATTAAGGATACTGTGTACGTGCCACCGTTGCCCACATCTTTGGATGAGCTCCGAACTCGAATTGTTACTGCCGTAGAGTCAGTGACAACGGACATGCTGGAGCGAGTATGGGAGGAATTCGACTATCGTGTCGACGTTGCTCGTGTAACTAGGGGAAGTCACATAGAGCATTTATGAGGTGAGAGACAAAATTTGGACAGTTTTTCTTTTGGTTGATGTATCACAAATCACTCTATATTTGTAACATTAAAAAATATTCTCATTTGAAATCAGGTGAATCATTTTGAATAGCCCTGTATATTAAAACGCTTTATTATAATTAATAATAATCACTATTACTGATACTTATTTAGTTAAGAATTTAATGTAAAGATATATATTTTAATTAATTAATTTGACAGCGGCAACAAACAAACCAACAAACAATTAAAGACAGGCACTCAAAAATGATTTAGATGAAAATTTTACACAAAGAAAACATATATAAGAAGAGTTACTAAAATAAAAATAAAATAATTGTGAATAACAGTAATATTATATGTTGCAAATCCACAAGGAAAAGGAAAAATTATTCAAAGGCCTTTCATGTTATGAAAAAAACTATATAGGGCTATGGGTTGATTGCCTGTTACTCTCATCCGTTGGAAATTTCCAGCAGATTTCAGTAGAGAGTTAACGACAAAAGCCCTACGCTTTTTCGTTAGAGTTATGTGTATGTAGGTCTTCAAAGGACCTCTTTATATTTATTTGTCTTCGGTATTTGCGCTGCTTAATGGTAAAGAAAGAAATTGCCTTACCTTATTATTTCGTTGGGCCTCGCTTCTGTTTCGATGTAGGGCCGTGGTACGATGGAGTTACACAATGAGTTGATTTGATGTAACTAATATAGGCAGTCACTATTTAAATACCTGAAGGAATTGGCCTAGCCTTTTTATAGTTATTAGGTTTTATATTAGGAGGATTTCACTCAGAACCTGTAGGAAGATAAAGTACATCTTCCTTGCTTAAAGCATCGCTGTAACATAAGCATCTCAGAGTGCCGCCAGCATAATATAATCGTTAGGAATCTGCTGATTCTTCAAAGTTCGTTGACTCTTCTCTCGATGTAATTTTCACGAGTCAGCAATGAAAAATGTTGAATACGAAATAATAAATTTGGTTTTCTTGTTATGCAGGCCCGATGCCTACATATGGGTTCTACGTATGTATGGCAATTATTTTCATTCCCAATGGGCTATGTCGCCAATCCCGAGGCAATTTTGTAGATATTTAATTCAATTAATTAATAATTTATATTTAATTATGAAATAAAGGTATACGATACCATGTTGTAAGCGTGTATAGTTTTTCCATACATGTATTCAACAGTACACCTCGTCAGGGAAAAGGTTTCACCTTAAATCCTTGCTTTCATTCGTATTTGTAGAAACAAACAAATAAAACTCAGTTAGACTACCCTAAACAGTTAAAAGTAAAAAATATGACTACAATTAACTGCAGTGTGAGTGAGTTTAAGACCATAAAGAGTTTAGACTGTTATAATTCATACAACATTGGTGGTATTATTACTGAGTAGCCGAGTCTCTTTTTCTCAGATAATTTAGTTCTCCTTCCAAACACTAGATGGCAAATGAGGAAAATGTTAACGCCAAAGCAAAGGTTATTTATAACAAGATCCAAAACTCTTCTCACTTTTGCGTTAGCTTTTTATTGTTTGGAAGGAGAGCTAAAAAAAATTTCATTATTTTAAATTATACTTTATTATTTATTATTATATAGTTAAATATGTAATCAAATATAAGATCAGTTAATAAGTTAAGCACATAGGTTTGCATGTTTTCGCGGATGAATAGGACAATGTTTAGTTTTTAATATACTTCCAAATTATGCAAGTATGCCCGTCTGTAAACTTTAGTTTTCATTCCATCCACCAGGGGGCGAGTACCTAATATTCATTTGGCGGAATAATATGATAAATAATGGAAAATGTGGCAAATTTTGAATCTTGTCATACATAATTTTTGGCCAAAGGGAGGGGAATTTCGGATCTTGTGAAATAAACGTAAATCATTATTGTTATAGTTACGGCCGAAAATCGGATATTTTCAGTACTAAGAGAATGTTAGGAGTTTATGGTGTACTGCCAGTTTACTAAAAACAAAAACAAAACGTTTTATTAAAGAATGAACATTCCTACCTCGAGGATTAAAGTTGAAGCCGAAGATCCCGGTAAGTATATTACCAGTATTTGTTGGAGCGATGCAGCCACTCTGCAAAATCTGTTCATACTTTAAAATTATGTTACATTTCATTTGGAAAGTATGAAGCCACATCAGCATATAGAGGGTATTCAAATCACAAGCAGCTATATTTTATTACATTACATTTCACTTGGAAAACATGAAGCTACTGGGGCCTATCAAGGTTATCCAAGTCCTGAGCTAATAATAATAGAATCCTGCAAAACATCAATCTCAAGTCGGCTAACTAATGCAGTGCTGTAACAAGAGCGAGGCGAGTGAGGCACTTGCCTCTGGTGCACAAAGCTGAGGGGCGCAGGAAAACTATATAAAATATGTATCAACTATCCCAAGCACACCATGCCATTAGGGAAAGGGCACATTTCTATAAATTTTCAGTACTTTATTTGGTATTATTATAGTATTATACCCGTCTAACATCCAGCAATTATTATATATTCATTAGGTAGATTTTTTAATTCTAAGACACTTCTCGGTTAATATTCGTTTTAATGCTTTGTTCGTTTTCGATAGAAGGAGACATTCTATGACAATTTAACATATAAATTCATATTCAGGACACCTTGAAACCTCAGGGAAACTGATAAAAATCAAGGAAATGTAATAATTTTTTATGGAAATTTTTTATTTTTTTTAAAATTTAGACATAAAAAGCAGCTATTATAGGCCATTGACCGAGTATTTAGCTTTTAACGCTGTTAAAATTTTAACGAACGTCGCCCTCTCCAGTTTTATGGGGAGACATCTCGTGGCAAAATTAGGAAACATAGGTCAAAACAACTAATCAAAAATCGTTTTTGTTTCACGTGACCTTATCCGACCAATCAGAGACGTACATTTTGAATCTCTCATAATGCATACTCATTTAAGAATGCTTTTTCAGTCTGGTTTTCATTTTGGTTTGCGGAGGTTGTGATTGCCTGGGTTTTTGGTACCTTGGAACGCAGTTCCAAAAAACTACTGTTTGCGGTTCCTCAAAGAGACGCAACAACTCTTGTTCGCCTGATCCAGCAACATATTAGGCCTGGGACTACAATCTATTCCGACGAGTGGCGTGCGTATTCTCAACTTGGAAATCTAGGCTACATTCACCGGACAGTCAACCATTCACAGCGGTTCGTGGAAGATACCATTCACATTCAAAATATTGAGCATTGTTGGAAAGACGTGAAAAGCTGGATATTACGGTCTGGCAACAAAACCCAATCAGTTTAGGTTAGGTTAGGCCTGTTTAGGTTAGGTTAGGCCTGTTTAGGTTAGGTTAGGTCTGAACCAAAACACATTTTTTTGGTGTGATTTGCTCAAATCTGAACTTCGTTTCTTTAGGAAATGAGCTATTTTTGAGAAATTTTCAATTTTAAAATTTCTTAAAAACGGCTTATTTCCCAAAGAAACGAAGTTCAGATTTGAACAAATCACACCACAAAACACCAGGAAAATGTGTTTTGGTTCAGAAAGGAGGAAAAGCACTAAAACGAATAATTACCCACTTTTCTTCTATAGTGTTTCCGTCGCAAATGCTTCATTTTCAAGATATAAACGTTTTTTTGGTGTGTATCTAGTGTGTGTTCGTACATTCGTTTGTGTGTTCGTTACATGTCTGCCCAATCACTGCGCTTCATCCATTTCGAATTTGAATTACTTTCGTACCAGAATGGAATACTCATTCCACTCATTCAGAAGTACATTAGGCCTGGCTCTGTGATTTATAGTGATTCCTGGGCTGCCTACAAGACTATAAGTGATTTAGGTTAGGTTAGGTCAATTTTGAAGGTGAAATTTTTTTCTTATGGTTTTTGATGTTTTGAACGAATCTGACTTTCAAAACTGTCGGAAATGACTCGTTTTCGATTGCTGGCTGGGGGGAGGGGGATTATCTAAAAAACGAGTTATTTCCGACGGCTTTGAAGATCAGATTAGTTCAAAATATCAAAAACCATAGGAAAAACATAAATTTCACCTCCAAAGGGAGACGGGTGTAATACTATAAATTTACCCTTTATTTTCTATTTTTCATGCATGTTATTTGATCAGTGCTTTTCTAAACTGAATATTGCAAATCAGAAAATAGGATTTGGTAATGGTTCAGAATACGGGCGCCACTTAATTAAGCAAAATTTCAAAAAATACCATAGAGACAAAGTTGTTTCTCTCATTAAAATACATTGATTGCATGTGTTGCATAGTCAAAAAAACGAAGTTAGAAAATTACGAAAAAATATTTATAGCTACTATGAATCTAGGAAATTTTGAGTTGGCAACCCTACTATCGTTCATTCACTTCAGTTTGAAAATGGCTTCAGTCTGTGATGGGTTTGCGGTGATGCTAGTAGAGCTCGTGGCTGTGTTGAGAACTTTATTCGTCATGTGCCCAGATGAAGACTAAAGTGCATAACTTAACATGTTATTACATTATCATTTGTATAATTTAGGTCTCAGAGGGTATGGGGGCAGAGCCCCCATAAAGATCACGCATCACAAATTGATTGGTATAGTGTTCAGGGTATAAGGGTTTTTTCCACCAAAATATGCTAAAACCAATTGGTTTCCTGTTTAGGATAAATCTTACCATTGCTATTACAGTAAATTATTGCTTGTGCTGTGTTCTCTCACCCAAAACCCCCAGTTCCCACGGTGGTCCCCCCAGATTGTAGGAGGGGTTGGGGGGGGTGAAATCACTTCAAGCAATAATTTACTGTAATTGCAATGGTCACATTCATCCTAAACAACAGGAAACCAATGGTTTTAGCATGTTTTGGTTGAAAAAACAAAAATTGAGGTGGCACCCCTATTCTGAACCCATTACCCAGGATTTAACCCTTTATTGGCAAACATTTTGCGTAGGGTTGAGTCTAAATGCTTGTATCTGAAATGTTATAGGGTAATTCTACGAGAAATAGACAAATGAAGTACACGGTAACTTATTCAAAATTCATGAAACTTGGTGTGAGGGTTGGTTTAGGTCCAAATTACAAATTTCTGAATTTTTTTGAAAATTGGTCAAGTTGGTCAAATTTTATGGCTTGACCAAATTTTGGTCAAATGAAAAAACCAATAATTTTCAAACATAAATATCCCGGCTCCTAATTGTGGTAGTGTAGTAAGTCTTAAATGATAAAATATGTAAAATTAACTGTAGTTTCTAAATGTGTATCATTTTTTTAGGGTAACAAAAATAAAATTATTTTTTGGAAAGTTTTTTTTTTTTTTTTTTTTTCGATTTGGCAGCGAAGATATCATTTTTCGAAAAAAAGACCAGGAATAAAAAATGTTTATTTGATGTATGTACACCATAATAAGTAATAAAAAGTCAGCTTATCAACGATTATTATGAAAAAAAAATCCTCCAAATTTTAAAATTTTTTTGTTTTCTTTCTAGATTTTCAGTATATACCTAATTTTCTAGTATACGTAAATTTACCTAACCCTTAAAATGCCTCAAAACACAAAATTTTGTTGCGATCCTATGAAAAAACACTCAAGAAGGATTTTCTGTACCATCAAAAAAGTAAACTCTGCCATGGCAGTTGCAAGTTATAGAATTTTGGAAGAAAACCAATTACTATGCAGCAATTGCTATGTCACAATTAAAAAGAAGCCAATTGTATTAGAACATGTTCAACGTTCATCCAGAGAGCTGGAACCTGCACCAATACCTGAGCCAGACATACTTAACGAATGTATGAAGCGAAGCAGTAGCGATTCCACGAATCTACCACCATTGGAAGAATTTGTCATTCAAGACAGGCAATTCAATAAAGATTTGCTCAGTGACAATATTTTACCTTTATTTGATGAAAGCCCTATTAAAACAGGTAATAAAATAATAGAGACTCTGTTCAGGACATTTGTTTCTTAATGCCAAATTCGTAGTTTTCTGTTTTTAAATATTAGCATCAGCACTTGAATACATATATACAAAATATTTGATATTTGATTATTTCACGCAACCTAAATTTATGAATTTGTTTTACAGCTGGATTGAAGCCAGGACAAAAACAGATAAAGGCTTCTACGAAATTCAGATCGACAACGGAAAAGGTTAAACAAAGTTTTGAAGCTGCTTATGGGGCTCCTGTTGACTATTCTGAAGCTGGTCCATCCAAAAAAAGTTGTTTGGAAGATGATTTAGAGAGGCAAGACTACTTTTCGGACATAGTTATTGAAATTTGACATTTTAAATTAAATTTAATACAGTCATCGAAGTATATACTAAATTAAGTTTTATCTGTTTACATTTTTATAATCGGATAATATAATATATATTTTATGAAAAGTTTAATTAAAAATATACTAATTAAACAATGTCAAATACACTTTATTTCAGGTATCAAAAGGTTATGGAAGAATTAAAGGAGAAATTTCAAGCAAGTAACGATCGCAATCTTAGGTTACAAATGCTATCATTGTATCCCTATCCCATTGAAAAAACTGCTGACTTCTTTGGACCAACAAAGTATATGGTGCGTAAGAGCCGCAATCTTCAAAAACAGTTTGGGATTCTTCCTAACATTCCAAACATGATGAAAGGGAAGGTCGTCACAGCTGAAATGAAAAAAATCATTCAGGAGTTTTATGAAAATGACGAATATAGTAGGATGTGCCCGGGAATCAAAGATTATAAGTTTGCAATAAATGAAGAGGGTGAAAAAATAAAAAAAAAAAAAAGACTGGTATTGTGTAACTTGAAAGAGTTATATGCTGAATATGCAAAAAATGATGAAAATCCCAAAATAGGCTTTAGTACCTTTGCTCATCTTCGACCGTCGTGGTGCGTGCTTGCGGGACAAAGCGGAACTCAGTGTCTGCGTATGTACGCATCACCAAAATCCGAAACTACAAATATCAGCGTTAGGCATTAAAGATTTAGACTACAAAAAATTAATGTCTTTATCCGTCTGCGGCATGGACAATGAAGATTGTATGATGCACCGATGCAAAAGATGCCCGCGAGAGGTCGGAATCAAAAATTATTTGGAAAGTTTGGACTTCATGGCGATGGAAGAGATAAAATATAAACAATGGGTGTCCGTCGATCACTGTATGTTAAAAGATATCACCGAAACTCCAGAGGAATACGTGGAATCGCTCACCAAAAAAATTGCACAACTGACAAGACACCACTTCACGAATAAATGTCAGTCGAGTTACTTCAAAAATCTAAAAGAAACTCTGCCCGAAAATGAAGGTGTTTTGGTGGTGATTTCGCGGAAAACTTCTCATTCATCGTACAAGATTGTGCCCAGGGGTTTCATTGGGAGAACTCGCAATGTACAGTGCACCCATTCGTTTATTATTCCAAAAACAATGCAGGAAAACTAATTTGCAAAAGTTACTGCTTCGTTTCAAACCGTCGCAGGCATGATACAATTCTGGTTCATAGTTTTCTCAAAAAATTAATCCTGTGCATCCAACAACAAAATTCAAACCTAACTAAAATTCATTATTTCACAGATGGATGCGCGGCTCAGTATAAGAATAAAACAAATTTTCTAAATTTATGCCATCATTTCGAAGACTTCAAAATTCATGCTGAGTGGAATTTTTTGCGACATCCCACGGGAAGAATGCCTGCGACGGTATTGGTGGAATGGTAAAAAGAGCAGTCGCCAGAGAAAGCTTACGACGGCCTCTCGACCATCAAATCTTAACAGCTGAGGACTTCTACAATTTCTGCTCTCAAGAATTCCTAACCGCTATTGACTTTTTTTACGTCTCTGAGGCAGAAGTTGTAGATGTAGAGCTTTCTTTGCAAAAACGTCTGAGTGAACCTATTACTTCTATCAAAGGTACTCAACAATTACATCGCTTCGTCCCAATTTCCAAGAATTCGTTGAAGGTTTATCCACTCTCTCAGAGTGCACAGTCAGTCGAAATAAGAGAGCTCATTAGAGTTTCTGCTTCGGATCAAGAACATAATACTGTCTCTCAACGAAATTGAAACAGGCTCTTTTGTGGGTTGTATGTATGAAAATAAACTATGGCTCGGATTAGTCCAGTCCTTTGACTGTGAATATGATGATTTTCTGATAAAATTTCTCCATCCTTCGGGCGTATGTCCCTCATACATTTTTCCTGCGCAAGATGATGTTTGTCACGTTCCAACAGAAAATATATTTGGGAGTATTGAAGCAAGTTTACGAGGAGGAACAAGAATACAATACATTTTTCCGCTTCAAGAATTAAATAACTTTTCAAAGAAGATAAAATAAATTCTATCGAATGTATACTATTTAAGATTGTCTATATAATATTTCTAAAATTTTTATCTAAGATTTGTGTATCTACTTAATAGTTATAAAAATCTTTTCAAATTCTTTTTTCTTATTATATTATTAGTGTCTAAAATTTGGATTCACTGGATGAGAATACTGTCTCTTAATTCATTCTCAAAGACTTGTGTACATGTAGTATTAGGAAGAGTATTTTATACTCTGATAAGCGCTTTATAAATTAAACATTATTATTGTCAATATATTCTGTCCCTAAATATAAGAGAGGTTATGTATGTACGTTGTACATATATTTTAAAAGATTTTTTCTCCTTTGGTTTATCTACATGTATTTTTTATATGATTTGAAAATTCTTTTTTTGGACCAACAAGTCTCTAATAAATCTTCGTCATCTGAAAAAAAATTTATTACTTAATTTCAAACTCAGTTTTGAGCCTTATAATAAAGTATAAGCTGACTTTTTATTACTTATTATAGTGTACATACATCAAATAAACATTTTTTATTCTTGGTCTTTTTTTCGAAAAATGATCTCTTTGCTGCCAAATCACAAAAAAAAAAAAAAAAATTTTTTCCAAAAAATCATAATTTTATTTTTACCCTAAAAAAATTATACATATTTAGAAACTACAGTTAATTTTACATATTTTATCATTTAAGACTTATTACGCTACCACAATTAGCAGCTGAGATATTTATGTTTGAAAATTGTTGGTTTTTTCATTTGACCAAAATTTGGTCAAGCCATAAAATTTGACCAACTTGACCAATTTTCAAAAAAATTCAGATTTTTGTAATTTGGACCAAAACCAACCCTCACACCAAGTTTCATGAATTTTGGAGATGGTGGAGTGTACATTTGGCACTTTCATTATATTTGTCCTGGAATTACCCTATATATTCAATGCACAGTGTGGTAAAGGGTTAATGACTAGAAAAATTTAAACCATATTGTAGAATATGAAAATTTAACTAATAATTGTAAAAATTTCTGTAAATGGAAATATCTATAAAAAAGACTATTGTGCGGACAGTGTATTGATGATGCACTACAGAAAGCTATTAAAGCTGATAAACAAAAATGGAGATATATTCTGAATAGTTCTTGATGCTGTGATGTTTTGTGCCAAAAACAACTTGCCACTTAGGGGATTGTGTAGTGTTATAGGAATGGGGGGGGCGTAATTTTATGATCTTGCCTCGGGCACAAAATTAGCTAGTTACGGGTCTGAACTAATGTACAACTATTTACTATTTTCAAAGTAGCCTACAAACTCAACCAAAAATATACAGTATTTACAATCTACAAATTCTTTTTCTCTCTCATGAGTCTAAATTTGGTTAATATGCAATTTTACTTCATCACAAGCAGTTGAACAAGTACTATATATTGAATTGCCATTAAAAACTGACTAAAAAAATATATATCTTGTGCAAATTTGTTCAAATGTACTTTTTTAATAAAATATATTTCCTATTTTGGCTATAATGTACTTTTTTCATAAAATATTTTTCTTGATTAGGCTATTTTTTTGTTACTCTGGGACTTAATTAGTTTGTTGTTTTCTGTTCTAGCTATTTTTTTTCCGACAATTTTTAGTTTTGTGCTAGTAGTATGATGTGCCAGTCCTGTGAACTTGATTTGTCATGTGCCCTAGATGAAGACAAAGCATTGGATGTTTTTATCAATTACAGCATTATTCTCTCATCCTTAACTTGCCTGAAATGTGACAGTGAGTGCCTAATATGAAAAGATTGGAAGATATTTAGGTGAAGTAACCAATATTAACCTGTTAGGTCAACTGAGTGCTCGGTTAGGTCAACTGTATACCCTTGATGATTGGTTGTTAAGTTGTGATATTTTCATTAGTTTAAACGAAAATGATGAGTGTGAACTTTTCTGGTTAATTTTGAGGTGTTATGCACATTTCCTGTGATAATGTCTCTTATGAGATCTTGTAACATGAACATATCCTATGTTTGTTACAGTATCTCAAAAACTATGCATTTGCACAGGAAACCAATGGCAGATTCGTGCAAAATGCCTCAAAATTGACCAGAAAAGTTTGCTCTCATTATAAAATCAGACTGGGAGTAAAATCTAATATTTACCATAAATTTTTCTTAAAATTAACTAATGAGCTACTGTTTATGGTGCACCTAAAGCAAAAGCATCCCCTGGATAATTCTTTATTTATGGTCAGATTATGAAATGTTCAATATAAGTGGTTTTCAAATACCAAGAAATGGGTCAAATTTTTAAAAAAAAACTTAAAAAATTTTGGGCCTAAGTATAGAATCTGTGGTTGAATTATTATTCAGGACAATGGTGTGGTTATATTTATTTAAAATGTGCGAAGTATAAAATGCAAGTCTGACAAGTTTTTAAACGTGATATTTGTGTAGAATAAGTCAAGAATTTCATTTACAGGTGACCCTCTGTATACATGGTTTCAGCTATACTGTTTTGGTATTACTCCCCACACCATGTATACACGGGAGGGGATCTCATCCATACACAGTTTCCCAAGCCAACACAGCTGTGTGTGGTGGCCTGTCGCTCTACCCCTCCCCTCCCTACCCTAATTGTGGCGAGGATTCTATTACCAATTTTGCAAATTTACAAATTATACATCACACAAAGGATGTTATCCAATATTTTAATTAATCATTATGTTAAATATATGCATCTCTAATGATTTTAACTTATTTACAATGTATTTTTATACTTTATTAGTACTACAGTTAAAAAAAATAAATCACAATAAATAACACTACTTTCACCAGTAAACATTGTCCACAGCAACTCTACCCAATCTGCCTACCTTTATTTGTAAGTTAAACCATTTTTTTCTTACTGCAGTAATAATATTATGTGCAGTTAATATATAAATATACATGTACACTGTACAGGCATCCCCCATTATACGATTGGGATGCGTCCCTAAAAACCCTATCGTATATCGAACTGAAGGCCTTATGGGAAAAATAGGGATACATTCCCAAACATTCTGGAAGACCCCCAAAATTTGCAGATTCCACTATTATTTTGCTATATATTTTACTGTTATGTACAAAGTGTCTGAAAGTTATCCTTCGTTATCCTCTTGGCAGATAACGACGACACATTCTCGCCAGCTGCCAGGATCTTGTCGGAATTCTTGATCACTGTCGATACAGTGGACTGAGCCAGTCCAAGAATCTTCACTATTGAATTAGCCCCTTGTCCATTCTTGTGATGCTTGACAATGTCAAGCTTAACCTCCAAGCTCAAACTCTTGCGAGGCTTCTTAGCAATACCCGAAGCACCAGCACTTGGCTTTTTCTGAGACATGCTTTCAAGTTGGAGATCGTTAACGCGAAATAAGGCAATCGTAAATCGAAAGATGGGTACTTTTTTAAAATCGTTAATGCGGGAAATCGTAAACCGAACGATCGTAAACCGAACGATCGTATACCGAACGATCGTATACCGAACGATCGTATAACGGGGGACACCTGTATGTATAGCAGTGGTGGCTCATGGTGAGGGAGAGTAGGGAGGCCCAAAATTGTCTAATATATGCTATATAAATAAAATAGATTACAAAGTGTTAGATGCACTACTTTCTGCATGTTATGATCATATAGAATTAATACTATGAAATAAAGTCCTCTTTCATAGTTTTTAGTGATGAAAACAGAGGAGGCCCAGTCTCCCATGCTGCCACTGATGTATAGTATGTGTTTTGGTATTTCTGTACGTGTTTTAGTGATGTATGAGGAAATATAGTTGGTCATAGGGAGGGGGTCAGTTGGTCTAAGGATTGATTATATTTTTTTGCATAAGGTATTAGTTCCCATATGCACAGTTTCTGTTTACACAGGCATTTTCAGGAACCTAACCCCCGTGTATACCGAGGGTCACCTGTACATTCACTATAACAGCAGAATGACCAGCCATTATTATTTAAAGCTAAGATTGCAATATTGACTAAATAAAACAAACAAATTGTGGCCCCTGGTTAATTGAATGCTTGGTTAGGTTAAGTTGTGATATTTTTGTTAAAACTAATGAAAATATCATGACTTAACCAATCATCAAGGGCATACAGTTGACCTAACTGGGCATTCAATTGACTGGGGCAACTCACAAGTAGATAGATCACAGCACTGCATTATCACATGCTCACACTACAATAATAATATTCAGACTAAACTAGGTCTAAGCAGGCAACAAATAAACATTAATAAGATGACTACGTAAATAGGAACAAATTTACATTTTCTGAATTTGACCATGGACTATATACCAGTACAGCATAAGAAATAATTTAACCATAGATTCTATACTTATGCCAAATTTTGGAAGTTTTTATAGATTAATATACAGACTCCCCAAGTTACATCATTAATTGGTTCCTGAGCCTCCAACATAAGTTGAAAATGACACAACTCTAAATTTACTCTTGTAAGGCACAGATAAATTACCATACTTAACATAATTTTTTTGTATGTACAATACAGTATTATTTTTTAGATACATGTACAGTAACTTTTTTTTAATAATTCTGTATTTCTTAATTTTTTTAAAATATAAAAGTGTTCAAATATTTTGCTTGCCTTTAATATTAGTGCTGCTTTGCTTGTTGGTACTAATGTTACTTGAAGAGGTACTGAGGTTTACATGAAAGATGGAGGTGAGGGTGGTGAATCAGGGCCATCAGGTTTTTTAATATTACTATCACTTGCTTTATCACTTTTTCTCTTAGGAGCCATATTTAATAATAATGAGCACCAAAATAATTAAAAAAATCACAAAAATGAGAGCAGAGATGGTAAACAGTGTGGGGCAAGCCAGGACTGATGTACAATGTGGAACCAGCAAAGGATGCCAAGTGCTGGTGCCATCTACAGTGGAATGGGTGAACTACATACCATGGGTGCAATTTAAAATTGATATTTTTATAGTTTTATATTTTAAAAAAATTTTAGTCCCATATATAAATGACATAACTCGGATGAACATAACTCAGGGAGTATCTGTACTTTGAAAAGGATATGCAATTATTATGTGGCCCTGAAAAGGGCCAAAATTTTGACCTAAGATTCAATTTCTCAGTATTTGAAAATGATGGACATTGGAATAATGCACATCTCTAAAAACATTTTGATTTTCCATAACTTCTTGAATTTATAGGTTTCAGCCCAGTAGGGCATACAGTTGACCTAACTGGGCCTTCAGTGTTATTCCAATGTCTGCCATTGAAGGTCTAGTTAGGTCAAATGTATGCCCTTGACAATTGGTTAGGTTGTCATGTTATTTTCATTAAAACTAATGAAAATAACACTACTTAACCTAACCAATTGTCAAGAGCATATATCGTATGCTTCGGTGTATAAGACGCACCTTTGTATAAAACGCACCCCTATTTTCAAGGCCTTTTTTCAGGGAAAAAAAATTGACCAACTACCTAGTTGTCAGAAAATGTCCGTAATTTTCTACCAGCAAGGCTGACTTTTGTTAAAGCCCTCCATCAAAAGTATGGTGATACGTTTTCTTTCACCCATACTCATTATAAGAAAATAGTATTAAGTATACGGGAGACTATGTTATGAAACATAAAAAGTAAATCATTATGCAATACGTACTGTTTTTCTTGTTATCAGTGGGTTGGGAAGAGTAGAAACTTAGTGTAAAATTGGCCAAACCAATACACAGTCAGGAGGGACTAAGAGATGATGAATTTTGTGAAAATCCATCAGTTCTAGCCCATATAAAGGTAATATTATGACCTTTGGTGTATAGGACGCAGGATGATTTGGAGAATTTTTTTTTTTTTTTAAAGTGCGTCTTATACACTGAAAAATAAATATGGTAGTTGACCTAACTGGGCCTTCAATGGCAGACATGAGAATAACATTGATGGCCTGGTTAGGTTAACTGTATGCTTATGTTTTTTAGAATTTTTTTTTTTTTAATTTTTCAATTTAAAAAAAAAAAAAAAGTGTGCATTATTCCGATGTCTGCTTGAAAACCTCTATATTGAAAACTTCATAAAAATCTGACCATAAATAAAGAAATTAGAGGGAGTGCTTTTGCTTTAGGTGTGCTCTGTTTACTACATCATTTGGCAAATCATTCCAAAACTCTACTACTCTATGACTAAAAAAGTATTTTCTTATGCCCACGAGTTATCCCATCCATCTCTAGTGAGAAAAAGTTACACATATCTAAATTGTCCAAACCTGAAAACATTTTGAATATCTGTGTCATATCTCCCATCATACAACGTCTCTCAAAACTAAACATGCCTAATTCCTTTAATCTATCCCTGTACTATTCCAATTTTCTTAGGTTAGGAATAAGCTTGGTTGCCCTATGTTGCATACATTCAAGCATATCCATATCGTGTTTAAGGTGAGGGGACCAAGCTTGAATGCAGTATTCTAAGTGAGGCCTAAAATAAGAATTATATAATTTCCAGATGATTTCCTTACTTTTGTAACTAATATTCCTTTTAATAATACCATACCTAACATTTTATTTGCTTTATTTCTAGCCTCTAACCACTGCTTAGAAAATTTGAGATCACTACCAACTATAATGCCAAGATCCCTTTCCTGTCTAACATCCTTCAACCAGTTCCCTTGCATCTCATAACTAAAGTTTTTGGAACTTTTTGCCACTTGTTAAGTATGGTAACTAACCTAACCTAATCCTACATCAAAAACAGGTTAGGTAAGTTACTTAACAAATGGCAAAATGTCTAGGGTCCAGAATAACAGGAAAGTACGGTACAAAGTTTTCATTATTTGTACCAAAATGCATGACTTTGCATTTTTGAACATTGAATTCCATTTGCGATTTACTAGCCCAAGCTACTAATCTATCAAGTTCCTTTTGCAGTTTATAAGAATTTTCTATATTTGTAACTGGGGCAACTACTTTTGTATCATCTGCGAATTTAGAAATTTTATAACCTAGCTATGACTTTCTCTAAATCATTTAGATATAAAATAGAGTAATGGACCTAAAACTGATCCCTGTGGTACCCCACTTTTCACTTTCTGCCACCCAGGTTCATGACCATTTAGAATTACTCTGTTCTGTCTTCCAACCATTTTTCTACGTAATTTATAAAGTCTGACCCCAATATCCTATGAGCTTTTAATTTATATAGAAGTCTCCTTTGTGGAACCTTGTCAGATGCTTTATTAAAATCCAAATAAATATCTACATTTCTATTATCAACTTGATCAGTTACAAACTCTAAAAAGTCTAAGAGATTAGACAAACAAGACCTCCCAGATCTAAATCCATGTTGTGAACTTGAAATAAGATTAAACTTCTCCAAATGATCTTGATTATTCTTTATAATTCTTTATAATTCTTTCTTGTATCTTTCCAACTAACAGGCCTATAATTTTCTACTTCCTTCTTGCTACCCTTTTTGTAAATGGGTACTACATTTGCTTTTTTCCATTCATCTGGTACAGTACCTCTGCATAATTAATTGACCTAGCAAACAAAATAGTTAGTGTCTCGGATAAGCTTTCCTAACATATATATTATCAGGTCCAGCAGCTTTATTTGACTTCAGTATATGAATCTCTTGCCTAACATCATCCTTCCTCGTATGAATATCATCAAGAATACCTGAATTTACAAAATCTAAAGAATTAAAGTTATTTAAATTTTCTTCAGTAAAAACAGCGCTAAAATAATCGTTAAAAATACCAATGATATCCTGATTCTCTTTTCAAACATCCTATCATGCTTTTTATTATTATATTTATAAAAACTAAAGAATTTCTTGGGAGCTTTATTGCTATTTCTAGCTAGATTTATTTCTCTATGCTTTTGCTCTTCCTAATCAAACTATTTAGTTTATTTCTTATCTTCCTATAATTACACTAGGCAACAAATTTCAACTTTTTTTTTGTTAGACACGTGAACTACTGATTCCTACTAAAGCGCTGATGCTGATTTCAGATCTGATATCAAAATTTCTCTATCACGTCCAGATTTTGTGTAACCGAAAACCCCTATTTTTCATTTTTTTCTCACCTGCTTCTATTACGAAAGCCGTCTAAGCTACTTTTCCGTGCCACGTTTTATGTTAAGCATACTTAAATAATTAGTGAACAGGGATGTCTTTCCTCCTTTATTCTGGCTTAAGACAGACAGCGGAATTCCGCTGGCGGAGTTACCACCCCTGCGCCCAACCATCCACCCAAAGCGCGTTAGTATTTTGTTGTTACTACTGAAAGGCAAATTCCTGTTCTTAAGTGAAACTTTGGTGTGTGTGCTCTTCCTTTGTCGCTTGTAGGATGACGAGCTCTCCTTCTGCAGGAACCAACAATAATCTCCCATCATATTTGGGTTGAAATTACCTTGGTATCTGTTTTTCATAACTGAGATCTGTTGGTGGAAGCGCTCACCATGCTCATCACTTACAGCCCCAAGGTTGGCTGGGAAGAAGTCAAGATGAGAATGTAAAAAATGAATTTTCAAAGACATTCTGCATCCCATTATTTCATAAGATTTAAGCATGTTTTCTACGAGTTTACGGTGGTTTTCAGCTTTGTGGTTTCCAAGAAAATTTTTGACAACTTCAACGAAAGATGTCCATGCTCCTAGTTCATTCTCATTTAGGTTAGATGGAAACGATGAGTTGTGGATGACACTGTGGATCTGTGGTCCAGTGAAAACTCCAGCTTCTAGCTTAGCATCTGTCAATATTCCTTTGAATTTATCCTTTAAATATTGGAAACCACTACCTTGATGATCCATACCCTTCACGAAATTTTTCATAAGGCCAAGTTTAATGTGAAGTGGTGGAAGATGTACTTTCTGAGGGTCAATAAGTGCTGGGTGTTTCACATTGTATTTACCAACATGATGTTCAGTTCTAGATGGCCAATCATGTTTTTTGTAGTGGTTCTTGTCATCTCTGCTGTTCCATAGACAAAAAGCACATATGCTTTGTGTAGCCCAACTGTAACCCAAGAAGTAATGATACAACTTTAAGGTCGCCACAAATATTCCATGTGTGGTCCTTATATTTGATGAGTCTTAGCAGCAGTTTCATCGATTCATAAGTCTCATTAAGGCCAGTGGCATGTGCTACAGGTATTGAAGGTTTTTCATTGCCATTGTGCAATAATACAGCTTTAAGGCTAGCTTTACTAGTCAATGAACAGTCTCCATTCTTTTGGATCATAGCGATAGCCAATCCCTTGCATCAGACCACTGATATCGTGGCAGAAACAAACATTTTCTTCCTGTAAGTAAAATGATGAAAACTGCAAATGGCGATGGTGGAAATGGGAAACTTTGGTGTTTGGTTGGAGAAGATTAAATTCTTGAAGTCTTGAACCAAGCAACTCTGCCTTTTCTTTTGGTAATTCCAAATCGCGCACTAAGTCATTTAACTCCGCTTGACTTAACAAATGTGGGGAAATATTTGCATCTGGAACATATATGCCATCTTTCCCTGTTTCTATATCACTAGCAGAATCTTCAGATGAACTGCTGTCTGTTATCGTTGCTGGTGGAACTGGTGGTGGATTTGTTTCATCATGTGGTACTGGTTTCATTGCTGATTCGCAGTTTGGGTACGTGATCTTTGATTTGTTTTTCTTTGTGAAACCAGCAATCTTTGTCAAACAAAAATAACAATCATTGAAGTGATTTTTTGGCTCACGCCAAACCATGGGGACTGAGAACGGCATAGCTTTTCTTTTACCATTCATCCAAGCTATTAACATTGCATTGCACTGTGCACAGCAAATATGTGGTGCCCAGTCCCTCTGTTGGTC
This sequence comes from Bathynomus jamesi, assembly GCA_023014485.1. Taxonomy (NCBI): domain Eukaryota; kingdom Metazoa; phylum Arthropoda; class Malacostraca; order Isopoda; family Cirolanidae; genus Bathynomus; species Bathynomus jamesi. The sequence goes on along the minus strand of JAJOZX010000208.1, from coordinate 1,529,314 downwards.
TCCTAACTTAGTCAAAATAACACTTGTAGGCAAGTTTAATCTTTGTTTCTACATTGTGGCTTAGGTGTATATTGTCCACAGACAAAGCAGAAGTTGTCTGGGTGATTTACACAAGCACGTCTATTTGATGCCATTTTGAATTACCATACAATATCTGAAAAAACGTAGAAAGTAATTATTACGAAGTGCAAAATAAAAAGAAATACACACTGTAGTACAAAACAAATGCTATAAAAACACACAAGTCACCACAACCTGTCACTTGCTCATCAGCAGAGAGCTTCAACAACCGTTCTGCTTGACTGTCACGTAGCGACTGACCGTTGGGCCGTTGCCCGTTACTATGCTCTTGACTCAGTGTTGCCAACTCGGGATAAATTTTATTTATCAAAATTGTTCGAATTTGTATATAGTTGGCAAAAAAATTGCTTTAACCTTGAAAAGCAAGTTTCATATTATTGGCATTAAGCCGATTAAAACCAAAATCTGGACGTGGTAGAAAATTTTACTAAAAGTGATTTGCATTTTACACAAAATCTAGACGTGATAGAAAAAATCTAATTATAGATTTGAAATCAGCATACCGAAATTAGCTAGGAGCACCTATTTGGTCTTCTGTAACAAAATCTTTGTTGCCTAGTGTTATCCAAGTCCAAAATACTATCACTGCCTCTAAATTTCCTGACCCCCCCCCCTTTCTCCCCAATTCCACCACAAAGGTTTCCTAATCTTATTCCTAATGGTTCTGAAAGGAATACACCTACATTGTACAGGTAAATCTCGATTTACGATATTTCACATTAACGATGGTGATGAATTAAGACCATCTCCCTATTTGCAATCAAAAAAATTTGCATTAATGATGGCCATCAGTCAGCCAAACTCACTGATGCTCGGAAGAGGAAATGCATCTCACTGCATTTGTCAGCCATGGCATCATCTATCTGGAGCTCCTTGCTGAGAATGACCCCAACTTCAACAGGAGTTCATCTATGAGGGCACTGGTGGAGGAGGACATGCTCTGCTACAGGGAGCTGTACCTTGAGAAGGAGGCAGCATGCCAGACAACAATCACCTCCTTTTTCAAGCTCCTGCCACAGTCAGAGCCACAACCCTCAACTTCAGCATCTCTGGACTCCCCAGAGGCTGTGTGGGAATGAGAGTAACATCACTCCACTTAGAGTACCCTTATCCTCAAAGGGGACATGTGATTACGACCAGGCTTGTTCTTAATGATGTGGTGAATGTTTAATTTTCTATTGATTTTGTAAGTGTAGGAATTTTTTTTCTCAGTGATACATGTGTGTTTGGGACTGGCTGGAAATGTGTCCCATTGAACCCCATGTTATAATGAATTCTGTTTACAATATTTTGATTTTGCGATGGGGTTTTTAGGAATGCAACCCCATCATAAATAGAGGTTTACCCGTACATCCTTTAAAAATATTTTGAATCTAGACCACATCTCAATAGCATTTTTATTGGCAGTCATTATCCCACTTTACTGAGCCTAACAACTCCATAAATTTACTATAGTCACCCTTTGAGAAGCAAGGGATTAGATGGTCATTGTTCACTAGATCCTTAGATCCTATTTAATTCCATCTTAAAATGTATGATCAAATGGTCACCATTCCCTAATGTGTGTCCTACTGCAAGTTCCCTAATAAGCTCATTATTATTGGAAAAAACAATCAAAGATTGCTTGATCCCTAGTTGGTTTGTCTATAAATTGCATTAGAAAACAATCAGTATAGCAGTCAATGAAGAAGTTACCTTCCCTATTATTTCCTTCTAAAAGGCTCCAGTCTCTCTGATGCAGGCTGAAATCTCCCATAACACTATGTAATAAAATTTTGGAAAATTTGTTTATATTGTTTTTTTTTGGTGTTTCTTTGTTTTTGGGTTCACTGAATTAAAAAATCGCACTAGTTTTCTTGTGAAAACTAGTTTCTTCTGAAAACCATAATCTATTTTTTGTACCTAGTGGCTTATCAGAGAGCAAAATCTCACTGAAGAAAAGGAAAGGAAAATAAATATATTTCATATTTAAAGATATGTAATGTATATATAATGCACCCAAATATAATATGCTTAAAAATGTACATTTGAGTAATTTTTTCTCTTGTCCTGTGGATTATCTCGTATTAAACACTAGATATATTCACCCATCATAGCTTCATCCCATTTTCCCTGATATCTCCTCTCCATGGTTTGGATATCTTGGTGAAAATGTTCACCACATAATAAAAGTTATCACCATTAGCAGTTCATAAGTTAGTGAGGTTTTAATTTTCTAATTTTTTGCAAGTTGATGAAAAAGCCTCATAAGTTAGTGAGTGCTCATTTGAATTTCCCATGCATTGATAGATGGCAGGGCCCCAGTTGTCTGGAAGTCCAACAAGAGGGCTTGGATGATGTCTGTCTTGTTCTATGTTTGGTTTGTGGCCCATTTCATCCCTATGGGGAAACCTTGCTTCTGTAAGGAAAATCATGATGAGCATGCATTGCTCCTTATTGATAATGCTTTGCACATACTTATTTTTTCTAATAAATAATTATTAAATGCATAAAGGAAAGTATATTTGTAAGAAAAAATATTGAAAAAAAAAAAATTGTGTTTGGGCAGAAATTAGGTTTAATTTTGGCTGAAGCTGAATGTAACTCAATTTTTCTCACAAGCATTTAAATTTGGAATTTAGTGATTTTGAAAGTTACTAAGGTGTTTTTTAATGCACCCTTGTTAACTTATGAGGTATACCTAATAATTTAAATAACAGCAGTGTGAACAATTCATAAAAAGAATTGTACATAATTCATATAGAAAATGGCAAACTTGGAAAAACTGAAATTCAGTTGGTCATGACATCTTTGTCTGGAATTTGAATATTTTCTTACCCACACACAGTGAGAGATATATATTTCAGCAGCCAGATTGAAGATCAAAGTGTGTGAAAAAATTTATTTTTTAATTTTAACTTGTTTCCTTTCATAAATTATACAGAAATGTGATATATATTAAAACGAGTTTACTGGCGAATGTAGTGATATACACTATACAGGGTGTTTCATAACATGTGGGATGCACTTTCAGGATGGATTCAGGACCTGAAAACAATGAAAAAAGTTATATAAACATATGCCCAAAATTGCTTTGTTTCTGAGTTACAGCCTGTTTTGTGTTCCAACAATTCTTTCCACAAACTGTTTACAAACGCTGCTTGCCAACAATGTGTGCTAGTGTGTACGAGACTTATTTCATGTATGGCCTTGCCAATTGTAATGTTTTGTAAACAGCACTCTATGACATGATTCAATATCATTGAGTGTAGAGCCATCAGTCAGTTAGGTGTATTGTGGTGTTTCACTGTCTGTATTCATAACTTACCATGAATAAGTAGTCTTGTGAAAAAAAAAAAAGTTGTGCTATTCAATGATGGTGTGCATTTGAAGTGAGAATGGAGGCTTATTCAAGTAGAGAAATGGAAAATGTGCATCTCGTGTATGGACTTGCTGAGTGTAATGTGGCCCCAGCAAGATGTCTGTACAGTATGTGGAAAGGTTTCTGAATTGCCATTTGCCAAATAAGAGTGTCTTGGTGATATAGGATCATTCAGCAAGTGAGTTTCAGATGGTGGTAGACCAATCAGTGCCAGAACTGTTGAGTTGGAGGAGTGGGTCCTGAATCACATGGAGGAACATCCTGGTGTCAGTACCCAAAGGATAGCAGCAGTAGAGAATGTAAGATACACAACTGTGTGGAGAATTTTACAGGAACAACAGCTTTACCCATATCACATTCAGAAAGTACAAGGCCTTACTGAAAATGATTTCTCACCACAAGAGGTTTTTTGTATTTGGTTCCTTCGACAGTGTGCTCATGATCCTCTCTTTCTATCCTCCATGTTGTTTTCTGATGAGACTGCCTTCACAAGAAGTGGCATGATCAATTTTCACAACACTCATCACTGGACAGAAGAGAATCCATATGCCATCATCCAGTCAAGGCACCAACAACAGTTTAGTATCAATGTATGGGCAGGACTTATTGCCAACAACTTAATCAGTCCTTTTGTTTTGCCTGGAAGATTAACAGGAGAATCCTATTCCAATTTTTTAAGGAATGATTTAAGTGACTTACTAGATTAAGTTGTTCTTGGTGTCTGCTGTCATATGTGGTTTATGCATGATGGTGCTCTGCCTCATTTTAGTCGAGTAGCCAGAGACTATTTGGATGGCCATTTCCCTGATAAATGGATAGGCCATGGAGGACCCATTGTGTGGCCTGCTCACTCCCTGGACCTGAATCCACTCTATTTTTACCTGTGGGATCATCTGAAATCCATTTTTTGTGTGTCACCTATTGACAATGTTGAATTGCTTCACCACTGTAGAACAAGGATACCAGAAAATCTGAGTAATACCTGGAATGTTTGAATGCGTCAGGCAGTCTATAATGAGGCATGTTCAGGCATGTATTCAAGTGCAAGGCAGTCATTTTGAGCACTTCCTTTAAAGGTAAGGTGGATACTTGCTGTAACTTGGAAACAAAGCAATTTCAGGCATATGTTCATATGAACTTTTTTCATTGTTTTCAGGTCCTGAATCCATCCTGAAAGTGTCTCACATGTTATGAAACACCCTGTGTGTGTATATATTTTTTAAAATGAATTAGCTATATAAAAAAAACATTGGTCATCCCTATATTTTTCATTAATATAATTTTTTTTTGGAAGTGCATTAGTGGCATGCCAGCCTTCAAAATATGAGGAATTTCTATATTTTTGTGATAGCTACTTGTAAGTTTTAATTTTAAAAGATTTCTTCCTTTCATAGTAAGTTAAGTGTAGTTTGTAGTGATGATCCAGTGGCTGAAGATATAATAAAGATCAATTCATGACTTGTGAATTTGGGGAATCTTGTAAATAGCTGGGGTTCTGTGCACATTAACTGTTTGCGGTGGTTGGATTCTTATTTTGGACATGGATAAACTTAGGAAGGTCCTAATGGCTGACTGAGTAGGGGTGTACTGGATATGAATTTTATGAATTTTTCATATCCAGCTGGATACTGAATATGCTGGCTGTATATTATTAGGTACCGTATTATTTTTACCCATATTTTTGTTTTGCATTGGGGGCAAGTGCTCCCCCCCCAAATATAAGATAAATAATTAAGTATATTCAGATGTTTAATTGTTTTGTTCTCTTTCAGGTTCTTGTGTTGTATTAAACTATCGAGTATTAATCATGACAAGTTTTGTGTGGTCACTGTATACAATAAATGATCCTAGTGATATCACTGCAAAGTGTAATATTTGCCAAAAGATTATCAAACGTGGGATGGAGAAAGGTGGCCAAAAGTCTTTTAGCACAACACCTCTTCATAATCATTTGAAGATTAATCACCCAAAAGAGTATGCTGAAGCCAAAAACAAAAATGACAAAACAAGAATAGTTGCAACTGAATCAAAGGAAATAGGCATAGATAGAATACAGGCTAGACCATCAACTTCTACTGGTAGTACTCTGAAAGAAAAGAAAATGGACCAAATGAGTAAGCAGATCTTGATAGAGGAAAGCTTTTCATCTGAAAAAATATGGGACATCAATGACTCCAGGTCTGTGATGATTCACCGTAAAATTGGCATGATGACTTTGGACAACCAGCCATTTACTTTAGTTGAAGATGATGGTTTTATTGATCTAATGGCCTACCTCCAACCCAGATATCTCTTACCAAGCAGAAGGTACTTCTCTGATAGTATAATTCCTCATCTTTATAATGAGTTTGTCTAAAATTGCTCAGAAGCTGGAAGAAGTAAAGCATGTCAGCTTTTCTTCAGATATATGGACATGCACAACCTCTCAAGAAAGTTTTAGGTATATCATTATCGGGTGACTGGATAGGTAAAGATTTTGAAAGATACAATGCTGTGCTACATGCCTCTCATTTCTCAGGGTCACATACTGGCAAGAATATATCTGAAAAGTTTCACTCTATGTGGGATAGTTGGGATCTTGATGCAAATAAGAGGAATTTATTGGTGAGGGATGGAGCTAGTAATATGGCTCTTGGTAGTGACCTGGCTGAAATACCTTCAATACACTGCAGCATTCATTTACTCCAACTGGTTATTAGTGACTCAATTATGGTTCAGAGTAGTGTAATTGATATCCTCGCAAAAAGTTGCCGCCTTGCAACTCACTTTAATCATTCTCCTTTGGCCTGTAACAACTTCAAACACATTCAAGTGCAGCAAAATCTTGAGCCTCTCCTATTGGTTCAAGATGTCCCAACACAGAACAGTGCCTATTTGATGCTAGGAAGATTATATAAATTAAAAATTCCAGTGCAAATGTGTTTGGCTGATTGTAGTGAATTACCTACCATCACATCCTTCAAATGGACAATGATACGAAATCTCCTTAAAATATTAAAACCATTCTTCCAAGTAACTCGGAAATGAGTTAGGAAAATCAACTTTGTCTTCTGTAATCCCAAGCATTTGTATTTTACAAGAATTTCTTTCAAAGATTGGCCATGATGACCAAGGTGTTCAAACAACAGAGAGAGAACTCCTGACTTCTCTTCGAGCGCGTTTCTTGTCAGAGAGTAATGATGGGAAGTCTTTGAACATAATGAAAAACAGGGCTTATGTGACTGTGACTGCAATAGATCTGCAGTATAAGTTATCTTTCTCTCAAAAAGAGCAGGCTAAATCCTGGCTGATTGAAGTAGTCATAGGTATTGAAAATGATGGTGGTAATGATTCAAATGAAAGTGAAGCTAATGAAAGTGGAAGCGAAAGCAGCTCAAATTCCAGTTCTCCTATGCGAAAGAGGAAAGATGATGAAGACATTCTTGAAGCATGTTTTATGGAGATCACTAAAGGAGAGCAATCTGGGGAAGTAAGTTACAAGAGAAGAAAGGTTGAAAAAAAGACTGCTCCTGTTCTACTGATTGCAGGGGAGTTAGACTGATATGCATCTGAACCTCTTGTAGATAGGAAATGCTGTCCAGTTCAAATTTGGAAGCAGGAGGACTAATTTCCTCTCCTTAAAACTATTGTTTCAAAGCTTTTCTGCACACCCACATTCTCTGTATTTTCAGTGTTTTCTGAATATGGAAACATCTATGAAGCAAGGCGATCCTGAATATTGCCTGAAAGAGGAGAAATGCTGCTGTTTCTGCACCACAACAGAAAAAAGTTCTAAATCACTGTTGTTGGTTTTTTTTTATTCTGAAGACCTCCAGGCTGAATGGTGGCATCTGACCTACACAATACTGCCTCCATTCATTGATTTCATTCTGGGCATTTTATATTGTATTCAATGTATTGTTTTACATTTGTCAAGCTTGTAATGTTTTGTATTGTTTTGAAAATAAAGGAAAAAAAAGGAGAAAAAAAGAATGGATAGCAAGTGCAGGGGTCTAGCAATATTTTACTATTTTTAAAAAATTTAACGCCTAGACATTTTTATAAAAAGCTCTGATTATATTAATAGAACTGTAATTGTTAAGGATGGACAGATGTTTTATTTATTCTTGTCATCAGTATTGTGTTGATTTAATATAAAAAGTGTTGCTGGACTGGTTTAGGGGTGGTCCCTGGAGGGCTTTCCATTTTTTTGTATATAAAATATTATTTGTCATGTGTTATATGGCAGATTTTCATACAGGTGTTAATTTTCTAATGTCTTGGCCTATATCCAGCTGGATATGACCCATATCCTGCCAGATACTGGATATTTCACAATATCTGGCTGGATATCATATCTGGTGCACCCCTAACTTTGTTTGTCCTAGAATACTGCATGATACAAATATTCTTAAAGGTGTGCAACATAAGGCAACCAAGCTTATCCCTAGCTTAAGAAGGTTAGAATATAGTCAAAGATTAAAGGAATTGGGTATGTTTAGTTTGGAGAGACATTGTGATGCACATGTTCAAAAGTTTTTTTTGTTTGGACAATATAGATGTAACTTTTTCTTATTAGTCTGATAGAAGAAATTGAGGGCATAATAAAATTAGAAAATAGACTTGTAGACTGGACCTATGAAAATGCCTTTTTTTTAACCACAAAGTAGTAGATTTTTGGAATGACTTTCCATATGATGTGGTAAATAGTTGCTCCTTAGTTTGCTTTAAGAAAAAGTTCAACATTTTCATGAATGAAATAAGAGTTTGTAATTAGTGTAAATAAGGTATATTTTAGCTGAAGTAAGTGGGCTATGGTACTTCAGTAGCTTTGTAAATAGTTTAAGGACAATTCATTGACTTGAAATTTATATTTTGCAAAATTTGATAAAATATAGCTTTAGATTACTTATGACTTGGATAACTTCAATAGGCCCGAGTGGTTTCCTGTTTTACAAATGTAATGTAAATTGTCCAAGTTGAGAAAACTTTCAGAAGATAGACAATTACAAGGAATATACCAGATGCTAGAAAGAATTATGAAGAATAGTACTCAAGAGTATTTGGAAAGTTTTCATCTTGTTCGAAGTGCCTCACATGGATTTAGACTTAATTTGTAGTGACCAGGTAGATGATGGACAATGTAGATGTTATTTATTTGGATCTTAGTAAGGCATTTGACTAGGTTCAACATAGACTTTTGTATAAATTAAAAGCTCGTGAAATATTGGATAAAGGAATGACTAAAAGACAAGACAAGATAAGAGTAATTTTAAATGGCCATGAATTGGGGTGGCAGAAATTGAAAAGTGGAGTGCCAAAGAAATTGGTGTTAGGTCCATTATTCTTCATTGATATCTAAATGTTTTAGAGAATGGGGTAGGTAGTAAAATGCTTGAATTTACAGATGATACAAAAGTACTTGCCCCCAGTTACAAATACAGAAAATTCTTATAAATTACAAAAAGATCTTACTAGATTAGTTGCCTGGGTGAGTAAGTGGCAAATGGAATTTAATGTTCAAAAAATAGTGTTTTTCATTTTGGCAAAAATAATGTAAACTTTAGTTACAAGGTGCAAGGAAACTGGTTAGAGGATGTTAGACAAGAAAAAGATCTTGCCATTATAGTTAGTAGTGATCAAAAGTTTTCTGAACAGTGCTTAGAGGCTAGAAATAAGGCAAATAAAATGCTGGGTAGCTATTATTAAGAATAATGTTAATTAACAAAAGTAAGGAAGTAATCTGTAGGTTTATATAATTCTTGTTAGACCTCACTTAGAATACAGGGGGGGGGGGTCCTCATTGTCCAAGGATAATGGGAACCAAGAAATCACCACTTTAAGTGAATCCACTTAAAGTGGGGACCTAAACCCATAAGAAATAATGAGAATAAGGTTCAATTGGGACCTTAACACAATAAATGACACTCAAAATTATGGTCATAGCTTTTGCTTCTAAATCTGCTGCATTCTTAAGTATGGTATGAATGGTAGTTTTGGGGATGTTAAAAGCATGTGCAATGTCTGTCACTCATTCACCATTTTTCTTGCACTTGATGACATCCAATTTCACATCCAACCCACAGCTGGTATGCTTTCTTTTAGGGCTGGTGGCTGCTTTACCACTAGCAGTATGCTTTGAAGTCATGGCTGCAACAATAGTGCAAAAACTCAACAAAATCAGAATGAAAACACCAGAAAACTGCGGATGGGTTCAGCACTGGCAATGGTTAGTGAGAGACTGAGAGTGTGTGGGGTTGGGATTGGGGGTGGAGTGTTGGAGGTAGGGGAAAGCGAGCTCAAGACAGCGAGCCTGAGAAATTTAAATGGTTTTCCATTGTGCTTCCGCATTCCATGTACATTATCTGTGGAAACCTCTTAAGTGTGGAGAATTTATCCATATGGTTCTACAATTATTTGGCTGCATAAATGTGGGGACTCGGAAATGAGGACCCCCTGTACTGCATTCAAGCTTGGTCACCTCACCATAGGCAGGATGTAGATATGCTTTGAAGGTGTAAAACATGGGGCAACTAAACTTATCCATAGCTTAAGAAGACTGGAATATGGTGAAAGATTAAAGGAATTGGGCCTATTTAGTGTTGAGAGATTGTATGATGCAAGGTATGATACAGATGTTCAAAATGTTTTCTGGTTTGGACAATATAAATGTAAGTAACTTTTTCTTGTTAGAAGCTGATGGAAGAATATGATATAATAAGAAAATTAGAAAGCAGACTTCTAAACTGGATCTACAAAAATATTTCTTTACTCTTTGAGTAGTAGATTTTTAGAATGACTTGCCATATGATGTGGTAAATAGTAGCTTCTTGATTAGCTTTAAGAAAAATTTACACTTTCATGAATGAAGTAGAGTTTGTAATTATGTTAAACAAGGTATATTTTGGCTGAAGCAAGTAGGCTACTCCAGTAGCTTTGTGAATAGTTTAAGGATAATTCATTGGCTTGAAATTGATATTTTGCAATATTTGATAAAAACAATAGTTTTGAATCATTCATCTGACTTGGATCACCTTGATAGGCCTGAGTGGCTTCACATTTTTCAAATGTAATGACCACCATTTGTTGCTACAATGCGTATTCAATGCTCTCACTCCATCAGAGCATTAGCAAGATGCTCTTGTGGAATGGATGGTGGGGCTACGTTGTGGCTATTGTCACAACACTTCTGGTTGATCAGTGAAGTTAACCCTTTAATGATGGATGGTACCTTAAGGTCCACCAGAAATAATATAAATTGTACTATAATGTCTCGTTTCTATAAATGTTTCTACGTGTTTATAGATGTCATTTAGTTGTCGGGAAAGGAACCCAAAATGTGTATCATTTCAGTGACTAGTTACTAAAATATTTAGTTTTCAATAACAATAAAACCTATACGTTCTGGTAACAAGGGTGACTGCATATGCTGCAGACTCGTTGGTAAAGGGTTAAGCAACATTGGGTCTGGGGAGTAGTTGGATGGGAAACTCCCCTGCATCCAGATTATGTAGTGACTCTTGGTTTGGATTCCACATAAAGCCATAGATCCCCTCCATCAATGACCTTTGATGTTGCAAAGGAGGTTAAATAACCCTATCATTACATTACATTTCTTGTGAAATGGATTCACTGATCTGTTTCTTTGATAGTTCTGCCAGACTACTGGGTTTGTCACAATACACAAGTGTTTTAACATAACCCTCATACATAAAAATCCAGAGAGCTTAAATCAGGTGATTGAGGTAGCTGTGCTATCTGTTGAACACAGCCTATCTAGCACTGAGAGAAGGTTGTGTTCAGAAAGTTGCGAACAGCAATAGCATAGGACCAAGTCACCCCAATTGTTGAAATATTACACTTCTTATGTTAGTTTCAATAGCCCTAAGTTGGGGGAAGAAAGTGTGTGTGTGTGTAGCATGTTAAGTATAGTTTGTTCAACATTACATTTGGAAAACATGAAGCCCCCGCAGGCCTATTAAGGTTATCAAAATCATAAATGATCTAAAGCTGTACTTTATAATAAAATTTTGCAAAACATCAATTTCAAACCTGGGAAGTGGTAGGAAACAAGTCACTGAATGGACTGAAGTAACAAGAGTTGAAGGTTCTTGAAAAGTGACATGCAAACATTGTAGCTTGGAATTGAGTTAAAAAATTTGAATGGATACAGACATGCTTCCAAAAATGTCACAAAAGAATGAAAATTGGTCAACATCAACCTTGTCTGATCCTGAAGTTGTCCCTGTGTCCTTGCCTGGCTCACCATCTGCTTCCATCACCACAATCAGTGTTACAGTAACTGAAACTCTACCTCAAACTCAGTCTACTAACATTTGCAGTTCATTTTCTTCCCAATTGCCATCAGTTTCTCCTGGTTTTGCTTCTGAAGTTTCATCATCCTCTTCTGAGCTTCAACTCCTCCAGGTTTAGAAGGTTAATTTTTGTTCTACAAACTCCAAATGGGCGAGAACTGTATCTCCACATTCAAGTAATGTTGCAGCCTCAAGTTTGTGACTTGGCCATTAACAACAGATTTGGCAAAAAAAAAAAAAAAAAAATGATGAGTGCCAAGATTTTTATGCCAATGGCATTACATTTTGAACCACTTGTGCCAAAGAATACCAGCAAATGGCTACTGCTCTGTGGCTGGGCTGTTGCCCACCAACCACAAAAAACTTGGCTGGAAATTGGCTTGAAGAGGTGTGCAGTAGAGTAGAGGGAAAGCTGAAAAATGACACTGGTAATTGTTCAACACTTATTTTATTACAAGATGGATCGTCTTTGAGAAATGACCGTTATTGCTAACTCTATTCACACTGAAAACAATGCATTTTTGTTGAATGCTTTTGATTGTGGGACACAAGAAAAAACAGAATTTTGTGCTGAAGCAGTAACTAAATAGCTATTGAAGAAACCAAAGAAATATGAAAAAGTATGGCATGGTATTTTTTTTCATCAAACCTTTCAAAAGCTGTAATTAGATATGTGAACTGGTTCTAGACCAACCCCCAATGCCATTTCATTTCATTTTGAGTAGTTTAGTGATATTATATTCTAATCAAATACAGTACTGTTACTATTGTATGGTATCACCTAAATTGCATTGACAGTAGAGTGAAAACAAAGCTGAAAGAACTAATAAAGGACAACTATGCAAATCTGATGATTATATAGGATTGTTTAGCTCATTACCTGAACCTCTTGGAGAAGGAAATTAGGGTACTCCTAAACACTGTGTTAAAACACCTTAATGATGTACACAGGTATTTCCAGTATCATCATCAACCATATGCCAGTACTCTAACATACTGTAATTAGTAGTTAACATTATAAAAGGCTTGTTATATACATCACCCATAGGTGGCACTGCAATGCAAAGCTATATTTCATTATTATAATGGAACAAACTACAAAAGAGATGTAAATATATCAAATCATAAGCGTAAATCAAACAAAATTTCAGTTTCTCACGAGTTAAAATAATTTATTTCAGTAATTTAAATTGGGCATATACTATATGTATAGTATATTGAATTACAAGGATAGCTGAAAGAATTGGAATACTAAACAATATTGGTTGATACTGAGAAGCCCTATATCAACAGCAGCAGCTTAAGGAAGTATCAGCTACTTTTTATAAGGTAATAATAATAATTATACCAGCAAATAAAAATAGAGCTTCTGAGAACATGATTATTGATTCCTGATTAGAACATATATTTATATTTGTAGACTATTTCAATATATTTAATCTTTTTTAAATTTCAATTGGGACTTTCAAACCCTAGTATTATATTTATAAATTTTAATATAATGGCTCATTTTGCTAATAATTGTATAAATTGGATAAATTTGCAGAATCACTTTGAAGCTGTAACAGCTTCAAAGTGATTCTGCAAATTTATCCACTACTATGGAAGTATGGATGGATCTTATTCAAAGCACAGAACTGCAATGAAATAAAAGAATGGAACATTCTTCTGTATTGCTAATTTAATTGACCCTTCTTGTATGGGTAATGAAGCGTATTACAAGAGTGGTCTGTATTTTTATTTTATAATTAACAAATTATAAATTGTATAATTTTCAAACTCTAAATAAATTAATTGTCAATTCCACTTCACTCTTATTTAAAGAGTTATAAAAGTTCATGTACCCTAATGCAGATAGATTGATATTGCTCTTATCTTGTCTTATAAACATAATTACATGATAGCTATTCACTGATTCAATATGGTGGTAAATTATTAAATAAAATACAATTGAATTATAATAAATACAATTTGAAACTTTACAGAGACTTAACACTTAGCCAAATTTACAAATTAGACAACTATGTGCCTAATGACATTATCAGATTGACTGTAGCTATATTGTATCATCCTTGTTATGAAAGACTAAATTTCTTAATACTTCTGTTCAAGATGCAAAGCTGCCAGAAGAGCAGGAATAAAAAATGGAGGTCTGGATTAAAACTGTCAAGCCAGAATTCTTGGGTGCATACTTACTTAGCTTTCAAAATTAAGGATGAAATCTTTTTTTCTTGCATCTGTGTTTGAGAGAAGTTTTGGACCTGTACAAAATTTATCCAGTGAAGTGGTGGCTCCTCCCGGAGAAGAAGACCTCAAAATTAAAAAGGCTTCTTGAAGATTTTTGCAAGTTTTTTCGCAACTTTTAAGCTGCCCAGCCAGTTCAGCTGCTATAGAAAGAGTATTTTCAACATTTGGTCACATCTGGTCCAAATTAAAGAATAGACTGTGTTCATAGGGCTGGAAAGCTCATTGACCCCTTAAGTGTTTTGTACATACTCGTAAATGGCAGTTATGATTAGTTTACATTGTTAGGTGCAAAATGAACACCTAAGGGGTTAAAATCTGTAAATACTTGAGAACAAAGTCTTCTGAAGAATAGTAATACTATGTATGTAATGTAATGAATTTATGAAGCTGATTCTTTTAACTTTTCTACCTAAGTGTACTTGAGTAGATTACAAAGTTCAAAGAGGAATTGCTACAGTACACATTTTAATTTTGAAAAAAGGTATCCATGGGCTGAATCAATAATCATCAACCAAATATAAAAATGGACAAAAATTTAGTGAAGTATATGAAATAGCTTAAAGGAACTTAAAAAAAAAAAAAAAAATATATATATATATATAGAAAACTTCAGATCTAATAACTGTGCCAAGATCTTTTTCCTTGCATCTCATAACTAAAATTTGTTATTTCTGCCAAAATGGAGGACTTTGCATTTTTAAAATTGAATTCCATCTGTCATTTTCTAGCACATGCAATTAATCTATCAAGATCTTTTTGTAGCTTATAAGAATTTTCTATACAGTATTTGTAACTGGGGCAACTACTATTGTATCATCTACAAATTTAGGTATTCTCTAAATAATGTAGATATGCAGTAAAGAACAATGGATCAAATGCTGATCCCTGTGGTACCCCACTTTTCATTTTCTGCCACCCAGGCTCTTGACCATTTAAAATTACTGTTTTGTCTTCTAATCGTTTTCCTATCCAGTTTATAACTAACCTTGATATCCCATGAGCTCTTAATTTATATAGAATTCTCATGTGTGAAACCTTGTCAAAGATTTTACTAAAATCCAAATAATTAAGTTCTTACATTATGTCCAGATATGGGCAGTGACATATTTTAAGTTGCATAAATATGTATTTAAATACAAATTTGTATTTAACCATTGTATTTGAAATATATTTACTTCTGAGTATTTAAATAAATATTTGACTGCATTTCATGCATATTTATTATTTACAAGTACATGTTCTTTAAATACATTTCAGCATTCCTTTCCCCCAGGAGAGGAAGATTGTCTGGTAAGTTATTCAAAAGTCTGATGCTATTGAAGGCAAATAGTTTAATAATAGTAACCACATGCAGTTTGTTATTCTACACACCTTACCATAATTATGAAATACCCTTCATATAACTTACTATTGTTATTTTTTTTTTCCCAACATTAGTGGTACTACAAGTCCCAAAACTAGGTTTAGCTATCTTTTCCCAAAATGTAATTGAATTAATTTCCCTCACCTTGGAGTCCAGAGTAGGGCCTACCAGGCTTTGGCTAACAAGTTATTGGTATGTAGTTTTTGACAGTTTAAATTCGGTTATCTTTTGTATTATAATCAAACGCAAGACTTCTAACGTCTTTTTTATTTTTTAATTAGGTGGAGAGGTGGATGTTGCACGTGGAAGATTTGAATCTGCTTTACTCGATCTCTTCAATAAAGATGATATATCAGAATCGGAAAATGGCTCGGATTCCGATCAAAAAGATAGAACAATGTATGTATTTATAGTTGTTAAAAAAAAATTATTTGAATTAAATTACTAGTGCTTCCAGCCTATTTTTAGTTTCGAATAACCTTTATTAATAAAATAATTCGTTTTACAATGGCATTGAATAATTCTGAAGCTCGACTATTTATTTTTTAATTTGGTCCTTAAGCTTTAGGCTTTATTGGGCTCTTATTAAAAATAAACGAGTAGTTGTTATTTACTTATTTATTAAGTATTATTAATAGTTAAAGTATGTATGTATTAATCTTAAATTAGCACTACTGATATGACAAATGCAAGATCGCCATTGAAGGCATTATAAATACCAATACCATACAAAGAAACCAATACTATACATGAGACACAAGAACCGAACAATCCCAAGAAATGTTTTTAATATTAGATTACGCATGAGAAATTAATAAACAATAGCAATGGCCATTAATCCAAGGAGGTCTGTCTATTTTTAAAATTACTTCACTGGCCTCAAAGTAGCAAAATGATACAGTACTCCTTGCATAGCTTTGGGTACTATTTAAATAGGATTGTTCTCGTCTGGTACTGAAAAGCAATAGGCTTATACTGTTAAATGAATACTTAATACATAAAAAAAATTGTAGGCAGGAAACGATTGATGTAGGTGTTCCAAATCCAAGAAATAATGCAATTCTTCCCACGCGACCCGTGCGAAAGAGAAGAAGAAAAGAAACGGAACTGCGAGATGGAGGGTTTCATCATACATTCGTGATGAGAATGTTTGATAGAAGCGTTGATCTTGCTCAGTTTGAAGAATCCTCTCCCCTCTACCCAATATGCAGAGCATGGATGCTTAATCAACCTCGTAATTCTGATTTAAGTGTGAAGTAAGTAGTTTTGAAGCCACCAATTTTGACTTGTAGCGTAATTGTAGAGATATTGCGTGTTCCTGTACTTAACATTTTTGTAAAAGTATTATTTTAAATTCTCTCGATCCCATTAATTATTTGCCAAGTATACTTTTTAAGTTTATCCTCACACGAAAAGTTTCTCATTTTGTAAGATAAAAATTAGTTTGAAATCCCTGGCAATTATATATATAAAGAAAATTGTGATGATAAGTAATGTTTTTCAAGGGAATAAAATTTATTTAGTGTAGCCAGGTTACAGCCTGATACAGTAATCCACGGCAGGGGTAACTAAAGAAATTTGCAACATTAATTAACTCCTGTGAAAATTTGCTCGTTTAATTTCTGCAAACTAGTCATACGTTCTTAATTAAGAGTAAATAATTGCTCCAAGTTTAAAGAGGTGATGCATGGTTTTAGAAAAGTTAATGTGCAGAAATTTTAGTTTTAAAACTTTCTTTTCACCAGTTGCAGAATTAGCAACTAATTATTTTTGATGTGGTTTACAGTATGAATGTAGTAGTACATAAGTACTGTTGTAGTCAGGATGAAAACTTGCATGATTAAAATTATCGGCTATAATATAAAAAGACCTTCTAATACTGTAGCTGAAGGGGATTGGGTTACCTTTTCAGCTTATGATAATGAAAACAGCATTTTTATAGATTCGTTTTTTTTTCATTTATAATTGGTACTTGAACCCAAAATCAGGAGAATGGGAATGCGAGATTGTTTATTTCTTTTGAAAATTTGAATTTAGGATGTTCACTTTGTTTTGGGGCAAATGTCTTGAAAACTTGAATCTTACAATTTATCACTGAATTATAAAACCACGGACAAAAATGACTACGGTAACCATTACCAGTTACTAAATTTGGCAAAAAGTTGACAAATTGACATGGAGACTAAACCCTGGTGGAGTTTAATAGCTCTAATAGTCTTCTTTTTTGTGATTTAGGCAAGAGCCTGGAAGTCCTTATCGCAACGATAATTTTGAAGAAAATGATAAGGACAAAGTGGAGGAAGGGGAAGATCATCTCCCGAAAGTTACCGCTCTCCCGCCACCGGATTCCTGGCCGGAAAATGATGAATCGCTTTCTCATGACCCACGAATTCCGAAGCCCCTTCCGTGTAATGCAAAGAAATTGAACCACATCAGTGTAAGTGTACAGTAGGTCCTTTACTTTGTGATGTACTGGTTGGCAATGTTCCCTCTAAGGTGTGCGCGTGTGCGCGCGCACACGAGTCGTGAAACCCGCGCGCACAGCAAAATAAAATGCGCACAGGCTCAAACGTATCATGCCCATTTGGAAGACAGGTTTCCTGAAAATGAAGTAAAAGAATGGTCTGCCTTTGATTGCTCGGTTATTTTACAGAAAGACTTTGACTTTGGCATTGAGCATGTTAAAGTTTTATGTGCAAAATATGCAGATTTTCTTGGTGAAAGTTCTACTATAATCGAACAGTACAATGATTTTAAATTTGTATGCGAGAAAATAAAAAGTAAACTGGTTAAAAACTTTGATGATATGGTGACATTCGCCCTCCAAAATGAACAATTTTGTGACCTTGCTAAAAAAGTTGATGGATATTGGGGGAACTTTCCTAGCATCTAGTGTGGACTGTGAGCGTGGCTTCAGTTTAATGAATTCTATAAAGGACAAATTAAGAAACCGCTTGAAAGAAAATCATTTGGACATGCTCATGCGAATTAAATGTTACCTGAAGGATGACGGATGTATTAATCTTCATAGGTTATTTGGAATGGGCAATTGCTAAAGATCGTAGGGAGAAATCTCAATCATACTTAAATGAAAGGCACTTTCATTTAATGTTATTTTGATTATATTTTATTTTATTGAATTTTATTATTTTTTATTTTATTCCTATTTTGTGAATGGATAAAATCATGTATTAATCTTGATAGTCTATTTTAAATTGCTAAATGCTAAAAATTGTTTAGAGAAATGATAACTAAAATAGTCATTTTCAATTAGTTATTTTTATTTTATTACTTTTTTATTTTATTCATATTTTTAGAATGGATAAAATGTTTTCTTTTTTAAGAATATATAATATTATTGTAAACAATTTTTTAATATCCATTTAATAGTACCGTAATGATGAAGCTATCACCTTATGGAAATAATATTTATTAAGTATTTAATATTTATATATATTTATATATATTTCATTTTGAAGATAATAGCGCTCAGAAAAGTTTGCACAATTTTTCACCATGAATCTAAATGTATGCACAACGAAAATTTCTTGCGCGCACGGACTAAAAAAAAATTAGAGGGGACATTGCTGGTTGGCACTTAGATTTTCTTCGTAAATCTGAGTGACAAAATATTCTCGTTAGTTCAGATTGGATTATTGCTGTGTCCATAAATGTGAAAGGATAGTGATTGTTCAGAGTAAAATGTCAATTGGCATCCGATTGTCTTTTAATTTTTTTAACATGCTCAGATAATTAGGTATGCCTTTTAGTTGTAATTACTCCTTAATTATACCCCCTCCAAGTAAATTTGGAGGGACCATACTGGGTTGCTTCCGTCCGTCACACTTTCGTGTCCGCGCCACAGGCCCCACAACTCTTGAGTACTCAATGAGTAACTAACATAAATTGATGGAACTTTATACATACGTGTATCATGATCAAGATTCGAATCCTTTCATCAGAAGTCATGTCACAGGTATAGGCGGAAGCAGTGTTGTTGTTCCGATATTGTTCTTGTTTATACGTGGAGAAAGGTTTTTCGAGTAGTGTCGCTTAATGGTTAAACTGAAGGTAACTATTTCAGGAAGAATTTCATATTGCACCAGCATTATTACTGACTCAACATTTGCATAGATGGAGAACAATCAGAAACCAATGGAAGGCCGTAGGTCAAACAGCAGACGCAAGATATCATAAATCCTATACACTTCTGAAAGCAATGTTTGAAAGGTAAGCACTATTCATCATTTTGTAACGCATAAGTTGATCGCTTTCTTTTTTTAATATTCTTTTCGAGTAACTCGTTATCTACAGATTCTTATCTAGTGGGGAATGCAGCAACCAACTTTAAGTGGTAAGAAGTAATTTAATTCTAGGAAGCCAGTAAGTACATTTTTTAAACTACCGTACCTTTCATTGTACGCGTTAGTTATTTAACAACATTAAGGTGTTCAATTCAATCCATAAATGAATTTTCTTTAGGGGGTTACATAAATTCAACACTTTTTGCTGTCTGTGTGGTCTCACACTGACCTAGGGTGAAAAAATATTTTATTGCATTGTAGTTCATTTAATTTTAGGTGTATAGTAATTTTTATCGGAGTTAATGTAAGGCAAATGTGCAAAGTAATTTCGTGAACAAAATATGTTCTTCGAAGCAAAAAGAATGTCGTGAAACGTAACCATAAATAACAAGGTTTGATTGGAAGTTGAGCTCAGACTTGTAACAGTAATGAAATTTGACTGTAGACGTTGACACTTTCCACAAACCCATAAATTTTTCAAACAGTAGATTGTACCAACTGTCCGTCCGAGAGAAAGTAAGTGTTCATACAGTGATATTTTTCCAAATTCTGGTTTAAAAGTCTTGAACAGTTGTTTGGACTCAACTAGAATAAATGATGTTGAAACTGAATATTCTACATTTGGTATTAGTTCTTTCAGCATTGTGGGGGCGGGGAATAAATCTTGTTCCCCATTCATTTCTGGGAGTATATATGTTACGGAATCTGCGTAACTAGGGATTTCATGTATGGTTGAGTGATATTTTCGTTAAAACTAACGAAAATATCAGGACTTAGTTACAAAGATTCCCTGTAAAGTTAAGGATTTCGGGTAATATATATAATCAGTAGCGAAAGGGTTAAAGGTAGTCGGTATATTAGAATGATGTCACTGTATGAGCACTTTTTTTTTTTTCTTTTCCACACACGGTAAAAGCTAACGTATAGAAAGAGTTTGCGAAAGTCTGGAGATAAGGAAAATTGCCCTTTGTATGGCCAGTTTTCACTCCCTAAATACAATTATTGTTCTTTGCAGGGAAGGTGAAAAGACTGACTTATGGAATTCTGTGGATGAAAGAAAAGTTGAAGAAACTAATGAATCTTAGTACTTCAATGAAAAACAAACTGGTCTGCTTTTGCGCAAAGCTCATTTCTACTAGTGAACGCTTCGGGAAGAATTAGAGGGTTTTATTTAATGCATGCAGGAAGTCCTTCAGGTCACTATGCAAAGTCACAGACATGGCGGCAAAAGATTACATTCATCTCTTAAAAAGCAATGGTTAATGCTTCTACTTCTTAAAGAAAAAATAAAGAGTACAAGAGAAAATAGTCTTTTATTTCTCTTATATTGTTCTTTCAAATATTCCTGTGTATAATTTTTACATAAAAAACTCTAAATCCAGTTATCATACGAGTTTTTCTTTGAAAAAGAGAGGCGGTTCTTCAAAGGTGATCTGTAATTTCTTTCATGTCCGACACTTTTCCAATCATATACAGAAAGTACATGAGTTTCTTTAAGATCCAAATCTTCACAGCTTCCTTCCTGGAAGAGACAGCCTACTCGTTAAGAGGATAGTAATTATGAACTACACGGCGCCCTGCCAGAATCAAAAGATTATATCTGGTACCATTCCCTTCGCAGAACGTCCTCCAAGTAAAACTTCCAGTACGAAACAAAGGCAGTAGGTTCTTCATTAAGATGTGTAACCTTGTGAATTAAGACGTTCCTCTACAGACAGGAGGTCAGTTTCCCCCGGAGTAAATGCCTGCCCAAAGGAGAACCAACGAAATTTACAGTTGGTCCCATCAATTTGGGATTGAACACATTCTCTACAAGTTCTCCAGATCCAAACAGCTGTAACCTTGATTCATCTGAGTAGTAGTGTCAAAACTGATCAGACTTGTCTTTTAACTGCATGGACTACTCGCATAGTTTCCTCTTATGGAGCATCGAACACTTAGATGGAAGCCATTACTCTAAGAAAACATTAGTCCATGACGGACGGATTTGGGTACGGAGAACTGGTGATGTTTCATCCTAAATTAGCGCAATCCAGCGTGAAATTAGGTGGTTGCAGTTATGGTGTGGGCAGGCATTTGGTACTCGGGAAAACTGATCTCGTGATCATAGGGCACCTTAATTCATAAGGATACATATCCATTTTGGGTATGGACTTCCTGCCTTTGTTTCGGAATGGAAACTTCTCCTGGAGGACGACATCATGTTTGAAGAGGACGGTGCTATTGTTCTCATTATTATTATTATTATTATTATTCCCCATTCTATAAAAAAATCTGAACCGATCAAAATGAAACTTAGCATACACAATTTATAGGGGTGGCATATTCAATTTCATTAAAAGCAAGTCGCTACAACTTTTTTTTCTTCGTGTTCATTTAAAAAAAAATAAAGGTAGTGTGAGCCTAAGGTATCTAGTGAAGTAGAAATTACTTCTCTGGATTAATTATAATTAATCCAGAGAAGTAATTTTAATTATAATCGATTACTTTTTGCCCACCACTGCTAGTACCCGACGTTCTTAAGCTTCAGCTACATGAAATATTTAAGACGGTTAAAATTAGTGCTCAAATTTGTTTTTAGGTCAAGTTTACAAAAGCCAATGGAGGTCCAGGGTATAAATTGATGAAACTCAATTACATTGGTCAACGCAAGATACGTCGCGGGCAAGAATTAGGTTATTACACCGAAGGTCAAGGTCACAAATATAGGTAGGGACACTGAGGTCGTTCCGAAATGGTCTTTATTATACTTGCGATTACGAAACCAATATCAATTGCACAATCATGCCACCTCCATAAATATGTAGCACCAAGCTCATTTACTTTAAAAAAAGGGTGCTAAACTAATTTACATCATTAAAGTAATAATGTCAGATACGAACCTGAGATTAAGATCGAATCTGAACTGTTCCCAATACCCTTTCAATCGAGTGCCGATTGTTGCGTCTGGAGAGACGAAAGCCCCTCTAGTAGCCGACCGTGCCATCAGGGTGTATCTGTCCACTTGGCTTCCGTGGTCTTTAGTTATGGCACGCACAGTGTTAATGTTCCTGTAAAGATTAAAGTATCTGGTATTAAATAAATGCATCTATGTACACCTGGTATTGAGCTTAATATTATGAAAAACATCCGATATAAAACAATGTATATTTAATTGCAGCTTACTTCTATTTACTGCTAGTTAGGTCGGCCGCTCACAGGATCGTCTTGCGACTCACGACTGACCACTTGGGTCGTGACGACTCGAGTCGCGTGTAATTTTACATTAACAGAATGGGAGCCCCGCACACTGCAGCGACCGCGACGCGATTCCCCAGAATCGCGTCTCGGTCGCTGCAGTGCGGGACAATCCTGTGTGCGGCTGGCCTTATAGTCTGATTAAAATTAAAAATTCGCTGAAACAAAATGTAGACTAAGTAAAATCTACCTTCGGTTGCTATTCATTTCTATGGAACTTTTTTTTTTTTTTTTTTTTTTTTTGTACATCGATAAGAATAAGGTTGGAGGAAGGGGGTTAAGCCAAACATGCGAGATGATTTACCGTTAAGGAAAGGAAGCACGACGCGAATAGGATCGGACAGATTTATAATGAATTTTGCAAATTATCACACTTTAATGGAATTTCTTCATTAAGATGTGTAACCTTGTTTATGATTGAGTTTCCCAACAAAATAAACAGGGTTAAGTGCCTAACCAACCCAAGTGCCGGCGAAGGCGAACTAGAATATCACCGCTCAGAATCTGCCACTCCAAAATTTTGAAATAAAGCCATTTTAAAGACCCATGTGAAAAAAAAAATTATATAATGTATATATTACTCAATCAAAGTAACAAAGGCTCTCTCTATTTATTTATCCATTAGTAAGTAATTATACTCAATAAAGCCATTTTCTCAGATTGAAAATTTAAAGTAAACTTAAGACTTTTAAAGCAATAATGGCAACTGTGCTGCCACCGTAACCAGAGTTATTGGGGCGCCCTTCACAGTAAACATTACTCGAATTAATTCCATCTCCCAAATCTGTTAAAAGAAATCTACCGATTGGAATATAACGGGCTTCCTCTAATTAAGTACTGAAGCGGTATAAGTTTAGTTTAAATAAACAGCTGACAGCACCTCAAGACAACATACCATGCGCGTGCCTGATTAGTTTAGTTCCCTATTCCAGATGCGATTTTCCATTATTCTATTACCCGATTTTTCTATCACTTGGAAAAGATTTTAATAAAAATGCAAAGCTTATGATGATAATGTCCTTCAAAGAGGTTAATTAATAAATATCTTTGACCAGAGAGAAAAATCACCAATAATTTTTAATAAAGTAACAATCGAAATCGTTAAGGAGGCTGCTGTCTAAAATGACTAACTACGATTTGACCAATCATTTTTAAAAAGTAAAAAAAAAAATAGTAATGACCTTACCGCATAACGAGCATTATTTCTTTAGGAAGAACTTTTAAAATATGTATAATCTGGTCAAATTTGTTGGCAGCCATTTCAACCATGTATTGAGTTTCAGCCTCGGTTAACAAGGTTCGTAAGGTCCCAAAGCCTCGTGTGTCAACGGGCCGTTGCGTCAACATTTCAGCGAATAGAAAGTACTCTGAAATGTTGGTATTCTCATTTATTAAAGCATTAACAGGATTACTTTTAAGCAAACTAATACGATTTCGTCGAAATGAAAAACAGTGACGTTCCAAATACTTGAAAACTTGGGGAAAAGTGTAAAACTTCAACCAAACCAATAAAGTATCTTTTACAAGGACATTTATTTAGCTTACTTAAGAAACGCATCATTCGCCCAATTTTTTAATTTTTTTTTTTTATTTATTATTATTCCCCAGAAATGGTCTTACTTCCGTTTTAAGGTACTTTTCTGAAGCTAATGAATCACAGTGTAAACTCGTTGTTTTTTCCATGGTAAACTTTCTTTTAATGAAAATGACCCAACCAACCACTCGCTCCGCATTCCAATACTGTGTTCCCCTGAAAACGAACTGAATGAATAAATTCCTTTGAAATCATAGTACTTGTAGTATGTGTATAACTCGTTATCACTTACTGTTTTTAGTTTGAGCAGTTACTGCATTAAGTTTTGAGGTATAACTCGTTAATCTCAATTACAAATGCACACGTATTTTAAAAACCTACAGTTATACATTCGGCCATTTTAGACATGCAACATGGCAATGGGATTCACAACATGCCCACCTAAACACAAATAAAAGATCGGATGGAACAGACTGGAATATCTCGATCATTCTAACATGAATATCATAAATCTCTTGTCGAATTCTTTTCCTTTTATCCTCGGAGAAGTTTAGAAATTGCTCGAGAATCACCGCTTTTGGGGCTCTCTCATCATAGAACGTGTCAAACACTTCGAAAACGGCCCCGTTCGAAGGGGGAACGTAGCGCTGGGCGAGAGCAATGCTAAAAAGGCGATACTCGGGTGCTGAAAGGGTAAGAAAATAACTGCCAATAGACGTAGCAAGCAAACAGAAAGCTCGGTGCAGCCATCCACCAAAAATAAAATTGCTACCTAGTAATCTCGCCGAATTCGTTTGAAATATGCAACTGATAAATGAAAAATACCTAAAGAGAAGTGGAAGGGAGACTCTACAGGGTACATACGCACAAAACCTGTAACTAAATTTACCTTAACACGAAAATCAACTGATTTGGCATATTTTCGAAGGCCTCTCTTAGTTTCTCTCTCGCCTCTTCAACTCTAACTCTCATTCGCTCTCTGTCCTCAAGAGATAAGTCTTTCCAGTTTTGCCTAGTGAATTTTTTAGGTCCAGTTTGGTTAAAAAACTCATTTTCTTGCCTGCCCGATCCTTCGGGACCTATATAGCGCTGAGCGACGAACATACAGAAGAACCTGTATCCATCTGTCGAATTAAATCTGAGTGTATACGCCCATTGTTCGCCAATTAAATATTTTATTCTTAAGTTTGCAATCTTCACAAGTTTTAAAGATTTGAATTTATAAATTTCCTACAGTAATACTACGGAAACTATCAATCAGTCACAACTCAACATTTGATAATGAATGAAATTTCAGTAGTTCTTCTGTAGTTTATTTAGAGCCTCGAGGAAGTCCAATCATTTTCAAGACTTCTGCAAACTGGAGTACTTAAAAAGGGTAGTCATGACAAACAATAGTACGATATACCAAACAAGGTCAATTTGCAACTGGGTTTCATAAAGGAATTAGACACCCATTTAGTGTATCAGGTTATCTAACTAACGCGGGTTAAGTGCCAAGTTTCAAACAAAATCTGTACTTCTCTTGCGAATCGAAAGATGAAAACTTTCCTTCACTGGCGTAAGTGACCGAAAGTAACTTATGGAATATCTTGATAGTAACTTATGGAATATCTTGATAAAGATGTTTGTGTGTACAAAAAAAAACTGCTACAGAAGGCCTACTACAAGTGTATAAAATTTTCAAATTAATCCTGAATTAGATGCAAATAAATGAACAATACATTGACTATATATTCGTGGCTACCATGGTACGAAAAATAGTTATAAATCTTAATTTAAACTGGTTAAAAAGAACGAATATTCTTAAGACAGAATCACAGAATCTCAATGAAGAGTTTACATTGTTTTCTGTTTAACAAACAGTGCTTCAACTCTCCGCAAAAAAAAAAAAAAATGTTTCAAAAATTTAAATACACGCAAACCCAGGGTTTGTATAGGTTGCAATGTACGTAACAGGATTGGGTCTAATATTAAGGAAAAAATACAAAACAATTGAAGATGGATTTAACCCGTTAGGCGTCACTTTTTACACTTTTATACGCACCGAGAGAGCATTCATTCAATTTAACTTCTTAAGCGTTATCGACAAATGTTACTTCAACTAAAATTTGTCGATATTTTAAATTATTTACTTGTCAAAATGAAATTCTCAAAAAATAAACAAATAAAAAATAATCTGCTTAAACACACAAATAGGCAGCATACTTTTGTAAAAACATGCGAATAAAACGATAAGCTCAGACACAGTAGTTCTGATCAATATTTTTCAAGGATGGGGTAATGCAAGAAGTATAAAGATGAGGATGCTTGAAAGGTGTATTCTGTTGAGAGTAAATTCTTATTTGCTATATGCGGATGATGCACTGCTGATTGTTAAAAGGGAGAGAGAGTTGCAGACGTCGACGGAAGCACATGCAGATGTTTGTAAAAGGCAAGTGTTACGTGTAAGCGCAGAAAATAGGACTAAGGTGATAGTGTGAAAGGGATAGTAATACAAGATGTGAAATAACTGTAGCTGGAATAACGTTGGCAGTGGTGGATGATTTTAAGTACGTATTTGGGAAGTCTGGTAAGCAATAATGACATGTAAAAATTAACTAGGTAAATGAGAGAATTCAAACAGGAAGAAGAGCATATAGGAAGAAACGGTTGTCTGTGAATGTTGTAAGAGGACTACATAAAGAGATGCTGGTACCAACTTCGTAGTGGTAAAGTGTGGCTATGATAAGAGGTGAATGAATTTTCTCCAAAACTGAACATTATGTTACATTCCGTACATCTTATACACGAAAAATGAACAACGTCGTATAGTTAAATGACAAATAAATGGCTGAGCATGCATTCCATTATATGGGCTAATTTGTTGACTTGTTTTCGGTAACATATATCCATGTTGTATAGTAATCATAAAATTCTATAACACACGGTAATTATTTTGAACTAAGAAAAGTATGCAATGACCAAGTTCCATTTTCAAAGGGTTTGAATATTTCAGACATGTAAACTGTGCTTATGAGTTTCAATTGCATGTGAACTTTGGAAGCGGCAAAGGTGAGTGTGTCAATTTTAAAAGTTTCTGAACACATCTGTAATATTTTTCTTTACAAAGAAAGCTGAAACCTATCTTTTATAACTAATTTGCGTTAAAATAATGATACACAAGTCGCCAAATTATCAATACAGTCTAAATAAAAAAGAGCACGTTAAAATATGAAGTATTTATGAAAAATTAGGAACAATTGAAGCGCTGTTGTTACTTTCGAAAACTGTCTCTGTTTTAATTAATTGTGCGTGTGTGTCCGAGCAAAATTAATATTAATATAGTCATAAATCATTGGTTCCATCTTACCATTGACTCCGAGTTCGATGGAATATTTCCTCATGCCTTCGTGATCTCCCATTACTATGCTCTTCCAAAGGCGGCAAAGTGGCTGTCGAAAATGAATGGGAAGTTTCTCGTACAACCCATGATCTATCAACACAATCTCCGCGTCT
Organism: Bathynomus jamesi; assembly: GCA_023014485.1. NCBI lineage: Eukaryota > Metazoa > Arthropoda > Malacostraca > Isopoda > Cirolanidae > Bathynomus > Bathynomus jamesi. Next base: position 1,501,395 of record JAJOZX010000208.1, on the reverse strand, counting down.
CCTCTCGGAGACTTTCTTATAAAGACTGAAACGAAAGAAAAATGAAGGAGCGCTATTTAAACGAGTCATTCTAACCCTCTTCACATAAAAATGTCAAATACCAAAAACATTCTCTATGACTAGAACAGTGGTATTTAACCTGGGGGCAATTCGGCCTTTTTCGGGGGGGGGGGGGGGGGGGGGGAGACGAGCTGATGCCACTGTCCAAGCTGAGTTATGGTTCCACTAAACTTTTATTATTCTTTCCTAATTTTCCTTTTTTTCATATTTGCCATTTAAAAAGAGGATTTGGGGGGGTTAAGGTTTTGTTGGCTAGCTCAAGGGGTAACAGTGCAAAAAAGGTTAACTACCACTGAACTAGAAAATGAATCCAGAATCCCATTTGACATCATACCGGATATATAACACTGGTATGCATCAATTTTGCTGTCAAGGTTTTGTAAGTGATTCGTATAGAGTTTTTCCTGCTGATTTCGAATCTGCAATCCGTTTTTCTCAATCAGCTCAGGTTATCCGGCTATGGCCTCATAAGTAAAATAGAATTTTTCGTGATTTTGTCAAAGCGGAATTGGAACAGTAACATCTATCATCACTTGTTTCACTTGTATAATATCTTTTTTTACTTTTCAGGCATATAGATAAAATATTTCATAATGAATAGAGCGTGTAAAAATGATCCCAATAGATTCTGCTACATATGTGGGACGGTTACCATGCCAAATAACCAGTCCCAAATCACTAAATTTGTGAAGACAATGTATAGAGCATACTTTGGAATTAAGCTAGGGGACCAGGACAAAAATTTCGCCCCTCATATGTGCTGCAAGACGTGCATTGAAAATTTGAGATGGAGCAAAGGCAGAGCGAAATCTTTGCCTTTTGGAATTCCCATGATTTGGAGAGAAGGAAAGGATCACGTGACAGATTGCTATTTCTGCATGACAAACCTCCAAGGTGGGCTTATAAATTTATTTTTCTTAAATATTTTGAAATCCTCGTATGAAACTTGACATAATATTCACCATAATGTAATGTTCACCATAATGGTAATCATACATTTACATATTGTTATAGAAAATACATTTACACATACATATTGTTATACAAGTTACATTTACAATGATTGTATATTTTCTTTCTTTTTCATTCATATTGTCCCCGAAAGGACAATATGAATGAAAAAGAAAGAAAATATACAGACTCCATCGACCTATTTCATATCTTACAGACCGCAGCCTTCCCTCACGAGCCGCCACTGTCTGAATACTTCTTCTATTTCATATGCAAGTTTTATATCCATGTTTCTGTGTTTCTATTTTCAGGAGTTAACAAGAAGAATAAACGCATTGTTGTATACCCTGACATTCCTTCTGCTATGAGACCTGTACCCCATGGTCCTGGAATTCCAATACCCGACCCACCTCAAACCCTGGACTTCGATGATTCTGATGATGAATCAATGACCAATGCCAATGACCAGTCCCAGTCCCAGTCGTATATACCTCAAAATACCGCTTCAAATGAGCCGAGGCCTCTCAACCAGGCCAAACTTAATGATCTTACCAAATTAGCTGCCGAGATCTTGGGCTCACGACTTCGAGAGGACAACTTGCTGGCTCCGGGAACAACATTCTCCTGGTATAGGAAACGAGAGGAAGAATTCCGCAAGTTTTTTGCAGTGCACGAAAATACCTCTTCCTTAGTGTACTGCTGCAATGTTGAGGGGCTAATCGAATCCTTGGGCCTGCCATATAACGCATCAGAATGGAGGCTATTTATAGACTCGTCTGAACGAAGTTTGAAAGCAGTACTTCTCAACATTGGGAATAGGATTGCATCAGTCCCTGTAGCACATTCCGTACAACTTACTGAGAGCTACGATAACATGAAAATTTTACTGGATGCTCTCGTATACGACCAACATAACTGGAGGATCTGTGGAGATTTGAAGGTAATACTAATATCATAAGTAAACTATTGCTATTGACTATGTTGTTTTTCCAAAGGTTATTTGAGAGCGTATAAGAACACAACTTCCCCACAGAAGTGATACAGTCCAATGCATAGATTTTTTTATCTGATAGAACAAATTCTCTAAATTCTTTAAATATTTTCATTTTTTTTCAGATTGTGGCATTTGTATTGGGAATGCAAGGGGGATACACGAAATACCCATGTTTCCTCTGCAAATGGGATAGCCGAGCGGATGAGAAGCACTATGCACAGCGTGAATGGGCATCCAGAGAGAATTTTGAACCTGGGTCGCATAATGTCGTTTCAGTGCCCCTTGTACCACCAACAAAAATTTTGCTCCCACCACTTCATATTAAGCTGGGCTTGATGAAAAATTTCATCAAATCAATGAATAAGGAGGGTTCAGCATTCCGATATCTCGAGAGTAAATTTCCTCATATATCTGATGCTAAACTAAATGCTGGGGTTTTTGATGGTCCTCAAATTCGAACTTTGATCAAGGATACTCAGTTCGAAAACGCAATGACTCCAACTGAGAAGAATGCCTGGCAGGCATTCAAATCAGTTGTCACTGATTTTCTTGGCAAGCGTAGAAGTCCAGAATACGAGTCCGTTGTCGAAAACTTGATGGAAGCTTTCAAAGCTCATGGGTCGCGCATGTCCATAAAAATGCACTTTTTGTGGTCCCACTTGGACTATTTTCCTGGAAATTGCGGGGATTATAGTGAGGAACAGGGTGAACGATTTCACCAAGATATCAAAATAATGGAAGAGGTACCAGGGAAACTGGGATATCAATATGCTGGCGGACTATTGCTGGTGTTTGAAGTGAGACGTGCCCGAAGAAAAACAGACGGAAAGCCAAAAAAACTTCATTCCTTCCTCAATAAACTTTTTTCCATATTCATTGTATGAATAAAAGTATTTATTCACACAATGTTTTCATTTTTCACGAGTGTTCTTATAATATTACTCGTATCTACAGTGTTTATTAAAGCTAAAAAAATCAATAAATTTGGGATAAAATTGGACTTATAATAAATGGCCAATAGAGAAAAAACCTGACCTGATTGAGGAAAACCAATGTCATTTTCGAATTCAGCATGGTCGAATTATATAATATGAGTTGAAAAAACCCTCGCAGCAGACAAAAACATTTCATATGCATACCAGTGTAATCAAGATACCTTATATAAAATTCAGAATGAATTTAATCTCTTATTCAGTGAAACAAAATACGACTTACTGTTCCCGGGATGAGGATCTGCGTGGACGAATCCAGTATGAAAAATCTGTTCAGCAAATGCTTTGATCATCTTCGTATCGATATCTATGAGAGAGAGACCGGCCTTCTTTATGCTTTCTGTGTCACTAATCTTCATGCCATCAATGAATTCCGCTGTCAATACTCTCTGTTCAAAATTAAAACGGCTATAATCCCTTTTTTTAATATTAAACAAGTCCTGTTTGTAAAGCAGTAGTTACATAATGTGTTGTATGATTATAATTCTTTTTTCAGTCTGCGTTTCATCACCACATATCTACTCGTCTGCGAATGTGGGTCACGACGAAATGTCATAACTTCGGAAGCTTATAGCCGAGGTCATTCCCAATTAAAAACTTCATATGTACATAGGTCCGATTCTTAATGGTTATGGAGCTATGGATGTTTGAATTTCAAGCATGCGCATGCGTGACCTTGAACTGAATTGACAGTTACTTACCGAACCGAACCGAACTACGCAGTAGAATGTTGTGTCTTACAGCGTGCAGTTGATGCTTTGCGCGTTCAGTATGCCTTTTACGTTTTCAAATGCCGAATATGCCGATATAGTGTATGTTTACGAATTTTGCAATGGAAATACTAATGCTGCTGTCGCTGAATACCAGCGATGTTTTCCAAATCGAAGAATTCCGGATCGACGAGTGTGTAGCGACGTTTTTTGGAGATTGCGAGAGAGCAGTTCATTTCCTAGCGTTACTGTTTTATATGAGCGTCCGGTACAACAAGATGTGGCTGAACAAGAAAACATTATTCAGATGGTACAGCGGAGTCCTCATGTTAGTACACGAAGGATTTCCACACGTCTTAGAGTTCCTCAAACGAGAGTATGTAAAACGTTACAAGAAGGTGTGTATCCATACCACGTACAGCGCGTTCAGCACCTCCAACCTTGGGTATCGTGCCCAACGGCTAGAATTTTGTAAATGGCTCAATGCCGATCGACAATTTCATCGCTACGTCTTGTTCTGTGATCAGGCTCAATTTACCCGTGACGGTGTCAACAACACTCGCAATTCACGTGTGGTCAAAAATGAATCCTCATGCCATTGTGGAAGGTAATTTTCAACATCGGTTCAGTGTCAATGTGTGGTGTGGTATTCTCTACGGTCAGCTGATTGTTTCGTTTTCTTCGAAGGTGGTCTTACAGATGACATTTATCTACGATTTCTGCAAGACGAACTGCCGCCACTGTTAGAAGATGTACCTTTGGCAACACGATTGCGTATGTACTTCCAACAAGGCTGAGTTCCTTCCCATTTTAGCAGTGCAGTGAGATGGATCGGTCGTGGTGGTGCACAAAATTGGCCACCCAGGTCTCTGGACCTAACCCCTCTAGATTTTTATCTGTGGGGGCGCATGAAAGAGCCGGTGTACCAGAGAAAAGTGGAAACACGAGATGCGTTGCTCCGTCGCATTTTGGATGCTGCAGCCCTCATAAAGGACAATCGTAATGAACTAATGCGAGCTACACGCGCGATTCACAGATGAGCCGCGATGCGTATTGAGGGAGAGGGTAGTTATTTTGAACAGTTATTGTAAATTCATGAATAAAAACTTTAGCAGCTATTCGTTCGCTTATTCCATAGCTCCATAACCGTTAAGAATCGGACTCATGTCCATATCAAGTTTCTGACTGGGAATGACCATAGCTATAAGCTCCCGAAGTTACGACATTTCATCGTCACTCACCCTGTATATATTTGTAAAAAGTGTATTCACTAATATTAACTTAACCAACCAACGATTCAATCAATTAACAACTGGCAAAATTTAAAGCCAAGAATATCTTCCAGTAAATCACACTCCAGATTTCAGCAACTTTCAGCTAATATAAGGGAAAAAATTTATATATATATATATATAATATACATCCTCTTACTGTTGTCGTGAGATCCCAGAATACTTTTGGCACGTGAATGAAATTGAATTTCTTGAGCTGTCTGGCGCATTCTTCTCCATTCCTCCCTTCATTTACAAAGTCTAGTTCTTGTTCGAGTGTATCTCGAAGGTCCTTCAAAAAAATATAGAGGAACTATAATACTTTTAGCGTTTAATTAATACGATTTTCAAATATTTTCTTTATGTAGGAAGGAGGGGGCCAAGGGCGAGGGCCCGCAAAAGTGATCCCTCTACAGAAAAAGAAGAGCCGAAAACGAGGTCTCCAAGGCTCAGCGATGTCACTTTTTTTTTATAAATTTTGAAGTGTGTAATGTGTAAGATGCGCGTACTTGTAGTAAGGAATAGAGGGAGAAGTACGTGTTTGAGAGCATGCTGGACTGCTCACGGGGTAGATGAGACGCGGAAAAAGATCAACTAAAGGGGACAGTGACGAGAGAAACGGGAGTTCCAGCACTCCGTGTCTCCCCTAACGTCTACCTTGGAGTATTTCCAAGGGTAGAAATTTACCATTTTTTTAAGTTGCCAGCTGGGCTAGTGGAACTGAAAATTTACTAGCCCTTCCCAAATTTTACTAGACCTTAAAAAAGTTTTCAAAATTACAAACATTGGCATTTACTATGTATATAGAAAGTTCAGTTTACTTTGTCACTTTAACAGTAGAAGCCATGATATTAATGTTCAAATTGCAAACATTGGCATTCACCAGATAATGGATAATCTGTATACTTTTTTACTTCAATCAGTAGCAGAAACTATATGAAACTTAATCACTTTAATAGGTCCTCATCAAAACAACTAATTGCATGTAACCGAGACTAAATTAATAGTGGAAGCCATGATATCAATGTTCAAACTGCGAGTCGCTAGTCGCCCGCCGGGCGATCAAAAACCAGCAAAATCACAAGATCTACTCGCCCTTCTAATATTTTGGTTGCCTCTGGCGACCGAGTTTATGTGAATTTCTACCCCTAACTTCCCCCTGGTCAATTGGTATCTACAATCTCCTCCTCCTTACTATGAAATTAGCGTCACCTACAAAAACTTTAGTTTCATATTTAAAAACAAATCTTGTACCAGAACAGGGGACCACTATAAATCTTCCTAAACTATTAAACAGTGCTCGGGTATAAAAACATTAAGATGAGGTTACCTATTATTTAGTCCACTGAAGGAAGTACCATTTTAAAAAATTGAAGTACATGAAATATGAAGATACATACGTATTATATTAGGTCATCCCATAAGTAATGCGGCATTTTTTAATTTTTTTTTTTTTCCATTTTTATCATTATTTTATGGATAGAAATCAAACAACTCTTTGAAGTTATTTATATTTAAATAAATATTTATTTAAATATAAATAACTTCAAAGAGTTGTTTGATTTCTATCCGTAAAATAATGATAAAAATGGAAAAAAAAAAAATTAAAAAATGCCGCATTACTTATGAGATGACCTAATATTTAGATAAAAAAAATTCAGTCATTAATAAATTTTTTTCCAACTGTGAACTACTATAAAAAAAATTATAACCAATTTATTTTCTTTGTACCATCTAAAAGACAATAATCAGCTCAAACTTACATTTAAAACCCATTTGAAAGCAAATTTTGGATGCATAATCTGAATAATTTCCAAAAGTATTTGAACAGTTGTGATATCACCAGTGAATCTGTCTTGAAGGTCGATGTACTGAACTTTTACTGCAACCTTTTCTCCATTCTTAGTTTTGGCAGTAAAAACCTGCAACATAGCTAATAACATGACTAATGATGATTCCTATTGTTAAAGCATAAATGACATTCATATAGGGTAGAATGATCACATACTGCCCATTTATAAACAAATCTATTCCCTATAATGTGTAAAATAGTGAAAGCATGAAGCATTTTAATGAGCATTTGAACTTGCTATCATGGTTCTTTTGTTATTTTCAAAGCATTTTGTTTTGTTCATAAATAGCATTTTCTTAATTCGTCAGAGATATTTTGTAATACTTTTAAGATAGTACTGTATGTTAAAAAAATATTGTTATTATTAAGTATTAACAAGTAGCTACTGAAAAAGATAATGAAAATACCAAGTAGTTTTGTGATAAGTTGTGACTGCTAGCCAAGAGATGTAGTAACCTTACCTGAGCTAAACTCGCAGCTGCAATTGGTTCTTCATTAAATTCTACAAAAATATCTTTGTGAGATTTACCAAAGTCTTCTTTAAATAGTTCTTCAACTTCGTCATTCTTTCTGGTCAAACATTGGTCTTGAAGAGCCTTCAGTAAAACAAACATTAAGATTAGATTCACCTAAATAGGGCCTACTACTAAAATTACATCTCATAATTCCTCTTTTGTATTTCAGTTATAAAAATATAAACATGTTAATTTTTCTTTCAGTAAAATATGGCATTACAATCTCTAATATGTAGGGTAACAGTATACAGACCCTACAATAGAATATAAAGCTACACATTTTAATTTTTTTTATCCTTGAAATTTCAGGGTTTTCACTCATTTAACTTTATTTAAAGCTTAGTTTAAGGTAGAAAGGGCGCAAACTGAATATGAAATGCTACTAAAGAATGGCAAATAAACTCAAGTATGTGCTATACGAAGGATTTTATGTACACTCTTGAATTGATAACTAGTCAAGACTCGACTCGAGAAAAATTGAAAAATCTAATGCCAATACTATTCCAATCCCATAGCTCTTACCTTCAAAGTTTCTAAGTATTCCTTTGGCAAAATGTGATTCAGTGATACGAGACCTTGACCAAGTTTTATGTATAATCCACCATTCTAGTAAAAATAAAATTGTGTACCTTAACATTAGAGGACTACGAATAATATAGCTATGATAAGATAATTTAAGAAAAACATACAATATGAAATAATATTTTGGATGCAGAACAAATACAACTTTAATACTATTATTACTAATAATAATAATGATAATGTAAAAGCCTACTAAGCAGCAAATTAGAAAATCTTATAACAAGTAGCTAGTGCCTACCACAAATCATTTGGAACAAAAATAAATTCAGTACTCTTAAATTGTGCTTTTGAATATTTCACTGAAAATAAAATTCAAATTTCTAATAGTTGAAAAAGTTCAAGTGTATATACCTTCAGACAACCATCAAGAATTTTCTGAGCAGATCTTAAATGAGCCCCTTTCAGTGCATCCATATAATTATCAGAATTTTCATCCAAGCCATAAGTTGCCCACCAGTAATCAGTGGAAATTGACAATCCAATGCGGAGTGACCTTGAAGTACAAATTACATAACCTTATTTATATGAAAAGGTAAATCAGTCGTATGTAGACCTATGCTGACTTGATAAATATGAGAACATATCAATTTGATGTGCAATACACCCTAGTACTAGAGTATAGCCTAACCCGATCAGTACCATATGCATTTAACCCAAATTAGTAATTGGGGCATTCCATGGCAAACCATGCAAAAGAAATTAAATTTACCACCACACCATCTTTGATTTTCTTTTGATTTGGTATACAACATTGTCTAAACCAACAAACTTATAGTAAAAAATTATAGCTTAATCAAAATAATGGTTAAAAAGTTTTGACCTCCCCCTCTATCTTGGGAAGTTCCTCATACTACTAAATTTAAAATTGTCATCTCAGTCTTTAATTCACATAAAAGAATGATTCAAAAAGCAATTTCCTAAAGAAAAGTACAAAAAAGAAAAAAAAAAAGTCAATGAATAAAGAGTTAGGCATTCTTTTCATTTTGGGGGGACCTCCTCCCCTTGATATAAATGAAAAATTATGAGGGTCTGTATGAAAGTAATGCCTATTATTTTTCAGTTTATAAATACAATAATAGGTATTACTTTCGTACTGTCACTTATATTTTTTCCTTGATGGAAATTGAACTTCAACTCTCTCTCCATCAGTGGATATAAAACTTTCATTACATACATACATATAGTATAAGGTCAGCATTTATACTTTTTTTAAATTTTAGTAACTACTGTTGACTCTCTACTATCCACACATATCTGTTCCTAGAGGCAGTTGACTACTATCCAAACCATCCATTCCTAGAGGGACGTGGATAGTTGAAAAATGCAAATACATGACATTCACTTAGAGACCAGCCAGCTCTAATAATAATGATATTCTATTTTATTTGATTTTCTTGTAGTAGGTTAAAGAATAAGGATAAAGTTCAATATTGTATTTTATTGTGCCATATTTTTCCATTTCTGCTTCATCTTCATTGTCACTTCCATCTTTGTCAGGCTGGGGGTTCATTTTCATTACCATGGTAATGAAGGTAATCTTTGGCTAATTTTGTGTGGATAGTTGATGTTTGCAGATAGTTAATATGTGGATAGTAAAGAGTCAACTGTAGTTAGAAGACAGCCTGAATCAAAAGACAATGACCAGTATAAATTGCTATACAGAATTAGCTCATCAAGCTGTAGCTGAATTCAGGGTAACTTTTTTCAGTGATGGCAGTGCAGTGAAAAGTGGTGAATGTTCAATACAGTCATGTTGCATCTTACATGGGTGTTATGTTCCAAAGAGGGTGCATAAAGCCAAAAACGCGTATAGTCAAAATTACCCTTGAAAATCCCTTAAATCACCCATAAAGTACATGGTTAAGCACCAATCAGCAATGCTGAAGTACTTCCAACACTGCATTACATCAAGGTTGGGATCCACATCCATAGTGCTGCATATCCAGGCGAATGCAAGCTGCATGTACATTGCCTGGAAACAGCGAATCACACCTTGGTCGAGAGGCTGGAGGTGGTGGTGGGGGTTAGAAAGACAACTTCAACACCAACCATGTAAAGTTAAATCCACGTAAGTTAATTAAATGCACGTAAGATGCGACAACTGTATTTGCTTTTATAACTTCTATATGACAAATGTTTGACATTCCTAACTCATTAGTTTTGAGTTAGGAATAATTTTTTTTTTTCTTTAACAGATTTATGAGTGTTTTAATAAGAAAATGCATAACTATCTCAACTCATTATGACCCTTTTAAAAAACATAAAAAGCCTATTTTGAAAAGTTTGAGGCCACTTCCAAATGTTGTGGTAGAAAATAGTGATCCTGAATATAGTTTCTTATTCATCATTAGCTTGTACAAATAGTTTGAAAAAATTCAACCAATATGACAAACAATTTATTCAGAACCTCAAAACAAAGTTCAAATAAAGCTTCTAACACCTAAAGTCTCCAGCAAAACATTTAATTAGTGATGAAGTACAAATTAATAAAGAAAAATTTAACACAACCCTTGAACAGCTCGCTGTTACCCTAATGAAATTACGGAAGTATTCAAACGAATGCCATATTAAATTTAATATAGTCAACCCTTGTTTTGCGTCTTTTTGTTTTTAAGTAATCAATAATTTAGGAAACATTTTTGGTTTGCATCTTCTAATGTCTCAAATTTGCATAATTTTATCTCGCCCCAACTGCCTGAATTTCCCTCATGCAGCCAAAGTTTCCAGAATGTTTCCACACACCTGGGTCATGACTTGCCATTTCTTGCTTGCTGAGTATAAGAGCATCTGGGACAGCATTCACTCAGTATTTGCCTATCTCCTGTCCAGTAAAGGTCTCTCACTCATTGCTCTCAGTTCACTGCATTCTTTGTTAAAGAAAAGAACAATGGCTGAAAAAAGAAGTTTGTCATCATCTCTCCTCTATATGTACTATTGAGTTTCTATATCCAAGAATGCATCCTTAATTACTATATTGTTTTCTATGGGAATTTTTTTCATTTTGCATCTTTTCATTTTATGTAGTGGCTTTCAGGAATGTGTCCTTGATGCAAAATGAGGGACAACTGTATATAACCACCTTGGTTTAACCTTGGTTTTGCTTCTGCCTGAATTGTTCATTCTGATGAAGGTCAAGCTTGTCACTCCACCTTAGACCTACAGTTTAATATGGAAGGTCAAGCTTGTCACTCCACCTTAGACCTACAGTTTAATGTGGAAGGTCAAGCTTGTCACTCCACCTTAGACCTACAGTTTAATGTGGAATCCAAACCATGCCCCACCAGCAACCCAACATCTTAACCACTAGATTACCCAGGGTACCCATTTATCTACCAACCAATTTCTTTGTGTGGAAGGATGAACAGCTGGGTTTTGGTTGCATACCACTTGCCATCACCAGGTCTCAATCCTGGGGCCAATGAATTTATAGTCAGCGATGCTAACCACTACACCAGAGGTGCATACACAAGATTGAAAGTATATCAAAGATAGAACATGCAATACTACAATAGTTTCTTTTCTAAATGTCTGATGGTATGAAATTTCATATTCAGATGGCTGAACACCAGCAACAAGCCAAAGATGGCTTCTGAAATATACAAAGGTTAGAAGAAACATTTTCATCAAAAGTTCCAGATGATGCCAGACCATGCAGGAAAATCAATCTAATGGAGAAATACATTGAAAGGTAAGAAAATGTGATTAGATGTGAATAGATTTTTTTCATTTCCCTACTATTGTAAAATGTACCGTATATTTACATACCACCTCATTCAGTAAATTACAGTAAATCCTCATTATTCACAGTTTCAGTTATTCATGGTTAAATTTATGTATACCAATTCACTATTCACAGTATCAAGTTTTGCCTATTCAAAGTTCATGCCAACTACATCTATACAGCTATTTGAATGGGAGGGATTTGAGGATTTGGAGCCCACAGAAATTTGACTAATTGAGTCACACACAGGAATTGATTGAAGATGACCTAGAAGAGCTAATTAGGTCAAGTGAGAGTGATGATAAAGATATAGAGGAAGTGGTGGTGAAGCCACAGCTGAACATGAAGAGGCTATCAAAAATTTTACAAATGGCCAAAACTCTCTATGAAGAAGTTTTTTTTGAGGCAGACCACTTCATGGAAAGAAGCATCAAGTTCAGGAGAGAGGTGGATGGCATGATGATGCCTCATAAAGAACTTTATAAGGACCCACAGAAAAATGCAAAACAAGCAGCCAGGCAACCAACACGTTTCTTTCATCCAGTTCAAGCCACCACCACTTCAAGCTCTCCTCCCTCACCTACAGCATCTGTGGGGTTCTCCATTGATGATCCTCCAGAGGAATCATCATACGAATCCCCCATCCAAAATGACCATCATTAAGTTAATGAGGCATTTATTTTACAGTATTTATTAACATTACATATTTAATATATTGTTTTTAGTGATTAATTTTCTTTGCAGGTAACATTTGTTAATTTTATTTAATGGTACACTAATATTTAATATAATGTAATGCAGTTTCACTACCGTACTCTTAGTTTTCAGGAACCTATCCCCCATGAATAACAAGGGCCTGCTGTAACTCATAACAATAAGGATGGCAAATCAAGTGTTAATAAGTATAGAAAAAGTGAAATGTTATGATTTTTCAGTGAAGTTAACATCATTTAAATCTAAAAACACTACCTTTAGATGCTAAAACATACTTTTTCTCACTTTCCACTGATGGAGAGAACATTTAAGTTCAACTTCATTCAAAGAAAAAATAATTTTTTCATTTATATCAAGAGGACAAGTCCCCCAGAATGAAAAAATTTCCTTAACTTATTATTCATTCACTCGTGTTTTTTGTGCTTATAATTTATTCTTCAGGAAATTGTCTTTCAAATGCACTTTAAATCATTCTTCTAGCTGAATTATGGACTGAGATTTGAAATGTAGTCATATGTGGGGCTGGGCCAAAGAAGAAGTGTACAAATCGAAACCAAAGACCATTGATGAACTTGAAAACAAAATTTGTGATATTCTTGGTAATGTACCATGTGACTTCTTGAAAATCTGTTGAAAATGTACCAGTAAGGTTACAGAAGTGTGTGGACAATGCTGGAGCCTACATTAAACTTTAACTTTGTATTAAAGCTTTTCAATTTTGTAATAAAGTAAACAGTAATAAACAAGCTTCATTTCAGTTAAAGAAATGTTTTCATATCCCTTTTCATTTAGGAGCAATAAGAATTTAAAAATAGGAAGCAACTTTTCAGACACCCTGTATATTTAAATACATATTTTAGTTATTTACAGTATATTTATTTTAAAATGTACGGGGAATCCTCATTAATTCAAACTATATGGGGAAAAGGGGTTATCTGAATAAGTTAATTGTCCAAATTATCAGCAGGAATTTTTTGAATATGTTACTTATAACTTTAAAATTAGACAACAATCTGGGGAATAAATTTGTGTACCATATATGACATTAAATAAATAGAATTAATATCAATGTGTCAGCTTAGATTAAAATAAAGATACAGTAACAGGTTTAGTATTTTGTACTTAGCTACTTTCAGGAGTGAACAGGTGTGGGTGGTGTGCAAGGCAGGTGGGGAGGGGCAGTGATAATTGAGGACATTATTAAAATGCTGCACTGTTCATTTTCTGTACAGTATGAATAATCAGCACAGACCTAAAGATGTGGGATTTTTCAGGCCTTTCACCAAAATACAGACTCAGTCCAAATTATGCAAAAATTTCAGACTGCCAAATATCATCAGAATTATCTGATACAAATTGCTGAGCTTCAAATTAGTGAGGGTTCACTGTATTTCTACTTATTATAATTTCTAGTACTTCTTTCATATTTATATGAAAGTGGAAAAACAGTTTTGCTACACCATACATTGTTTCACTTGAAGTTGTGTTTCTCAGGAATGCAGCTATATGACATTAAGCAAGGACCTGCTATATTAAGTTTTGAGGACATTAAGATGGTGTGGTTAAAACTCCAAGTTTTGTGGGAACTTCCACAGTTAGGAAGGATTCCCGAGAGCTCCCAAACCCCTCAGTTGCGCCTGGGAGGTTTCAGTAATCCCCAATGGGCTAGACCAGGGGTCCCCAACCCTGTGCCCATGAGCACCATGGCGCCCGCCGACCCTTTTGCGTGTGCCCGCCACTGACTGACTACGATTGATAAGTTTTTATTTAAATTTTTAATAAAATGTTAAGTATGTTACATATTTTAAATATTTAGTTACTAAATATTTAAAATATGTAACATACTTAACATTTTATTAAATTTTAGTAGTTAATTATGGAAACAGATGCTCATTTATTTGAAAATAATTATTTCTTTATAAATAAATTAAGTTATCTTTTGATAATTTTTCTAAGATTCTTAGTTAGCCCATCCTTGTTTTTTTTTTGTGAATTATGTTCATTATTTTACATAGGAATTAAATGTTTTTTTTGTGTATTATGTTCATTATTAAGTCCAACTATAAATTTGCCTTGAAAAAGTAAATGGTGCCCGCCGCACTACCGGTAGTCTTGAATGTGCTCTTCGGCACGAAAAGGTTGGGGACCCCTGGGCTAGACCTTCAGTTACTAAAAATATTTTTCTTCTTTTTAAGTGATTATAACAGATTTGAAATTCTCTCAGTACAGAGAATAATCAGAACTTTGAGGCAATCATATGCCCATTTCTGGAGAAGGGAAAGCATCTCACTTCTCCTTGATGGTGTGGTAGGTGATCCTATAGGCTTTTTTTTTTATCATTGGTGTTTTGTATTGCTTAACCATTAGATATAAGCAGTGTTGGGCACTAAAGCGTTAATCCGATAACAGTTAATTAACGAAGTTAACTTTTTTTAACGGACTATTAACGGAAGTTAATTTTCATTTATCATTATCGGACCAGTTAACTTCTGATAACTCGATATTTAGTCTGTTAAAGTCCGTTAATGCGTTAACTGCGAAGAGTCATTCACGGAAGATCACCGCAGTGGAATGGCTCCTCTCTCTCGGCAAGGACATCCTGAGGCCCAAGAAGTCAAGACTGGCAGTTGGGCCTAACTTTGAGAAGTTGGTCTTTCTGAAGGGCAACCAGCACATTGTGTCATAGTCTTTAATAAATGTGCCTAAAATTTAATTTTACCTTTCAGTTCCCGCCATAATAATTCTCTGGTGAATTAAAATTTAGTTAATGGTTAGTAGTTACAAGGGTTTCAAAACATGTAATCAGTACATTTTTTATTAAAAATAAAAAAAAGTTATTAAGCAAAAAAGCTGCAAAACTTGATCAAAATACAGTTAAATACCTATTTATTGTTGGATTTTGCATAAATAAACATTTTCTATGGGTTTTAAAGCTTTTTTCTTTGATTTTTTTTAAATGTTAGTAAAGAAATAGTTATCGTTAATGGATTATCGTTAACTTCCATTAACTTTGTAGTAAAATTATCGGATTATCGTTATCGGAGTTAAAAATTGGGGTTAACGGATTATCGTTATCGAAGTTAACTTTTTGGTTAACGGTGCCCACCACTGGATATAAGGACCATGTCTAACTTACTTGGATCACTTAAAATTATCATATAAATATGGTATCAATCATTTTTGAATGCCTGATTTCCTTTATAAAGACCTTGTTGAAAAACCTAACTTCAGTTATCAATATGCATCACAATGGATTTTGAGCCTTCACAGGCTGTGAACTAAATTGTACTTTTAACTGCCTTATGAGCAACATATTAATGCGCACACACACACACGCACACACACACACACACACACACACACATCCAAAATTTTAGAACCTTAATTATTGTTGATTAATTAATTTTGCCCCCTTTTCTCATGGATTCCTGTGGGTCCACTAATACCAGTGCTGGGGGATAATCCCTAAATGGTTATTGGTTTTTTCTCTTTATCAGGGATTTGTTTTTGGCTGGGACATTTGCTTATTGAAGTGAATTTGAACAAAGCTTTTTCTCCCACAATACCTGCACAAATGCTGAAGCCAAAGTTCACATGCATTTTCTTGTTAAACATTGCTTTGGTTTCCACTGATTGAGCCAAGAATACCTTTAATGATTGTGATATGAAGGATAGTGTGTGCGTGTGTGTGGCATATAAAATGCCATCTGGGACTTATCAGGCTTACACAATTTGGGTAAACACTCACTGAACTTGCCCTAGTGACTAATATTCTTTTTTTTTTGTATTAGTCATGTAAGTTTCTTTTATTTTGTAAGTCTTGTCTCTCGTGTGGTAATGGGCTGGTGTGGCCAATAATTTAACAGTTTTATTTTATGTTGACATTTTTGTGTGTGGTATGGGACTAATGTTTGTTTCTTTTGGTTTGTAGTAATATTTTTTTTGCCCAAGTGCTTAGTTGGCTCTGGATGCACATTTGTGTATGATCAATAAAATTATTCATATTTTGTTTAGTTACCTGTAAAAACTTGCCTGCTGATGCAATTAACATTTTTTGTTTTGTTTTTTCTGATTAAATTGGGCAAAGGAGCTGTACTTTTCTAAAGTCCTCCCACCATAAGCAGAGGAACAAGTCTTTAAAAGAGGCAGACTGGCTTGTCCCAGATATCATAAAGGTGAGAACCCAATTTCAAATTAATAGGATCCACCTATCTGACAATCTCAACCACACTAAAATTGTGAGCTTGCTCACCCTGATTTCTCTCATTCTTAGCAGTGCAGGTGGTGCTGAAGTCAAAGGATTTATTTTTACTCAATTGAAGGTCCTCTGTGTGGTCCTCACTGGCAACTCAATCTCCTATCTCAGCAACTAGCAGCAGCTGCCATGACCCCACTAACAGGGTATCCAGTAGGTGAGTACCAAATGCATTCTTACTAAAAACACTTGCTGGCATCACACCCCATTTTAACATCAGTTTTTTTAATCCTGATTAGCTGAAAATTGGTGTAGGTACCCTAATAACTAACCAACCCAGAATGACCACCAAACCTAATGTAACCTAACTCAAATATGTCACCCTAATTCACCCAAAGTATGAAATGAGCAGATCACCAAAATCCAATGTCCCCAAAACTCGACAAGATTTTTAGACTAGCCTGACAGCAAATGAGCTGCAGAAAATTGCAGCTAGGGTCATCTGGTCTTAAAGCTCCCTAGGGATGAGATTAGATTATTAGATCTACCCTATTTTAAATGCATAACACTAACATTTAAAAACTCAGTGTGACTAGATTATTCTCTCTTAACACTCTGGACTACTAATGCATTTCATGTCAAAACTCTATCCTACCCTTGGGTCACTTCTTACGCAAAATGCATCAAGTTGATCTATGCCACATCACAGCTGACACACTACATGCATCAAGATGACAATACTCTCAGAAATTTTGCATAAATTTACTCTTGTCCAGATCAACTTAACATGTTTTGCATAAGAAGTAACCCAAGGGTAGAATAGAGTTTTGACACAAAACGCGAAGGTAGTAGTCCAGTGTTAAAAAAATAAGCCTGTGCCTGTGAGAATATAAAACAATAGGATACCTTAATTAGAAAAGCGCTTTTAAAAACTTTTAGTTACGATAATCACTACTGGAATGTTTTTTATTTTCAAATTAATTTTATATTTACAAACTTGACCAGCAATAAAATACCTGTGTGGTAGCCTACCTAATAATCATTCTGACAGGGGAAACCATACATACCTATTCTAAATTTAAGGCCTATACATCCAAAAAATATTCCCTATTTATTTTGCAGAAAAAATATTTTAAGGAAACTAAAAAGTATATAACTAAATATGTGTATATACGTGTGCTATCAAATTGTTTCATAAATTAATATACATATTCAGGATGTCAAAGTGAACAAAAAAGTTTATGAACATAAATCTGCAATTGCTTCATTTCTGAGATACATTGCTTTTATACCAAGGATGACTGAATTAAAATGAAAGTCATTAAAAGTTTATCAAAGTTTATTTACAGGAAGTGCTGAAAATGGTTTCCCTGCATCTGAGTACATGCTTCAATGTATCACTGAAAATTTTGCCACATACAGTATGTTCAGAAACACCTACATGGTTACGTATTGTTTCTGAACAATCTTGAACACATTGCCACAATCCATCTACTTTATTAACTTCTCTTGTATAAAAAAATTTTTTTTTTTTAAATAACCCCCACAAGAAAGTCAATTGCATTTAGGTCCTGAGACCTGGGGTGGCCAAGTGATGGGACCATGCTACCCATATATGTACTCTGATGCAGAAACCATTTTGAGCACTTGCTGTAAATAAACTGTGTAAAATTGGCCAAACCAATACAGTCAGGAGGGACTATGATGATGAATTTTTGTAAAAATCCATCAGTTCTTCTAGCCTATATAAAGGTAATATTATGACCAGTGTATAGGACGCAGGGTGATTTTGAGACCCCTTTTTTTGGAAAAAAAGTGCATCTTATGCACCAAAAAATATGGTGTGTCTACATGGAATCCAGACAAAAACATCCAAGACCTAGTAAAAATTATAATGCTGGTTTACGCTCCAGGCTGGTTTTGGATAAAGTCTCATCCAAAGGCAAATGAGGGAGCATCTAATTTTTGGTATATCATGCGCTTGCTTAAAGGCTTAGATAAAAAGTATCGGATGATTATGGAGCATGTCCTCAGAAATAATGCCTATTTTGCCCACCCAGAGAATATCTTACTCTCAATGATAACAGACACAAGAGAGGTGAGAGATGGCTCTTCAGCACATCATTCAAGCAAGAACTAGAGCACCAACATGAGAAATTTTGAGCTGCCAAAAACACTGAACTTTGAAGCAGACGATTATCCTAACATGATCGACTGGGACAACGAAACCATCACCCTCCACCTAATTTTACAGAATTTGACAAATGATGATCTTAAAATTCAAAATGAACCACTTTAGCTTATTCCTTTTCCCTGTCACAGCCAGGGAGTAGAACATGCTGTAAATGTGGTAACAGAAGCATCACAAGATAGAATTGGTTACAAAAACATACATTTATTTTGAATGTACTGGAGTCGAGAAAAAAGCTACCTGTGTTCCAATGGAAAGGCCAGTGGTGTCAGTAATTTACAATTTTAAATTTCTTAAGGTGAATATTTTGATTTTAGTATGCTTCAATTGATTCTTTAAGTAATATACAGAGAAAGATTTCTTATATATATATTTTTTTTTTTTTAAGTTCGGGAAGAACCGATTCGCCTCTATTTAAAAGGGCATATCTCAGCGGAAAAACAAAGAAAAAGTGAGAGGAAAGACAGAGGAAAAAGAAAGGGTAGATATATATATATACCTTACCTTATGTTGTTTCGTGTGTTGGTCTCTCTTCACACGGAGGTCAAGCTGGTGGCCCCGCCTCTAGGTCTGGCCTGGTGGAGGAGCGAGTTACTTTCTTGCGCTCTCCACCGTACATAGCCAGGCACGCCCAGCTCATCTGGTACTGTCCTGAGCCAGGCATCCAGTCTTTTCTTGAAGACTTCAACTTTGACCCCCGTTACGTTTCTGAGGTCCTTAGGAAGCTGGTTGAAAAGTCTTGGCCCCCTGATAACCAAGCTATTTTCCTTCAGGGTTGAGGAGGCCCCTTGTCATGCTTTTAATTTGGGAACACTACACATTCTGCCTTTCCTATTTTCCAGTGTTGTTTGAAAGGTAATTGGGTTTAGTTTTAGGTTTGGTACCAGTTTTTCGATCATTTTCCATATGTAGATTATGATGTACCTCTCTTCTTCTTTCCAGTGAGTACAGATTTAGTTTACGTAGTCTTTCCCAGTAGTTGAGTTCTTTGCAGCCATCAATCTTGGCTGTGAAATGCCTTTGCGTTTCTTCTAGTTTATTAGTTTCTTCCTTTTTATATGGGGATGTCAAAACTGAGCAGTATTCAAGTTTTGGTATAATCAGTGTTTTTAGCAGGGGAATCATTACTGTCCTGTCCCTTCTCTTGAACGTTCTTAGAACCTGTCCGGCGACTCTTTTTGCTTTATTTATCGCTATCTGATTTTGTGTTTCGAATTTTGCATCATCTGTCATTATTATCCTGAGATCAATCGCTTTCATGCTTCTCTGAATTTCCTGTCTATCTGGAGCATAATATGCAGTCTGTTTAAGTTCTTCTTTTCTACCATATCTCAAGAGTTGAAATTTCTCGGCGTTGAATGACATGTTGTTGTCTTCTGACCATTTGTATATTTTGTTCGTGTCCCTCTGCAAGGCCTCCACGTCCACGTCATGTACATCGCTGATTTTTCTGCTGATCTTTGTATCGTCTGCAAAGGATGTTACTATACTATTGCTGTTTACTCCGCTGTCTATGTCTGTTAGCATGATAATGAACAGGAGTGGGGCCAGTACTGTCCCTTGTAGTACTGAGCTGCGTACTTCCGATTCTGATGATGATATACCTTGAATTTTGACGACCTGCAGACGATCACTAAGGAAGTTGTAGATCCATTTTCCCACTTTGCCTATTATTCCCATGTCTTTAATTTTATGTCCTATTATACCATGGTCACATTTATCGAAAGCTTTAGCAAAATCTGTGTATATAACATCGTAGTTGTCATTGCCTTCCAATGCATCTAGGATATTGTTGTAGTGCTCTATTAGTTGTGATAGGCATGATCTACCTGATCGGAATCCATGCTGATTTTCATTGAATCTTTCCCGTGTCTCCAGGAAATCAAATTTTCTCTCTAACTATTCTTTCAAATACTTTGGTGAGGTGGGACATCAATGACACTGGTCTATAGTTCTTTGCTTGAGATCTGTCCCCTCCTTTATATATAGGGACAATGTTTGCTCTTTTCAAGATGCTCGTATTTCCCCAGTGTCTAGGGATCTTCTCCATATCCAGTATAAAGGTGTAGCTATTTCATTTTTACAGTTTTTAATCAATAATGCGTTCCAATTGTCCGGACCTGCAGCTGAATGTAGTTTCATTTGTTCTATAGCTCTCGCTACATCTTCTGGTGTAAACTCAAAGTCTGTTATATATACTCCTTGCAATTCCTCTTCAAAGAATGCATTTATGTCAGGTATCGCTTTGTCACTTTTTGGGGTACTGAAAACTGATTCATATTGAACTCTCAATGTATCAGATATTTCATTTGGATCATCGGTTAGTTCATTATTTCCCGTCCTTAAGGGCCCAATAGCGGCGCACGTTTTTGTTTTCCTTTTTGCATAGCTATAGAAGTATTTTGGATTTTCCTTTATTGCTTCTACCGCCTTTTCCTCTTCCCTCTCTGTATGGTCCTTAATCAGGGCTTGTATTTCCCTATCAATACCCTCCAGTTTTTCTTTTATTATTTTCCTGCCATTATCTCTGCAGTTTCCTAACTTCGCCTCCACTCTTTCTTTTGCGGAATAGTCTTCTCTTTTGCCTTTCTAGCCAGCTCCTCTTTCCTTTTGGCTGTGATTTCGGAGCATATTTTTCTAAAATTCTCAGCGTTTTTTCCTCCAAAGTTGTTAGCATTTCTTCCGTTGTTTTATTCTCGAAAATTGTTCTCCATTCTATTTGGGCCATGTGCGATCTGATTGCTTCCCAATTTATAGTCTTCGAGTTTAAGTTAAAGGCCCCGAATTTACTTCTTTCCATAATATGTGCATTGTCTTCTAATGCTGCCATCATATTTGTTGATATCTCGATTAAGTTGTGGTCTGAGATAATGGTTGGGGTTATTTTTATATCAGCAATCAAGTTCATGTTTTTCGTGAATACCAGATCCAGGCAGTTATTTTTTCTGGTATTTTCTGTTATTTCCTGCGTCAGCATAAACTCGTTTGTGAGAGCCATCAACATTTTTGCTTGTTCCTGATCTTCTCTTGTGCCCCCCTTATCCTGGTGAATATATATATTCCTATTCACCTTTTTGTATTTTATAAATGGGAAGTTAAAGTCTCCGCAGATCATTATATTGGGGGATGGAGGGTTTATGGCCTTTATTAGCTTTCTAATGTCATCAATGGCCTCCGAGAATTTTTCGGTTGGGGTGCTTGGAGGTCTATAGATGACTATTACTATCAAGTTTAGTTTTTCTATTTTCACTGCTAGGAGTTCCACATAGCTGTTTGATTTACTTATTATCGTCTGTCATATGACCTTCCTGTACATATATAGCACAGCCACCTTTCCGTCTCGTCGTTCTATCCGCTCTTAGTAAGTTGAAGCCCTCTATATTTATCTCTTTCTTATCAATACAATGTTCGCAGTTTTCACAATTTCCTTGGCAATCTTTAAGATGAGTTTCTGTGAGGCATGCGATGTCCGCCCTTGTTTCGTCCATAAATCCTTTCAGGTACGAAACCTTATTGAGTGATTGGTTTGGTCTTATTCCTTGAATATTAGCCAGGACAATTTTTATGTTCTCTGTTTTTTGTTGCCCCTTGTGCATTTCAAGTTCGTTTATTTATTTATATATATATATATATATATATATATATATATATATATATATATATATATCTTACTTTAACTTTACTTGTATCATTATTTACTTTAATCTGTCATTTATCAGGTTTTTTATTCAAGGAATTGGTTTTAATTTCATTTCAATTTAAAAAAAGGGGGCATATGCAATGGGTAGGGGGGGGGGCATAGTGGTGTAATTACAGTATGTTGTTTAGGGGCCTAAAGGAAACTCCGAGCAGTGTATAGAATAAGAATACAAAATTTTGACCCCCCTACTATACATACATATGTAACTGTACTGAGGTATTTTGGTTATGGAAAACCCCACTTTAACATCCTGTCATCTGGTAAAGTGGGGGTCATCCATACTTTATTTTAATGTTCCCCAGTACGTTAAAGTGGGGGTTTTCCGTACTTCACTTTAGCGGAAATTTCACTTTAGCAACCACACGCTCCCCCCAAAGTGTATGTTAATGCGAGGGTCAACTGTATATCAAATTCAGGTATTAGTTTTAGCATGAGCACTATCAGTGTCTCTGCACATCTCAAATCTGCCAGCCACATTACAGAAAACATTCACCAGCATCTGTGAAGTTATTTTCCCTGCTGCAGCAGCAATGCAGCTTTGCAAATCTTGCAGGTGTCACTCTTGTTTTGTACACCTCAGACTTTATAAAACCCAATGGAAAGAAATCTAGAGGCAACAAATCCAGAGACCTTGCCTCCCACCTCCTGTTTCCACCATGCCCAATCCAGTGATTTAGAAAATGTTCATTGAGGTAAGTTTCAATGATGTTTGCATAATGACAAGGAAACCCATCTTGTTGAAACAATTGTAGTGAGAATGCCATCTGAGAAAAGTTGGTGCTCTAAGAATTGTTGAAGAATGTCGAGATAAACTACTGATGCCACTGTAGCTTTTTGGGGGAGGGGGCTGTAGCTGGGAAAATAACACCAGAGATGCTGGAGGGTGACAGATTTGAGACATGCAGAGATACTGATGATGCTCATGCTAAAGCTAATATATACCTGAATTTGATATATATAGTACAGGGTGGGTGAGAAGTCACCGTACACCCACATGATACACACCCAAAATCAATTTGAGTTTACACAGCACAGCACATACTACTATGTACAATGGCAGTCTGGCAACATTGTCGAAGATAGTGCATACATGACAGCTGTACCCATGGAATTTAGTTGTGGTGTTGTCATTATGGTTGACACAAGCAGTTACTCTGTTGAGGAGCGGTTGGTGGCAAGTGTGTGGGTGCATGAGAGACCGCACACGGGACAAACAATGACGCAGGTGATGGCTGTGTTTCAGGAACGGTTTAATAAGGCTCCACCACAAAGAGCGACACTGCTGGATTGGGAAAAACGTGCATTCGTTCTTGGAAGTGTTAAAGACAGGCTGTGGAGTGGGAGAAAGACAATGCGCTTGGAAACATGTGCAGCAATTGCTGCTTCCATTGAACATTCCCCAATTAAGTCGACGCTGAAACAATCATCAGAGCTTGGTGTGCCACCATCAATGATGCAAGACCACATGAAAAAAGACCCGAAAGTGAGGCCGTATTGCCCAACTTTCGTGAATGAACTGTCAGATGCCGACATTGATCGGCATTATGAATCATCCCATGCTTTGTTGGACACATTCCCAAGTGCCGTATCCCACTCAAAGATTCTTTTCAGTGATGAATGTGCCATCTATCGCAGTTCACGCGACAGAAATATGGTGTTCTGGTCAAAAGAGAATCCCCATTTCATGCAGGAGCTGGAACATAATCCACTGCATGTGATGATATGGGCAGGTATGACATCAGGTCATTTGATCGGACCTTACTTTTTCAATGGACCATGAACATGGCATCTTATTCGGCAATGTTGGAGACATGGCTCATACCTCAGCTCAGAGATTGGGGACTCATGGATGACGTGTGGCTGCAGCATGATGGGGCACCCACACACTTTGCTCTTTCTGTGTGACATTTTGAACAAACATTATGCAGGCAGCTGGATTGGCCGTGGTTCACTGACATCTCCAGCACCATTACCATGGCCACCATGTAGTCCTGACCTTACCACCCTGGACAATTCGTTGTGGGGTATTATCAAGGGAGTAGTGGCTGTGCGTCGCTACAACACCAATGAAGAGTTGCGCAGAGCTGTGGAAGACGCCTTTTGCACCATTACTCCACAAATGCTCCAATGCATGTCACAGAGGACATGGAGGCACATCCGCTTGTATGTCCAGCATCAAGGTGCATATACAGATCCACTGGACAATTTAGGGTGCATCAAAAATGGCAACTTTCAAAAATTGATTTGGCCCTACATTATTATGGTTACATTCCCAAAAGAAAATTCACATGCAAAATTTCAGGTCAATTGATTAATATCTACTGGGTCCACCTAGCTCCTAAACTTTTACAAAAATGACAATTTTTGGGATAAATTGCCTTAAATTATTTTTTTCACATATACCTTTATTTTATTGAATTGAATGATCCTTAAGGTACTATAGGCCTAGTATGTTTAGTTTGCTTGTGTTTAAGCCATAGCTACTATTAATAAACATCATTTGCCATCATGAAATACCTATAGCTATTTTTTCTTATTTTCAGGCATGTAGACTACTTTAATATTAATCTGTTTCTATTACAGGTCAATTTTTGATATATGTTGATGATAATAGTTGATATATGATATAATGGATAATAGTGGTAAAGCCAGTGAAGCCACTTCTAGTGGTAAAACTTGTTCAAGTGGTGCAGATAAAGTTGATGTAAAAACACAAAAAAAACCTGTATATTTGGATTAGGTCCTGGCATCACAAATAATGATGCAAAGATTGTAGGATGTCGCTTGCCAACAAGTGAACAAGTTCTTAGATGTTTCCTATTTCACCAGCAACAGGGTCTAAAAGAAAGAACTAAGCAAGATATAGCTAAAATTGTTTTAACAGAAATTCAACCATTCTACAATAAAGCCAACATACCAATGATTACTGAGAAAAAAGCATGAGAGAAAATAATTTCGTTGTCAGAAAAGAATGCGAAATTGAGAGAAATTCCATTGAAAAGAAGAGAGCTACAAAGTACAAAGACAAGACTAGAAGATATGGAAATGCAACTTAAAATGACTTCCACTGTGGATTAAAAATGCCGAAAAAATTATG
Source organism: Bathynomus jamesi (assembly GCA_023014485.1). Lineage (NCBI taxonomy): Eukaryota > Metazoa > Arthropoda > Malacostraca > Isopoda > Cirolanidae > Bathynomus > Bathynomus jamesi. Next base: position 1,475,850 of record JAJOZX010000208.1, on the reverse strand, counting down.
AGTAATCCAGAAGATATACAATTTCTTCAATCTATGCAAGGGGATAGAATTGCTTCTTTTGGAGCTCATGATCAAACTTTAGCATCCAAAATGAAGCACATTAATTTTTGAAAATATGAAGAAAATGCGAGAAAAGAAAAGGAATTGAGAGACACTGAAGCTTCTTGCAGTTATGTTGAATTAGAAAGCAGTAGCACAAGCGATACAACTACCATTGAGTGTGAGTCAGAAGCTAATGATGGAGCTGAAAAAGATGGAAAATCCACACAGTCAACAGTCTGTTTAGGTACTCAAGCTATCATTCCTCATGACATTCTGAAAAGACAAACTTGTTTCTTTGGCATCAAGAATGAAAATGACTGGCACAACAGGCTGCATTCACAAAAGCTTTTGTTGAAGAATGTGGTGGTAACACTAAGGCAGTGGCAACTTCATATGCTACAGCTGATAGAGCAAGACGCGAAGTAGCCCAAAAAATTTCAAGTTCCATTAAAAAATCCTGGAATCCTCCTAAATTGGCCTCTCTTCATTGGGATTCGAAAATAATTTCTACTCTGCAGGATAAATATGTTACAGAAGAATGATTAGCCGTATCAGTTGGAAATTCAATGGATCTCAAACTACTTGGTATTCCATCATATCCTAGTGCTGGTGGCAGTGGCCAATCTGGGAAAAACGACTGAAGAAGTTATGAAGCTACTGAAATTGTGGAACTGCTCCGATTCAATAGTGAACTTGGTTTTCGACACTACAGCAACCAACACGGGACATGTGAGCGCTGCATGCATAACTATCCAACAAGAGATTGGATGGCCTTTATTATGGTCTGCATGCAGGCATCATGTTGGTGAAGTTATTATGAGTCATGTGTTTCAGGACATGAAAGTAGAAACTTCGAGTGGACCAGAAATTAATGTCTAACAGATTGAGAAAAGTTTCAGTGGATTTCCAAGGATGAAAAATTGAAAAAAAATTGACTTCAATCAGTACTCCAAAGCTGTCCAGGAGATTCTTCAGGAATGGACTGATTATGCAATTCAAATAAGTAATATAGAAAAGCAACATACACGATGACTACAAACAATTTTCTGACTTAGTTGTGTTATACTTAAATGCAGGACCTAGTGATAAGGATATAACCCTTCAGCGACCTGGTGCTATACATAGAGCCAGATGGATGAAAGCAAAGCAATATATGCTCTAAAAATTGCATTACTAGAAGATAATATCTCGAAACTACCTTCAGTAACAATCACAAACAAGCAACAAATTCTGAAACTAAGAGACTTTGCAACCTTCATTTCACTGATTTACTACCCATGGTGGATGACCTGCTCTTCAGTTTTTGATGCACCATGGCACGATTTGCAGCTTTACAAAAAGCTTCTTAGATATGAGGAAGTAAACAAGCAAATAGCAAAAAGTGCTCTAACATCTTTGAAACATCATCTCTGGTACCTTTCATCAGAGATGATTCCTCTTGTATTATTCAGCTATTTGGTTCCAAAAAATGAACTTCGTACTATAACAAACCATCTACTTTCCTATAAACCACACAAGATTGAGACAGTGGTTCCAGAAGGTAGACATGGATCTAGTTTTGGAAAGCCTAATTTCCCTACCAATCTACGATCGGAAACCACACTAGCTGACTTGGTTGACAAAAACTCATGGTTCATATTCTCTTCACTACAGTTAGACTATGATTTTTTAATGGTTCAGATTGTTGAATGGAAAATAACAGCATCATTTATATCTTCCAAAGAAAAACTTTTGGCTATAAATGTCATAAATGATGGCTCTGAGAGGGCAGTAAAACTATGCAGTGACTTTTATGAGGCTGCAAGGACTGAAGAACATCTTCAAAATGTTCTCCAAGTTGTAGAAGCTGACAGAAAAGCCACTCCTAATCTGAGAGAGAGACAAGCTTCTTTATCATCTGTTTTAAAAGAAAAAAGGACAAAGGAGAATTAAGATATCAATAAGCAATAAATCAATTTTTACAAGTATTTTATCATGAAATACCATTTTTAATAGGTGGAGGTGGTCGGTGGGATGCTTGGCAAGTTGGGTCCTCGTCCCGCATCCTGGTAACTCACTTCATGATTCTCAGAATAATACAAAAAAAAGTCTAAAAAGACAGATAATTTCATGAATTGAGGCTAAAACTTGCCTAAAACTAACTATATTTACAATTTTTTTTTTCAAACAAAATCTACAACGCTTACACAAGATTTTCTAGTAAAACCATAAAATTCCACAATTGTCAAATTTTCATCTTCGAGGTGGACCCACTAAATATTGTCAGAACAGCTTGAAACGTGGACACTGAAGGTTTGTCGGGGATTGTAACCATAATATCATAGGGCCGAATCAATATCCGAAGTTCGAAATTTCACCCCTTATAGGCTGATACACCCTACCAGTGGACATGTAACCACGAAGTACGTAAGTGATTATGATTGATTATGATTGTACATTGGTTGGTGTACAGTGACTTCTTGCCCACCCTGTATAGACCAGTAATGTAGTTAAGACCACCATGACTGAGACCCAAGACTTAAGCACCTGAGACTGAAACCAAGACCATATGCAGTTTCTGCACATACTGTATTCAATATTGTGTAATGCCTAATTCTTAAGCTCTGTATTTCACATTCAGAAATAAAGATTCTAAAGAGGTTATCAAGTGACAAATTTGTAAAATTTACTCATAATTTATTCACAAATTCATAGTTTGTATGAAAAACTATACATGCCTACAATATGGTATCATACATATATGGTAGGGTACCTTTATTTCTTAATTAAATACAAATTATTAATTCATTGAATTAAATATCTACAAAATTGCCTCAGAATTGGTGACATAGCCTATTGGAAATGAAAATAATTGCCATACATAGAACCCAATATAGAGGCATTAGGTCCACATAAGAAAAATGCATTATCTTGTATCAAAATTTTCGATCACTGATGCATGAAAATTACTTCAAGAGAAAATTAGATGTCTGGGGACTTTGTTAGGTCAGCAAAATTGAAGAGAGGAATTTATATTAGCACCAGAGTAGTAGTTCCAAGCAATGCTTTAAGCAAGGGAGATGTACTGAATCTTCCTCTTAAGTTGTTATAATGTTTGTTTCAGACCAACAAAGACCCTAGGATCCACAGGTTCCGAGTGAATACCAAATAATATAAACCTAATAGCTCAAAAGGATAGGCCTATTCCTTCAGGTATTTAAATATAGTGTTGCCTATATTAATTAAACCAAATAAACTCCTTGTGTAACTCATCTATGGCCCTACATTGAGAGAGATTGTTGCACCCTACAGCCAGAAGTGAGGCCCAATGAAATAATAAGGTATGGTAATTTTCCTTCTTTACCATTAGGCAGTGCTAAAATACCCAAGGCAAATAAATTTAACATCAACCAAAAAAAAAAAAAGAGTATTTAATGAGGTCCTTTGAAGACCTCCATGAACATAACTTTTAACAAAAAGAACACGGTTTTTGTCATTAACTTTCCACCGATATCTGCTAGAAATTTCCAATGGATGAGGGTGATGGCAATAAACCATAGCCCTATATAGTTTTTTTACAGTTTGTGACATTTTTCAGCAGTTAACTGCCTAGGGTACTTGAAACAAAAGTGTTTGGTGCATTTGAGGAATATCACATTGATATAGTCAAGACCACCATGGCCAAGACTGAGACCAAGACCTAAGCACCTAAGACAGATCTGAAAAAGAAGGTCTCAAGACTGGTCTCAAGTCCTACATCACTGGCATACACATATTTGGTTATTTGTTCTATTTTCCTTAAAATATTATTATTTCTGCAAAACATAGGGACTTTCGGGACACCCTGTATATATACCAGTATCCTAATAATTAATATAAATTCCAACTTTAACTTCTGCTTCCACAACTATGAATACATTTTAAATGAGCCTATGAAAGGGACTATTAAATCAATCTTGACAAGACCTCAACCTAATTCTTGTTTATTAAAAAGTAAATAATTAATTTCTTACCTAATAAACCTGCCAATACCTTCAACTGTGACTCTAATTTGTCTTTTAGTAATGTCATCACTATAAGTATAATAAACACCTCCACTAATTGGAATTGCTATTAAAGTAAATCCAAGTCCTTTTCTTAAAATCTTTAAATATTTTCTTGCATACGAGGTAGTGGGATTACTACTATTTTTGAGGGAGATTTTTCTTACAATAACTTTTTGGAAACAAAATCTAGATTTAAGTAATAAGTTATTCATTTTCTGAAAGAAAAGAGAAACGTTTACTAAACTTTTTTCTTTTTAAAAGTTTGTTACTAATGAAGCTGCCTATTAAAATCATGTGGTCTTAATGCCAGGCTTAATCCCAAAAACATTATATTACATTTGGATAGCAAACAGCCACTCAGGCCTATTGAGGTTATCCATGTTAGATAAGTGATCTAAAGTTATGGGCTATTTTATGATAAAATTTCGCAAAATATCAATTTTGAGTCAACTCATTATCATTAAACTATTCAGTTACTAAAGTAGCTTGCATTAATATATATACCTATACATTATTCACAAAACAAACTCTTTCACTCATGAAAGCACCTATTTGTTTCTTAAAATTATCTAAAGAGCTACTATTTAACATTATATGGAAGGTCATTCCAAAAATCTTCCAGTCCATAACTACAAAAATATTTTTGTAGATCTATCAAGTCTGTTTTCAAATTTTCAAGTTCTTCTTTAATAAAAGTTACTGTACATCTAAACTATCTAAACCTGAAAACATTTTAGCAAAATTCCAGATACCAGATGCAATTTAGAGTTCAGTTTACACTTCATAACAGCTTGGTAATATGTTAAATTAGGGTAGGTTAGGTTAGCAATTAAGACCTATGGATTCTGTCTCTGAACCGCATCTGATACAGAATGTCACCAACATTTTGACCATCTGTATCATATCTCCTCTCAGTCTTTAGAAACTAAAGATGTCAAATTCCTCTAATCTTTCACTGTACTCTAACCTTCTTAAACTAGGAGTAAGTTTGCCAGATTATAAATCTCCATAAGGTGGAGACTTTCTGTAAGTATATGTGTTATATTTGCATAGATACTTTTGTCACCCAGAACTGATGGTGCATTTCAACCAGCAGGTAGTGCATTCAGACAGGGGAGCATTATGCCCATTTGCCTTTCACTGCTAGGATCAAAAACAGCTCTAATGCATTACTCTGCAATGTCCTGTCCTCAAATACTGTGTACTGTTCACCTATATGGCAGTCTTGCTTCAGATAAATGCTTGTGTAGAAAACCTTATTTTTGTAATAGTAGAATGTAGGAGGAGATATATTAGGGGATAGTGAACAGTGATTATACATTTTAAGATAGAATTAAATAGGGATCTATTCAACAATGACCATCTCATCCCTCACTTCTCAAAGGGTGACTATAGGTAAATTTAGGGAGTTGTTTGGCTCAGAAAAGTGTTATAATGAATTTGCCAATAAAAATGCTATCGAGATGCGGTCTACATTCAGAGAAATTTTAGAGGATGTACAATGTAGGTGTATTCCTTTCAGAACTGTTAGGAATAACAGAATTAGGAAACCTTAGTGGAAAAGGGAAATAGTTAAATTGATTAAAAATAAAAAAAGGATATTCAAGGAATTTAAGGGCAGTGAAAGTATTTTGGACTTGGATAATTATAGGCAGTTAAGAAACAAGTGAAATAGTTTGATGAGGAAGAGCAAAATGCATAGTGAAATAAATCTAGCTAGAAATAGCAATAAAGATCCAAAGAAATTCTTTAGTTTTTATAAATATAATAATAAAAAGCATGATAGGATTAGCCCATTAGAACATATGATGATGTTTGAAAAAGATCAGGATATTATTGATATTTTTAATGATTTTAGCTCTATTTTTACTGAAGAAAATTTAAATAACTGATTTTAATTCTTCAGATTCTGTAAATTCAGCCATTGTTGATGATATTCATACAAGGAAGGATGATGTCAAGCAAGTGATTCATACATTGAAGTCAAATAAAGCTGCTGAACCTGATAATATATATGGTAAGATTTTCAGAGAAGGGGAGGAAAGCTTATCTGAAGCACTAACTACTTTGTTTGCTAGGTCTATAAATTATGCAGAGGTACCAAATGAATGGAAAAAAGAAAATGTAGTACCCATTCACAAAAAGGGTAGTAAGGAGGAGGTAGAAAATTATAGGCCTATTAGTTTAACATCATTGGTAGGAAATATACTAGAAAGAATTACAAAGAATAATATTCAAGATATGATAATAAAAACCCACTCTAAGAGAGAGAGTTTATTTCCACAACAGTTTCGATACCCACTGGCATCCTCTTCAGGTGGATACAGAAAAATGAATGAACCAAAAACAAGAGGGAAAACAGTCCAGGGACCATTAAGAAATTCGCACCTAGGTTAGATCCTGTTCTCCCGACACTGGAAGGGCATTTTTATTAAAGGGACCCACTTATAAGTACATTCGCACAAATTTAAAACTATCTTCCTGTTCTATACATACAGATTCTATTATTTTTTTACATATATAATTATTACATTTATTATTAAATTTATTACATTTAATATTACATTATTATTTATTACAGAAATTATAAATTTATTATTATATTGTTGTTTATTATACAGAAATTATAAAACAAATGAAAAAGGCAAGGAGGAAACAATCCAGAGACCATTAAGAAATTCGCACCTAGGTTAGATCCCATTCTCCTGACACCAGAAGGGCATTTTATTACAGGGTCCTGCTTATAAGTACATTCGCACAAATGTAGTACCCATTAAAACTATCTTGTTCTATACATACAGATTCTATTATTTTGACATAATTACTGCATTTACATTTTTTTTTAACATTTATTATTATTACCTTTACACTATTACGTTAAAAAAAAAAAAAAAAATTTGAATGAACCAAAAGTGAGTAAGGAAACAATCCAGAGACCTTTAAGAAATTCACACTTAGGTTAGAACCCATTCACCTGACTGTAAGGTATTTTTTTTACCAAGAATCTCATTAAAGGGTCCAACTTGTAAGTACCTTTGCACAAATTAAAATTATCCTCTTGTTCTATACATACAGATTCTATTGTTTTTCTTTTGACATAATTATTACATTTATAAAGTACCTTACTTGATTCCCAATCTATAGCATGATTATTTTGGCTGGTGTGATAAAAAATGGCATTATTAGTATTACAACTTCTGAAGGCATATATTTGTGTTCTTTAATACGGGTTTCAATATTTCTTCGTCTCACCTACGTATACTAAATTACAACTTTTACAGGGAATGCTGTAGACACAGGCTTGTTCCTGTTTTGCAACGTTATTCCTAACCAATTTACTTTTCACACAGACAAATATTTGAATGCCAAAGCAAACTTAAAATCTTTCAACAGTTTTACTCTTTCTAAGCCAGCAATGTAAGGCAAACTCATATTATTTTTGGTTAACTCTGTCTATTAGGGTGGGTTTTTATCATCGTATTTTGACCTTCACGGAGAAAAAAGTTAATTTTTTTGCATTTAATATTCAAGATCATTTGGAAAATTTTAATCTTATTTCACAATATGGATTTAGATCAGGAAGGTCTTGTTTGTCTAATCTCTCAGACTTTTTAGAGTTTGTAACTGATCAGGTAGATAATAGAAATGATGTGGATGTTATTTATTTAGAGTTTAGTAAAGCATTTGATGAGGTTCCACAGAGGAGACTTCTATAGAAACTAAAAGCTCATGGGATGTTGGGATCAGTTATAAATTGGGTAGAAAAATGGTTAGAAGACAGAATAGAGTAATTCTAAATGGTCATGAATCTGGGTGGCAGAAAATGAAAAATGGGGTACCACACAGATCAGTTTTAGGTCCCTCTCTCTTTTTTTATATCTAAATGATTTAGAAAAAGGAGTAGGTACCATCACTAGGTAGTAAAATTTCTAAATTTGCAGATGATACAAAAGTAGTTTCCCCCAGTTACAAATATAGAAAATTCTTATAAACTGCAAAAAAGATCTTGATAGATTAGTTGCTTGGGCTAGTAAATAGCAGATGAAATTCAATGTTCAAAATACAAAGTCATCCATTTTGGTAGAAACAGGGCTGTGGAGTCGGAGTCAGGAGTCGGAGTTGTGGAGTCAGAAGTACATAGTTGGATGGAGTCGGTGCAAATCCTTCAATTATAACCATAGCAGCCTAGGCCTAGCTCAATTTTATGAATAAAATAGATTTAACCTAATGTTTTAATATATAATATATAAATAATTATAATATATAATATATAAATATAAATAATATATAAATATAGTTGCTTATAATTAATTAATTAACATAATTAATAAGGAAATTTAAAAATTTTGTACTAGCAACCCTAAATCTTTTTCAGATTTTTAGATTTCAATTTGATAATTTTGATAAGCATCACTGAAAGATGATTTAATGGAAGCGATCCTTTTTTTAAGAACAAATTCAGTTTAGGTTAGTACATTTTGTTACGGATGTTTATAATAATACAAAAACATCTTATTAATTTGCTAAACCAATACCTAATAATCTTATTTTGTTTAAGCTTCAATCAGTTTGTATTTTGGGATTTATTGTAATTTTTGAATAGAGAAAAAAAGCCATTAAGGCATATTTATAGCCACTAAGTACCCTGATGAGTCATGTGGTGGTGACGAAATGCCTTGTTTATAAATCTCCATTGGCCTAATAAAACTAATCGTAATCAGTTTGGCATTAACATTCCATCGGAGTCATAATTATGCAAGTCAGATTTCTGGAGTCGGAGTGTTAAAATTTTTGGAGTTGGAGTCAGAGTTAGAGTCGGCAAATTTTATCACTGACTCCACAGCACTGGGTAGAAATAATGAAAACTTTAATTATGAGATGCAAGGGAACTGGGTAGAGCAGCGGTGTCCAACACGTTCACCACTCGCCACATGTGGTGAATTGGTTCTTGTATAAATAATGAATTTACTTTGAATTTCACCATAATTAACAAAAATGTTTTCTCTTGTTTCAGACATGGACAAGTTTGTGATTAAAAAATGGAAAAATGAATCTGACAGAAGCGTTGGTTCAACTGATAATGAGGAAGCTAACACTTCAGTTAATACTGCAACAAAGAGAAAGCAAAATTGAAAGAATATTGCGCATAAATTTCACGATGAATGAGTGGGAATTTACCATCATGAAAATTAATGAAAAACTGGCATCCATACTGTACCAAAAAAACATTCAGCAAAAACAAGGTGGACAGTATAACAAAGCATTTTCAAAATGTGGACCAAGAGTTTGATAGGAAGTTTCCTTTGGGTAAACAAAATCACTCATGAAGAAATGCTAGCAATTCGTGGGCTAAGTAAGAGACTGCACTCATGGTATTAACATTTTTTGAAGCTTTCAAAGATGTTGCAGAAGAGTTTGAATTGGATTTGAAGAACTTAGTTTTAGTCACAGTGATTTGATTAATAAATTTTAAATATTTGCAATTTCAATGTTTTATTCTGAACTCATATTGAATTTCTATTTATCCTGTTTATCCAATTGTTCCAATTTATGAATATGAAAATAATAAAAATTGTGTTGGACACCGCTGTTTTATACCATATGGCAAATATTGGTAAAATTTTGCCACAATGTTGGTGAGAATCAAAATCCTGTTGGACACTGCTGGGTTAGAGGATGCAAGACAGAATAAAGATCTTGGCATTATAGTTAATAGTGATTTAAAATTTTCTAAGCAGTGCTTAGAGGCTAGAAATAAACCAAATAAAATGTTAGGTATTATTAAGAAGAATGTTAGTTACAAGAGTAATGATGTCCTCTATAAATCATATAATTCTTGTTAGGCCTCAGGGCTACATTGTGGTTGATGTAACACCACTTCCCAGAGATCAGCGAAGTTAAGCGACATTGGGTCTGGGTAGTAGTTGGATGGGAGACCATCCTCCGCACCCAGATTATGTAGTGACCTGTGGTTCAGATCCCAAGTAAAGCTGTAGGTCCCCTCAGTCATATGACCTTAGATGTTGCGGAGGTGGTTAAACAACCTCAATAAAAAAAAAAAATGTTAGGCCTCACTTACAATACTGCATTCAAGTCTGGTCCTCTCACCTTAGATATGCAGTGGCAGTCCTAGCTTACATGACGCCCTGGGCGAACCTCACCTTCAGCGCCCCCCCCCCCTGTTCGCCAACACACACACATTCGAATCCCCCCAAAATAAAGGACAGACATAACTCTTTCACAAAATAACTTTTTATTGGACTAATTGTTGGAACTTCAGAACCAAAACAGACTCAAATTTCTGAATTTTACAAATCCTTCATCACGTAAATAGAATAACTCACTTAAGAGAATGTAATTATGATACTATGAACAGGAAAAATACAAATTAAATTGCACAACTGCCATAAATAAACTAGAGAATCAAATTTCTAAATTGTACAAATGCTCTATCACATAAATAGAATAAGACACTTAAGAGAGGGTAATTATTATGCTACACTTTGAACAAGAAACAAAATAAATTGCACCACAGCACAACTGCCATCTAAAGCCTGACTCTTCTTACCTTCCTTGATGCAAAGTCATGAATTAAATCATCATATGAAATCTGCTCAGCAATTGTATGATTTATACTGATGATGGCCAGACCGGTAAGGCGTTCCTGTGACATAGTTGACCTCAGGTAGGATTTGATGAGCTTCAGCTTTGAAAAGCTCCTCTCTGCTTCAGCAACAGTGACTGGAAGAGTAAGACCAATTCTGAGAGCAGTCCACAAATTTGGATATATTTCAGAGAGCTCCCTTTCATGGATAAATGTCAGCAGTTCAAGCAAGGATATGGTCTTTGATGGCAAGTCAGGCAAGTTCTTCAGCTCCTGTGCAAGCTCTCTGCCATCCAAGTCAGATTGTCCCTTAAAGTGTAGTGTAGTACTAAGGTTCACACATTGTTCTGTCAGCTCCTCAAATGTGAGATTTTGGAAATGTGTCAGCACTCCAAACTTCTCTCCCACAATTTCCAACGTGGAAAATCTTTCCTGAATGGCTGATGTTGCAGCATCAACCACTGCATTGAAAAATGTCACCTCCAGCTTCTTCAAAGCATCAATCAAGGGCTCATCAGATGCTTCATAGGAGAAGTGCCGCTTTGTGGACCTCAGCCATTTTTGTTTTAACACAGCCTCCACATTCATTTGTTCACAGATATCTGTGGCTGCCATTTGTGCAGCCACAAAACCTGTTGCCCTGTAATTGCGGAGACCTCTCTCTGTTTTTTTTAGGAGATTTACTGCAACATCAACGTGCATGCTAGGAGACTGCATCTGCTTGCTCACATGCTGAATTTGGCACAACAGGTCATGCCACACCACTGAACAAATGGCGAAGCGGTATGACCCAACCTCCTCTGACAGAGATTGAGCCTCGACCTTTATTACAGAGTCTTTGGTGTGGTCCCTCACCTCGATCAGTGCATCTCTCACTGCAGCTGCCTGATATCTCAGGGGCTCCACACTCTTGATCTTGCTTTCCCACCTTGTATCAGACCACATCTTCAATGTGATGTTCACATGTTTTTTCAAAATGGCCCATCGTTGTGTGGAGGCTGAAAACAAGTTGTAAAGCTTCTGCAAGATGCCAAGTAACTTGTGGCATCAATAGATCCCTTAGCAGCATCGGCCACAAGCAAATTCAGAGAATGAGCCCCACATGGAACAAACAGAGCTCTGGGATTAATTTCTAGGAGCCTGGATTGAACACCCTTGTTTTTTCCCCTCATGTTGGCCCCGTTGTCATATGATTGTCCTCTACAGTCCATGAAAGGAACTTTTAGCTCCTCCAGTCTCTTCAGAATCAGAGATGCCAAATGTTGACCAGTGGACTCCTCTGCCTCCAAAAACCCCATGAAATGTTCCTTTATATGGGGCTTCCCCTCCAGTGACACAACCCGAATCACAACTGACAACTGTTCAGTGTGGCTGATATCTGGAGTGCAATCTAGAATTATTGAAAAAAACTGATTGTTTGATGTCGCTCACCATTGCTGAAATGGTCTTGCTGCTCGACAAATCAATGAGTTCGTTTTGTATGTGGTGGCCGAGGTAGCTGGTGTGACTGGAGGTCCCTTTTTGGACACGGTTAATGTGCTCTTGCATTATAGGATCAAATTGTGCCATCAGTTCAACTTCTTTCAGAAAATTGCCATTTGATGGTGAGAACAATTTTTCTGTATGTCCCCTTAGTGCCAAATTCCTAACTGCCAGAGAATGCACAATAGCAGTGAGACGTGTCAGCACCGCTCTCCATCTCAACTTCTCAGCCTCCAGAAGTGCCATCTCCTGCTTGTCAATGGTCTCCCCCTTTCTCATCCTCACTGCCAGTTCTTTCCAGATTTTCATAGAATTTAGGTGTTCTGAACTGTTGTCATGTGATGTGAGCAATGAGCTTGCATGCTTCCAGTCCGAGAGTCCCAAACTTGTTAAATTTATTTTCCTCTTGGAAAATAATGTACAACAGAAACAGAAAAGGCTGTTTTTTTTAAGGAATAGACCAACCAACTTCTGGTTATATTTTCCCCACTAACCAATGACTTCCTGAAGTATTGATGGTGGAAACTTCTTCCGTCACTGTCGTTTCTAGGGAATACAAAGTCAGATGGTACTTGACTTGGTCCCCTGGAAACCAGTTGTGTCCGAATTCTCTCAGTCAGAACTGAAGGCCAGTTAGCAGGGTCGGTGGACAGAGACTCATCCTCAGGAGGCGATTCTGCTCCAGGCATTTCTAATAGAAAGAACAAGAGCATTACTCATTAGTATACACACCTAAGTTAGATAACACATTATTCACAGCACTTTGTTATGGTGGTGGTGTTATGGAATTATGGTGGTGAAACACCACACATACCCAGTAACCCAGACCCAGTGATAATAACATTATAATTTATAACTGTTTGCAAAATGCTTTGCAGGGATGCACACACATACACATACACACACACGCACACAGACATATGTGCACACAAACTCACTGAAGAGTCCTGCCGGGGAGAAGTAGAAGCAAATGGGTCTTCATCCTCAGGATCAGACTGCATTTGTGGAGACATATGTGAGGCTGAGGAGGTAGATGGCTCCTCAGCCTCAATAATGGCAGAAGTAGACGGCTTCTCATCCTGGCTAGTGGCAGAGGGTGTTCCAAAATATTTCAAAAGTGCCCCTGCAAATAGTAAAATAGAACATAACAGACCAATGCATGAATAGGCTAGTACAATTAATTTAACATGTTATTAAGCACAATTTATTAAACTTTTAGAATAGGAAACAAATGAATAATACAACCTCCTTGGTTAATGGCTAATTATATACATAATAGTACACTTCAAATGACTCAGAAAGCTATATCACAAAATAGCAGTGCAATATAGCAGTGAAGAGTAGATGACATAGCTCTATACCTTTATCTTTTGCTCGTTTCTCCTCTTCTTCTTTCCTCTTTTTTCTAAACTGAGCACCTGATAGCTTTGACCTCTTCTTATCCATTTGCGGTTATTTGACAGACCTTAGTGGCTTAGTGTGAAGATTCGTTCTGTAATAAATAATATACATTTCACTATTTAACCAAACCCAGAAAAATAACATTACATATGTTAAAGTATGGGCCTTTATTCCCAATAATATTAATCTGGAAGCATTTTGCATTGTTTAGGTCTTTTATGGGAAGGTTTATAGAAAATGCAATAGATGGTTTTTTATTAATAAAAATATATTTATTGATCTTTTATTATTTATTTTATTTTATTTTTTATTTTTATTTATTTCTTTATTTATTTCTTTATTCTTATTTTTATTTTTATTTTTTTGCAGGCGCTCATGCCGCCCCTCCACAAATGCCGCCCTGTGCGGCTGCCCATATTGCCCATATGAGGAACCGCCACTGTAGATATGATATTGATATGCTTGAAGGTGTGCAACATAGGGCAACCAAGCTTATCCCTAACCTAAGAAGACTGAATACAGGGAAAGATTAAAGGAACTTCGCAGCTATGTTTAGTTTTGAGAGACATTGTATGAGGGGAGATATGATACAGATGTTCAAAATGTTTTCAGGTTTGGACAATTTAGATGTAGCTATGTAACTTTTTCTCACTAGAGGTTGATGGGATAACTTCTGGGCATAAGAAAATTAAAAAACAGACAAGTTTGTAAACTTTATCTATAAATTCTTTTTCAGTCACAAAGTAGTAGATTTTTGGAACTTGCCATATGATGTGGTAAACAGTTGCTCATTAGTTAATTTTAAGAAGAATTTGGACACATTCATTATAAAAGAGAGAGTTTGAAGGCTACTTTGGTAGTAGTAAATAGTTGTACATTAATTAGCTAATTGAGATTGAGGTTTTGCAAGATTTAATTATTGATTACAGTATAATAAAAATACAGCTCATGACTTGGATAACCTCATTCAGCCCTAGTGGCTTCATGTTTCCCAAATGAAATGAAATGTAATGTAATGTACTTGCATACAGAAGCTCCCCAACTTATGAACATTCAAGTTACAAACATCTGTACTGTACTTACAAATGAACTCCCATTAAAATATTGTTTATGTTATTTTGATGTACAAATGTTCAGTCATAGTTATGAATGAACAAAGTGAACTAAGACAGGACTACTTTGCTCAGTGCATTAATGTACATGGCATCAGGGCATTTGTAGGCCATGTAAACAAGCATTCTTTCTTTATTTCATTCAAAGGTACAGGGTAGGATACAAAAATTATAGGGTTAATGACCGTAAAAAGTCAGTTTTTGAGTGATGAACAATTCAACTTGGGAACAAGTTCAAGAACATAGTCCATTTGTAAGTCAGGGAGAGCCTATATTAAGTTAAGTGTATAATAAGATTGTATTTTATTTGTATGTTAGGTTAAGTGCTGATCTACAAAAAAGATGTTTTACTTTTGTTAGCTATGTTTGTAGATTGTGAATGGTGTATGTTTGTCAGCTTAAGTTATGTGGACTACTTTGGTAGCTCTGTAAATAGGTTTGTGTTAATTAGTTGACTTGAGATTGATATTTTGCACAATTTTATTATAAAATATAGGTTATGACTTGGATTACCTTAACAGCTCTGAGTGGCTTCATGCTTTCCAAATGAACTAATATAATAAACTGTCTCTGAACTGTATCTGGCATCTGCAATTTTGCCAATTTTTCCTTTTAAAAAATACACATGACAACACATTGGGCAAAAATTTTAACTGAAATTACAGTACTCATTCCCAGTGCATCGAGTGTAAATTTTTGTTAATATGCAGTAAAATACATGGCCCAAGATACTAGTCAATCTAAACTTTTCAAGCGTAATTTAGTATGTTTTATTCATATAGCTATGACCTTCATTTCCTGTGCAAATTTAGGTCAGCTTAGGTTTTGGCACTTTCGCATAAGAAATGAAGGTCAGATTTGAACAAAATGCTAAATTACCCTAGAAAAGTATAGATTTGACAAGATCTTGGGCCATCTATTTTGCTGCATAATTACCATAAGTTTTAACTAAAATTAACTCTTCAATAGAAATTAATGCACAATTTTTTTGAAAGCATATTAGCATGAGACTTTGAAATCAGACTGCAGAGTCTGCAAAATCTTCACTTTCCAAATTATGGAAGTCTCAGTAAAACTTCACAAGACACCCGCATTGTTATGAAACATGCTACAGTAACAAAACATATCAATCGATAGAGTAGAAAAAATGGTGGGAAGCAGCTATCTAGTATGTATCATTTTGAAAATATTAGAAAATAACAAAGTTATGATACTATGAAGATGTTACTAGGCCTATCATAGCTTACACCATTTGGATCTTTTCCATTTCATGTACTGTTTCTGTTGAAAATAAGATTGTGATATTTTCGTTAAAACTAACGAAAATATCATGACTTAACCTAACCAATCATCAAGGGCATACAGTTGACCTAACTGGGCATTCAGTTAACCTATATTAAATATCTTATTTTCAATAAAATCAGAAACAGTACATGAAATGGAAAAGATCCAAAATGGTGTAAGCTATGATAGGCCTAGTAACATCTTCATAGTGGGGGCATTCCAGGACAAATCACCCAAAAATTTAAAAATTTGTCACCACTCCAACCCGGATTTTAATGAAAATTGACATATGGGTTCTTCCAGGTGCTGATTTCACTGATTCAAATAAAAAAGTCCTATGACCTATAGTTTTTGATATGGGCCCCCAAAATTTTTGGGGCCCCACTTTACCACCTAACTTTAATGGCCAATAACTCCCAAAAATCTAACCGTAGACCTATAAAAAACTATACATTTTTAGAATCAGCATGAAGAGATCTATGGAGATTTCACATTCGCGCTTGGATTTTTTTATTACACTTTTTGTTTCATGCCTTAGAGATATGTAGTTATTTCGTAACCACATTGTCTTTATCGCACTTATGTAGCCTATAAGCCCTATCTCTACTCTTTATAGGTCAGGTCATAACTTCCAAAACTTGTGATGTCCAAAACTATAAATTTACCATAATATCAGTTAAAACTCTTGGCCAATGTGTCAGGCACACGTAATTTAAGTTAAAACTCACCTGATGCATCAGGTGAGTATGATGAAAAGAATCTCCTCAACAGTCAGAAAATTTGAGCAGATTATGCAATCTAGCTTTGAAATAATATAAGGGAGAATTTTTTATATTGCACCCACACTTCAGAATCTGCAAAATTCTTACTTTCCCAATTGTGAAACTCTCGCACCATATGAAAAATTCTTAAACATATTTCAGTCTCACACTAATGTGCTTTTGAAAGAAAATTCTTGAATTAATTCAATCTAGACTTCAATTTTGGTTTAAAGTTTTGTCCTACATATTGATCCTGAATAATTTCAGTTAAAACTCTCACCCAACAATGGGCATGAGTATCATGAAAAAATCCTCTTAATGACATCCAAAAATTTAAGTAGATTCTACAATCTGGTACTGCACAAGAATTCCACAATTTAGAAAATAATTTTTCTAAAATAGGAGTATCTCACAAGAATTTTGCAGATTCTGCAATCTGTAAATTTGGTTGCCCTATAACACATTTAGGTAATTATTCGTTTCAGTGCTCACTCTCCTTTCTGAACCAAAAAAATTTTTCTGGTGTTTTTTGGTATGATTTGTTCAAAACTTTGTTTCTTTGGGAAATAAGCCATTTTTTAGAAATTTTCAATTTTAAAGTTTCTCAAAAATGGCTCATTTCCCAAAGAAATGAAGTTCAGATTTGAACAAAAAACACCAGAAAAATATGTTTTACCTAACCTAATGTAATGTAACCTAACCCGCATTTTTTCACGGTCAACAACTTGTCTATAATTACACTCATGACCACAATGTAGACAAATAACACAAGTAGGTAAAACACCATGACTAGTAAAGAAAACTTCAGCACCATCTTCTCTTTTATAAATATCGGTTATTATTCGTTTTTTGACCCAGTCACACCCAGCTATAACAGCAATATATATTGAATAACCAATCAAAACTGAATAAGAAAATATATATATTATCTTGTGCAAATTTGTATAAAATATTTTTTTTATTAAAATATATTTCCTATTTTTGGTGTTTTTCAATATATATATATATCGACTATTTGGTGAATATTTCTTATTTTTGGTGATTCTGGCTACTTCTGCGTAATTCAATTTGTCCTGTTTTACAAATAAAGCATTTTTAGCAATTGTTCGTCTGTTGAACTCTGTTCAGTTTGGTTTTTTGTGACTAGAAGTATGACGTGTCAGTTATGCATATTTGATTTTGAAGACGTGATCCGCCATATTGCCCTTGATGAAGACAAGAGTTTAGACCTTTTTTTTCAATCACGGAATAATTAAGACATCTGTGACCTGCCCTAAATGCAATAGTGCTTATATTTTAAGAAAAGACCAGAAAGTCTTTAGGTGCCATAAAAAAATCCTAAAAATAAACGTGTCATTTCAGTTTAAGGGCAGGTGAAATTTAATGGACTACCCATGCAAGGTTGGCACATGTTATTACATTATCATTTGTATAATTTAGGTCTCAGGGGTACAGGGGCTCCACCCCCGTAAAGATCATGCATCACAAATTGATTGGTCCTAATGTTTTGCGGACAGTTCAGTATGTGACACCGGTTAGGTCAACTGTACGCCCTTGATGATTGGTTAGGTTAAGTCATGATATTTTCATTTAAATTCGTTAGTTTAAAACAAAATGACGAGAGCAAACTTTTCTGGTTAATTTTGAGATGTTTTGTACGAAACTGCCATCCGTTTCCTGTGCAAATGCATAGTTTTCAAGATGATATCTCGAAAACTACGCATTTGCACAGGAAACGGATGGCAGATTCATGCAGAACACCTCAAAATTGACCAGAAGAGTTTGCTCTCATTATAAAAAGAGACTGGGTCAAAAAACGAATAATTACCGTACCTAAATATCTTAACTATTAATTGATAGTAATCCAAATCATAACCTCCACAAACCATAGCGAAAAGTGAACTGGAAAAGCATTTTAGAATGAGTATGCATTATGGGAGATTCAAAATGCACGTCTCTGATTGGTCAGATAAGGTCACATGAAACAAAAAACAGATTTAATTGGCTAATTTGACCTATGTTTCCTAATTTTGCCACGAGATATCTCCCCATAAAACTGGAGAGGACGCAGAGTGGCAAAATTTTAATCAAGGAAAGAGCTAAACACTGGTCAATGGCCTGTAATGGCTACTTATCAACATCTAAATTTTTTTTTTTTCCGGAAAAAATAATTACTACATTTCCTTGATTTTTATCAGTTTCCCCGAGGTTTCAAGGTGTCCAGAATATGAATTTATATGTTAAATTGTCATAGAATGTCTCCTATCAAAAATGAAGAGCATTAAAATGAATATTAACCCACATTTACAGCTATGTTTCATTTGGAAAACATGAAGCCATTCAGGGCTATTAAGGTTATCCAACTAATAAGCTATATTTTATAATAAAATTACAAAATGTCAATCTCAAGTCAGTAGGATAGGTTGGATAGGTTAGGTTGGATAGGTTCTCTAGCAATTTGGACACTGGAATGCATTTTTCTAGTAGTATTTGATGTGCAATGTTAAAATCTGGCCTTCATTTTATTGGGAAATGAACCAAAATGTTAAAACTTTGAAGTCTCATAACTTTTGATTGGTTCATTTCCACATAAAATGAAGGCCAGATTTGAACAAAGCACATCATACACTACTAGGAAAATATATTTTGGCATCAAAATTGGATGGAGGCCGTAATATCCATATTTACCGCTACCAAACATAACTTAATTTAAAAATATACACTATTTACATAATTTATAAATGCTCCTCATTCATGAAAACATCTAACATTTACTTTACAACTAACTAACGAGCTATTATTTATCAATGTTGTGCATGGTACCTCCTGAAAATACTGTAGCGGCGCTGCGACTACAGCTACTTGGGCCAAAATATCACAGCACCACCGCTACAACTATTCATTTGGAAAAAGTAGCGTGCTACCGCTACTTTTGAAAAACATTCAAAATTGGAATAATAATTTCCAATACGTATGTATACTTTGTGCAAGTATTAGAAAATAGCATCAATGTATATATCTGTAAATCACAAATTCGATAGCTTAGTTGTTGCTTTCAGTTACTGAGTGGTTAATATGTTTTAAATGACATGGACTAGACCTATAAATCAATAACTTTTTATGAGGTAGTTTTAGTCGTTTTATTCAAAATTGTCACTCATTTTTTGTGCAAATGCATAGTAATGGTGAAAATTATGATACTAATAATATATATATATATATATATATATATATATAAGTACACTCATTTTTGGTTCAACGAGTATAATTTTGGGCTATTTTTTCGATACTCTGCGACTTAATTAGTTTGTTGGTTTCTGTTCTGGCTAATTTTTTTTCTAATTGGATTCAGTTTGGTGGTGTTTGTGATAGAATTATGACGTGCCGTTCATGTGGTTTCAACTTTGAGAATTTGATTCGTCATGTGCCCTAGATGAAGACAAAGCATTGGATGTTTTTATCAATCACGGCGTTATTCTCTCATCCTTAACTTGCCCGAAATTTGATAGTGAGTGCCTAATACAAAAAGATTAAAAGATATTTAGGTGAAATAACCAATATTAACCAGTCAGGTCAACCGAACGCCCAATCAGGTCAACCAAACGCCCAATCAGGTCAACCGAACGCCCAATCAGGTCAACCGAACGCCCAATCAGGTCAACCGAATGCCCAATCAGGTCAACCAAACGCCCAATCAGGTCAACCGAACGCCCAATCAGGTCAACCGAATGCCCAATCAGGTCAATCACATTCTCAATGCGCCAGTATCACTGTCTGACTTTCTGTTGTTTTCGTTTCTTTTTACTTTTTAGTACTAGTACTAGTATTATGGATCGTTTTGTGGTGTCTGTGGCCGACAGCACTGATTCTGCCGACCAGGACATGGACAGAGAGGTTGAAGTGACTGAGAATGTTGACAGCCGTTCCCCTGAGACTGAAGCAAGTGTCAGTGAGGTTTCCGCTTCAGGATCGGGGGCCCCTACCGTTAACCCCTGGCCTTACTTGGCCAACTTTTTTGAGTTCAAGGGTCAGGCCCAGGCACAGGGCCACACAGACAACTTCCTGTACGAGTGTGTCCGCTGCAAGCCCAATAAGAAGGTCTTCTCAGCCAACAAGAAGTCAAGATACAGCCTCCGGAAGCATATGGAGAGTAAGCACGGCTACTGCCTTCAGAAGTTTTTGGACTGCTGTATGGACGGGACAAAAGAAGCCAAGAAACGCCATGCATCCTTGCACGAAGCTGCCACCAAGAGGCAGATGATGTGCCGCCAACCAACCTTGATGGAGATGGCAGGCCCATCCAAGTGTAGGCACAACATCAGCAAAGCTACCTTCCAACATAAGGTGAGTCAGGAAAATTTGATTTCAATAATTTGCTTAACATTTTTTTCAAAAATTAACCTACTGAATTAAATTTATGAATGTGACATTATAGCAAATTGACAAGAGATGTAAAATAAATTTTACTTTTATATTTAATTCTATAGCTCATCAACATGTTTGTAGACAACATGATCCCCTTCTCTGTTGTGGACAACCCCACGTTCATGGACTTTGCTGCCATGATACCTGGCGGCTACATGGAGAGTATGTCGCGAAGGACACTGACGAGGTGCATCGAGTCCAGGTTTGAAACTTTTAAATATTATAATCGAATATGCTTCAAAGTGAAATTTTAACGTATACGTGCCATTATAAACTAAGAAATTCTATAGTTATTCCCTTTAATTTTCATTTTCTTTCAATGACATTAGAAAGTATGATGCTTGTGTTAACCCCTCCGTCTATGGCCCTTGGGTGGTTCGGATCGACGGGGGTTCTAGTTAGGAGGCAGCAACGGATATTTCTTCTATAACATTCTAATTCTTTTCGATCGCCTCTTGTTAAACTCTTGGCTACAGACTCGCCAGACTGTTATGCCAATATCTTCTATGGTGCTTGGGTTGTCTCTTTCTCTCGCTTTATGGGTCGACGATTATTAATTCTTCTCTTGCTATAATACTCTGATACTTTCTCTTGGTACTAAACTTATCGATTTTTCTTTTATAACTTATCGACTTAACTGACTAAGTTCTTCTGAAGATAGCCAGGGCCGTAACTAGGGTTTAGAAATTAGTGAGGTCCAGATTTTTTTCGAGCGCGGCGGGACGAGCAAAATTCAGACCAAAATGACATCTACAAACACAACCCAAGCTATACACTAAACACAAAACACAAAACGCTCGACGCTCCCTCTTTTCAAAAGAAAAGCGGTAATATGCGTTTCATACACGGAGAACGGTTCAGTCTCTTTTCTTTTTTTTTAGGAAATAATTACCGAGGTCCGGACCTCGGTGACCTCATAGGTAGTTACGCCCTGAAGATAGCCCAACTCGAGGGGAAAAATAAAAAGTTTCTCTTACTCTAATTTACTTCTTAAAAATTTACAGTTAGTGCTCTGAATTTACAAGGGTAGAGGTTCGACCTCTTTCGACCATGGCTCAGGCCGGAATCTAAAAAAATTAAGGAGGCAAGGGGCCTCTGCCCCCTCCTCGCAGCGAGGCTGCTAACAAAGGAGGAGTAATGAAGTGCTATAATGAAGTACCGCAATGAAGTGCCGTAATTTTACAAATACATGTATAATATAAACCTAAATGTTTGGGGGAAGACAGTTGAAGGTTAAGTTTCCCCCTTTTAAACACATGATCAGATGTTTGAAAGATTCCAAATAAAAATTTAAAAAAATAAAAATAAAAACTAATCGTATATTTTTGCCGAATCTTCATTTCTGAAGGCGATATCATTTCGTAATAGTACATAAGTACAAATTAAGTACACGACTGAGTACGTATTAATTTTGGTTCATTACAATTATGATTACAATTATGGATTACTTCACATTCGCTTATGATTGTCCATTACGGTTTTATTAAAGTACATTCTTCCATTATAAATTAAATCATTACATTTAATTACAGTTTCATTGAAGTACATTACGTCGTTTACCATTCTTACAGTGTTTTTATATATTTATATATGGTTATACTATATGGTTATACTATATGGTTATACTAGATGGTTATTATATTTGGTTATTAGTACAACACAAGTACATGAGACATGACACACATGATATAACATAACGCATGATAAAGTTATAAATTCGAATCGAGCGAAAGGAGACTTTTTTTATCTTTGAAGCGTTCGATTCTGCCAATTAGCGGAATTTGATAACTTACTAAGCATTTTCGAGTTCAATGCGGGAGGTGATATAATAAAAAATAATAATGAAAAAAATATGAGAACGTATTTTTGCGTTTTCGAACGAAGGCATGAAGTTTTGCATTTCATAGATTGACACGAGTAAAAATGAATATTTAATAAAATTTATATAGGATAATGATCAACATAAAATATGGACGTATGGGGGCGGGGATATGGTCGAATAATAGTTATATTTATACTACATAACATATAAATAATGACTTCTATAGAGTGTACAGTTTTTATTATGATGATAAAGAATTTTCATACATTGCATACTAGAGATATAATGAAGGGAAATTAATGACGGGAAAATGTGACGTCATAGTTATTGAATTTGTACGTATAGTACAAATCATTATTAGGAAGATTTACATGAACGAATTAGAGACAAAGAGTGGGTATCAATGACTAAGAAGTACAACTGCGGGTTCCAATCCTGTTACATGCAATGTGTATGCATAATCTAGGGTCGAGGGTGAGATGGAAGACAATCATAATTAATTATAATAAATTCTATAACAATGAAAAATGGAAAATAGATACGACTAAACCACAGAAATGGTAGATCATAGGGTTGTGACACAAACAAAAATAGGAAGCTACAAATAAAATTTTTATCCAAAACTCGCTTAGGCAATTTTGGTTTCTTATGTAAAAATGAATATGGATTATTCATTGTTCATTTTTACACTTGTATGGATATCTAAACTAATTTGTAATAAAATATATCATGAAATGGAGGTCTGGATAAACTTTGAATAAAGTTTTTTCCGTTTTTTTTACACATTCCTGCGTGCGCATATCGCTAGAGGCCCGCAGCTTAAGGCTTAAAATTTTACATTATTGCATATTAGACTCTTCATTTAATATTTATTAACTAAGTGATTTGATTGATTTCATTTGTAATTTGTTTTTATACTTTAAGGTATGAGACTGACCAAAAGAAGCTGAAGGACATCCTCAGCAACCTGCCATCCGTGGCCACGCCACCACTGCCGATGCCTGGACGTGCAGAAACAGGTTTGTAAGCCAAATTTTAAAGCAAAAAGAAAAAAATAAGCAACAATTCCACAGAAACATTCTACCTTGAAAATCTGAAGTTGAAAATTAAAAAGTCAAACAAACTTTTATTTTATATAATTTCTAAAAAACGTTTTACATTTTAGATCATACCTCGGCATGACCGTTCATTGGATAGACCAAGAGACCCTCAAGAGGAAGAATGCTGTCTTGGTGTGCCAGAGACTGAAGGGCCGTCACACCTATGACATATTGGCTAAGGTCATCCAGGACACACACTGGAGCTTTGGCATCGAGAACATTGTGGGCAGGACAACCACAGATAACGGGTCCAACTTTGTCAAGGCATTCAAGTAAGTTAAAGAAAAGTTAATTTTTTTCAAGCACATTGCAATACCAAAGAATAATTGCGAGAATGTCTTGGAAGTTGAATTCTAGGTTTGTAAAACTTAAAAGATTTTACATGGTTCATATTTTATAGGGTCTTTGGTGAACCTGAACCTGACCATTTTGGTGCCGAAGTTGGGGAGCAACAGGATGACCCAGAAGATGCTGCTGAGGTGCTGGAAGTGGCAACTATTTTGGGAGGTGATTAATTTAGAATTTGTACCCGCTATAAATCAAACTTTTTTTTAGAAAACTTATTTTTAGAAATTTATTATAATCGTGCCCAATGTAAATCATTGTATTAAATATGACTATTTTTAGATCATGAAAAAGAGTTTAAAGACCAGCCCTCTTATCAGTCTTATGACCTGCCGAAGCATTCACGGTGTGCTGCCCACAGTCTAAGGCGGGTCAAACTATGCATTTTTTTTAAATCAATGGAGAGGGGTGTTCAAATGACATATTTTGGTGTATAGAACACAATTCTGAAGAAAATATTTAATTCTGATAACCCTAACCTACATCATTTTGCAGTTGATTATTATTAAAGTGTTGATTATTTTACTATTGTAGTTACCCCAGAATATGTCTTCTCACGTTTTCTATCATGTCTGCTCACGTTATCTCTCATAGAGCATTGTTCTAACTAATTCATATAAACACACATAATGTAATTCATATAATAATAATAATGTTTAAATACTCAAATAAAAAGGTGTGCCATTCCACTTAAGGTTGGAAGTAAGGGACGCCACCAAATAGGGGGTCCTGATCTACCAGAGCACAAGAGACAGGTAAGGACATTGAAAAGGCAGTGGATGGAAAGGAAGGCAGAGAAAAGGAGAAGGAGCAAGGAGGAAAGTGCTGCAGTAGCAGAGAAGGCAGCCAGGAAGGATGTTGAGATTTTTGGCAGATGGTGATGAGGATCTGGAATTGGAGAGAAGTGGTGATGAAGATGAGTTTGTTCCTGAAGTTGAGCTCTTCCCTCAAACTGACCCTGAGCCAGCAGCTTCGGCAAAGGTACAGAAAAACTATGATGAGATTCAAAACATTGCCCTTGCTAGTGTAAGGTATGGCATAGGGCTGAGGCCAACTGCAGCGATAGCAACAGCAGCTCTGATTGACGCAGGAATCATCACAGAAGACAATACAAGTAAAGTGATTGATAAGAGCAAGGTCAAGAGAGCACGGGAGAAGTTGATGAGAGAGCTGGGGGAACAGTTCGAGAAGTGCAGGGAGGAGGGGGGGATCTCTTGCATCCTCTTTGATGGGCGGATTGACCTGACCAATGTGATGATGGAAGCTGAGGGCAGTGACCAATCTTTTCCCGCAAAGATCAAGGAAGAACACTATAGTGTTGTTAGTGAGCCTGGCAGCTACTATCTGTTCCACTTTACCCCAGAGAAAGCAACTAAAGAGGAGTCACATGCGGAGAAGATTGCTTAGGTCCTGTTTGCCTGGCTGAAAGAGAGGGGTTATGATAAGACCTTGTTGGCCATTGGAGGAGACTCAACAAATGTCAACACTGGTGTGAATGCTGGAGTAATGCGGAAGCTGGAGCTGCACCTGGGGAGAAAGCTGGTCTGGTTGGTGTGCAACCTGCACACTGTTGAACTTCCCCTGCGCCATCTCATTGTTGACCTTGATGGCCCTACTCTGTCAGACAAAAAATTATCCGGGCCAATAGGAAAGCTCCTTGATTCTGCTACAGACTTTGATATCAATCCAAACTTCACCCGAATCTCTGTTGGCCCTCCACTGATCAAGCTTCCTGACAAGGTCATTCAAGATCTCTCAACTGATCAATACTATGGCTATAAAATTGCCTGTGCAGTCAGGGATGGAGTACTTCCTGCAAGGCTGGCTCTGTTAGAGATAGGACCAGTAAACCACAGCCGCTGGCTCACCACAGCGAACAGACTTCTCAGGCTCTGGGTGTCAAAGCACGGACTTAAAGGAAAGAACCTGAAGATTCTGCAATTCATTGTGGAATTCATCATTGGAGTGTATTACCCATGTTGGTTCAACGTGAAGGTCAAGCACTCCTGGATCGAAGGGCCTAGGCACATCCTCTTTCAGCTGGACTGCCTCAAGTCCCAGAGAAAGGAGGTGCTGGATATTGTGATGCCAACTGTGAGAAGATCTGCTTGGTATGCCCACAGTGAAGTCATCCTCCAAACACTACTCTGCTCTGAGGATCAGAAGGAGAGGATTGAAGGGGTGGAGAGAATCCTGGCCATCAGGGGAGAGGGGGACCCGGACACTCAGCTGGGGGACTCCTCTGTTAGGAGCAGAAGGATACCTGACATCAATTGTGATGCTTCCAGCATCGGTGACTTGATCAGCTGGTCAGAAGGTGTGTCAGAGCCACCTCTCACCTGCTCTCTAAGCACCTCAGAGGTGAAAAACTTCATCAACACCCCCATGGAGGTGCGCAACTGGCCTTGCCACACACAAAGCATTGAGAGGGTTGTTAAAATGGTGACTGAGGCTTCTGCTAAGTACTTCTCACAGGAAAAGAGGGATGGAGGGATCAGGGCTCAGGAGACCAGCAGGAAGCTGATGTCCAAGTCTGAGTCAAAGCAGGATTTGTGCAACCTGGCAAAGTTCAAGATGTCAGGAGAATGATCTTTGTAATTATATCCAGTGATATACATGCAGTTCACCTATTAATAAATATATGTAAAGTTGATTTGGCCTTGTCAATATAAATGATTTACCTTATATCTTTTAATATATTATAAAGGGGTTCAAAAGGGTAAAATTGGCAATTTAGAAATACAAAATGATGTAGGTTAGAGTTATCCTATCCAAAACAGAAGCTCATATTTGAATTCCCCATGTAAAAACACATAATTTAGACACCCCTGATGGTAGGATTTCCTTCAGATTCATGTTGTCACCTGAGTACGACCCGCCCTATGCAGCCCACACCCATAACCTGGTGGCCACCGCTGATGCTGAAAAGGCTTTGACCAAGAGCCCCCAGTACAAAAAGACCAGTCGTTCAGCCTTTGCCAAGGCTCAGGAACTTTGGAATAAGCAGCCATTCCCTCAAGTGCGGCTGTAGAACGTCTGTTCTCTTTGGGGAAGGATGTTCTGAAGCCAAAACGGGCTGGACTCTCCGATCCACACTTTGAGATGCTGGTGTTCATGAAGGGGAACCTGGCTCTTATGTAGTGATTTTTTTGCATTTATTATATATTGTAATAAAATATTGATATTATCTTTTTCTGTATCAGATATATTTTGTTTAACTTTTGTAAAAAGGCTTTTTATTTTAATATTATTTTATTTATTTTTCAAAAGTTGCGCGTTGCGGTTGCGCTTGCGGCGCAACTTTTTGAAAAGGGTTGCGCTTGCGCGTGCGGCGCAACTATTTCAGCAGAGTTGCGGTTGCGGCTGCGGCGCTACAAAAATCGTTGCGCGTGCCCACAACTGTATATATATATATATATATATATATATATATACATTTCAACTGCAAAGAACACGCAGTATAAATAACGTAAAGAACGACGCTTGTATAGGAGAACATTCCGCGCAAGATGAGAAGAGAGAACGAACAAATGAAAAAATGAGCTAACCACCCGGGAATCGAACCCGGGATCTTCCGATTGCCGGTCAGATGTGATAACCATTACACCACGGGCCTCACTCGAACAAATGCCGTATGCGCGTATGTAGAAGAATTACGGCATTTGTTCGAGTGAGGACCGTGGTGTAATGGTTATCACATCTGACCGGCAATCGGAAGATCCCGGGTTCGATTCCCGGGTGGTTACCTCATTTTTTCATTTGTTCGTTCTCTCTTCTCATCTTGCGCGGAATGTTCTCCTATACAAGCGTCGTTCTTTACGTTATTTATACTGCGTGTTCTTTGCAGTTGAAATGTATATATAGATACGGCATGCGGGAGGTGCCCCCTTGGGGCATTGGTTTCTGCGCGAATGTAGAAGAATTACGGCATTTGTTCGAGTGAAGCCCGTGGTGTAATGGTTATCACATCTGACCGGCAATCGGAAGATCCCGGGTTCGATTCCCGGGTGGTTACCTCATTTTTTCATTTGTTCGTTCTCTCTTCTCATCTTGCGCGGAATGTTCTCCTATACAAGCGTCGTTCTTTACCATATATATATATATATATATATATATATGGGAATGAACTCAGAATGCTCCCCTGAGGTTTTTTATGATACACACAGACCGTGCATGGAACAAGGAACTCTTCTGAGATAATTAAATCCACTATAGTCCGAGTAAGTAATGGTAAATGACAAATACCATAGTTTTTCTTTTTCATGATGCTAGCCCGACGTGGGCAACGGGTCACTCGCAAAGAGGCCCCATAAATATAGCTTCCCTCACCAGGTATCTGCAAAGCAGACGGGATCCAGCTTTGGGACATGGATCTAGGGTTTAAAGCAGCCAAGCCCTGCTACATTTAGAACCTCAATATAAGCAAAAGATTCGCTGCCTTCACGTCAGATTGAATACATCAAAGAAAAAGGGGGTAACTATTATATTTTTAGCCAAAAACCAAAACTTAAACCTCAACTGGCAGAATTGAGCGTCCACTTTTCAAGGCACATAACATGTCCGTTTCAAGATGGGAATGAACTCAGAATGGTTCCTTGAGGTTTTTTATGATACACACAGACCGTGCATGCAACAAGGAACTCTTCTGGGATAATTAAATCCACTATAGTCCGAATAAGTAATGGTAAATGACTATTCTGAGTTCATTCCCATCTTGAAACGGACATGTTATGTGCCTTGAAAAGTGGACGCTCAATTCTGCCAGTTGAGGTTTAAGTTTTGGTTTTTGGCTAAAAATATAATAGTCACCCCCTTTTTCTTTGATGTATTCAATCTGACGTGAAGGCAGCGAGTCTTTTGCTTATAATGAGGTTCTAAATGTAGCAGGGCTTGGCTGCTTTAAACCCTAGATCCATGTCCCAAAGCTGGATCCTGTCTGTTTTGCAGATAGCTGGTGAGGGAAGCTATATTTACGGGACCTCTTTGCGAGTGACCTGTTGCCCACGTCGGGCTAGCATCATTAAAAAGAAAAACTATGGTATTTGTCATTTACCATTACTTATTCG
Organism: Bathynomus jamesi; assembly: GCA_023014485.1. Classification (NCBI taxonomy): domain Eukaryota; kingdom Metazoa; phylum Arthropoda; class Malacostraca; order Isopoda; family Cirolanidae; genus Bathynomus; species Bathynomus jamesi. The sequence goes on along the minus strand of JAJOZX010000208.1, from coordinate 1,446,381 downwards.
GACTATAGTGGATTTAATTATCGCAGAAGAGTTCCTTGTTCCATACACGGTCTGTGTGTATCATATATATATATATATATATATATATATATATATATATATATATATATGTATATGTAAAAAATCTAGAAGAGGAAGAGCCGTTGTTGTTAGAAAATCTAGAAGAGGAAGAACCATTGTTGTCCCAAGGCGATACGATGACTAAGCTGATTGATGCAGCATTGCTTGTATATATATTAAGTTAAGGTGTATATATATCCATCTCATAATTGTAAGGTTAGTGAAAAATTAACTTAATTTAGAGCTAGCATTTTGAGCTCTTGTGGCATCATTGTTTGGTCACACTGTTGGCATCATTTTGGGACGCTGCGCGTCTTTTCTACTCGTTTGTGGAAGGTCGTACGTAAAGGTGTGGTCTGATAGAGAGCTCTCTTGCAATTCAGTTTGGTTGTTTAGATACATGATTGTTGCATCGTGCAATAGTCCAGGTTGCGTTGTTGTTGCAAGGTTCAGAAAGAAGACCACAAATAGTACCCTTTTTGTTTACTTTAAGTTCATGTAATTAAGGTCTAAGGTAGGCCCGCATCGAGTCAGCAACCTTGAGGTTACCCTGAGGTAGGACCTAATAGGATCTCAAATCCGTAAGTTTTAATTTAGCTTAACTTGGGCTTTAGGTAGAACTTGCCCTTTAGAATTTGGCCGTTCACGGCTCAGCTGGGATTTTGAACCCGACAAATAAATAAAATAACATGGTCCTTCAGAACCGGATTTCTACCCCAAGACTGAGTCAGTGACTATTTTTCGGCAAAGTTCTGATTGTGCAAATTGTATCCCAAGTTAGGCCTAGACGGGTTGAGTATTATTGAGTTAAGGTCCCAGGGTAAAAAGTTTGGTCGCCCAATTGCGAAACTTGGCCAGTCGTCTGTCGTTTTTGGCCTACATTTTTTCCGGTTTGGTTAATTTTGGGTTATTATTGAAAGTTTGGTCGCCCAATTGCGAAACTTGGCCAGTCGTCTGTCGTTTTTGGCCTACATTTTTTCCGGTTTGGTTAATTTTGGGTTATTATTGAATTAAGGTCCCAGGGTAAAGTTTGGTCGCCCAATTGCGAAACTTGGCCAGTCGTCTGTCGTTTTTGGCCTACATTTTTTCCGGTTTGGTTAATTTCGGGTTATTATTGAATTAAGGTCCCAGGGTAAAGTTTGGTCGCCCAATTGCGAAACTTGGCCAGTCGTCTGTCGTTTTTGGCCTACATTTTTTCCGGTTTGGTTAATTTTGGGTTATTATTGAATTAAGGTCCCAGGGTAAAGTTTGGTCGCCCAATTGCGAAACTTGGCCAGTCGTCCGTCGTTTTGGCCTACATTTTTTCCGGTTTGGTTAATTTTGGGTTATTATTGAAAGTTTGGTCGCCCAATTGCGAAACTTGGCCAGTCGTCTGTCGTTTTTGGCCTACATTTTTTCCGGTTTGGTTAATTTTGGGTTATTATTGAATTAAGGTCCCAGGGTAAAGTTTGGTCGCCCAATTGCGAAACTTGGCCAGTCGTCTGTCGTTTTTGGCCTACATTTTTTCCGGTTTGGTTAATTTTGGGTTATTATTGAATTAAGGTCCCAGGGTAAAGTTTGGTCGCTCAATTGCGAAACTTGGCCAGTCGTCTGTCGTTTTTGGCCTACATTTTTTCGGGTTTGGTTAAATTTGGGTCATTATTGAATTAAGGTCCTGGGGTGGAAAATTTGGTATTCCATACTGGTGTTTGGTTAGTACCCCACCCAGCAATTCAGTTTATTTGAAAGTAAAATTTGCGTTTGATCAGTTTGGTTAAGTATTTCTGCCAATTCAGCTCATTTGGTATTGAGCCCAAGGGTTGTTTACATTGAAGATGAGTGCATCTGAATTGAACAAATTTATAAAAAGGAGAAGTGCCTACAAAGGTCTAATTACAAAGGTCATTGCCACTATAGATTCTGCCATAGAGCAAGAGGATTTACGCTTAGTGACTGCGCAGCTTGCCATATTAGAAACTAAAAAGGTTGCTCTAAGTGAGGTAAATGTTAAAATTGAGGCTCTTATAGAAGAGGATGAAATAGAAAATAACATAATTTACTTTGAAGAGATTATTGATGATATGATTAACGTAGGCCTCCGAGCAAAAGAGTTTAGCAGCTCAGTACAGTTAGAGACCAGGTCTAATAATGAAACACAACACTCAACAAATGATGCTTGTGAAGTTAAGGTTAACAGATCTGTAGTTCAATTACCGAGGCTTGTACTCAAAACATTTTCTGGGAGTATTCAGGAATGGCAAGGATGGGCAGACAGTTTTCAATCAGCAGTTCATTCTAGTCAAGTGTTAAGTGCCGTGGAGAAGTTTAATTATTTGCGGTCCCTCTTGGAAGGGGAGGCAGCAAAGACTATAGCAGGATTAGCATTAACAGAGGCTAATTATAATGTGGCTTGGGATATATTAAAGAAACGGTTTGGTAAGCCAGAGATCTTAATTAAAAGCCACCTCCGTGCACTTTTAGCTATACCTCCTGTTAATAATCCTAATAGTGTCAAGGAGTTACGGCAGTTATATGATGAATTTGAAATTAGAACTAGGTCCCTGGACAACTTTGGTGTAGGAATGGAAAAGTATGGTATAATGTTGGTTCCTACACTGGAGTCTAAATTGCCTAGCTCAATTTTGCTTGAATTAAGTAGGGGACACTCTGCAGAACATGTGTACATCCCCCTTCAGCAGATGTTAAGTCTTTTAGGCACAGAATTAGCAAGACGAGAGGGAGTTGAGTTTGCACAGTGGGATGGTAAACAAGGGACAAAGGCAGGCACAGCACCAAAGTTTCCACAAAAAGGAATAGCCCAGGTACAGTGTCAGCTCTACATGCCTCCTCTGAGAATAAATTAAAGGGAATCAAGGAATGTATATTTTGCGAAGGCAACCACAAGTCATATAAATGTGAGGTGGCTGAGGCCTTACCCTTTGAGGAGAGAAAGGACAGGGTAACTAAGTCCACAGCATGTTTTAAATGTTTTTTGAAAGGTCATAGAGCAAGGTTTTCTAAGTTTAAAATTTTGTGCAAAAAATGTCATGGTAGGCATCAGCCATTATTGTGTGAAAACACTCTTAGTAGGCCTACCCCAGAAGTAGAGACATCAGTGGCACATGCCACTGCTATGCAAGGGAGTAAAAGTAAAGGGGGATTATTGCAAACAACTGCAGCCTTATTAATTGGGAATGAGGGAGAAGCTACTGTAAGAGTGTTGTTTGATAGTGGTAGCCAGTGTAGTTTTATTAAGACCAGAATTTCCAGAAAATTGAAGTTTAAAGAACTTAAGAGGGAAAATTTAAGAATTTCTGGGTTTGGGGGTTCCGTTCAAAACCGAACCAAATTTAAGAAGGTAGAAGTTCTGGTTAAAGGGTTGTTACCGCAAAGTCCCACTATCAAGGTCCAAGCTGTAGAGATTGAGGAACTTTGTGCTCCAGTCACTACTTGTTTAGATATGGCATGTGTCCAAGAATTGCAAGTTAAAGGAATTAATTTGGGCAATAATAAGTTTGAGGGAACAGAAGATATTAGTCTTTTGATTGGAGCTGACTATTATTGGGACTTCATCACTGGTAATATTGTCCGTACATCTCAAGGCCCGGTAGCTATTGAAAGTGAGGTGACGTGTATGTATATATATATGTATATAGTCTAAAAGTCACTAAAGAGTAAATATCACTAAATCTAAGCTGAATGGCAAGACGAAGCCATAAACGAACCAACGGGCTGTTCGTATTGCTTTGGTCTGGCCTAGACATGTTTTTTCCTATCTGACCTAATCTTTGGTGCTGAGTAAAATTAGGTGATGAATCTAAGGTGACAAATCGGGTAGGAAGTTGTTCGTACTTAAGTATAGTTAGGGGTAATGTCTATAGCTTCTAAATTGGTAATGTAAGAGAGAGTTAGGTAGGCTGTTGTGGGACACAGGAATAAAACGGTAGGCTTCAAGGAATACCTAATTCAACGCACCGGTAAGTGCTTTTGATTGTTTGCTAGAACCTAAGTAACCTAACTGGGGTGTCTACCCCACGCTATCACATTTGGCGACGAGGATGGGATTTGGCTCATTTGGTTAAATTTTGTTCATTGGGTTAAATTTGGCTCATTGGGTTAATTTGGCTTATTGGGTTCAAGTGGTTGTTTGGAAAATTGGATGTAGCCTAGTGGGTCGTCCGATTTGGTTTGTTTGTGTGGGGAAGCTACCGTACTATAGCGTAGCTCCCGCCGCCCTAATTCTAAAACTAATTCCTACTCAGCCCTAACTCTAAAACTAATTCCTACTTAGCCCTAACTCTAAAACTAATTCCTACTCAGCCCTAACTCTAATACAATTCACTATTCAGCACTAACTCTAATAAAATTCACTATTCAGTAACTAGCCAAATTTAAACCTAACCTAACCTACTTCACGTGAGTTGGCCTAATTCGGTTTTGCTCTAGCATGTCGGTGATTGGCCATATAAGCCCCTACGAAGACAATGGGGAGGACTTCGAAGCTTATGCCACTAGGGTGAGGTTGTTTTTCGAGGCAAATTCCATTCCGGATGCTAAGAAAGTACCTACCTTTTTAACTATAATAGGCCCTAAAACGTTTGGTTTAGTTATGGACCTAGTTTCTCCTAAAGCACCGGAAACTTGCACCTATAATGAATTGGTACAGGCCCTAACCGATCACTACAAACCCCGAGTAGTTCTCATCTATGAACGTTTCAAATTTTATTCAAGGCATCAGACGGGAAATGAAAGCATTGCAGAGTTTGTTGCAGGAATAAAAAGCCATAGCCGTACGTGTAAATTTGGGGACAAATTAGATGAAATGCTAAGAGATAGGTTTGTAATGGGTCTCAAAGAGGAGTCTACCCAGAGAGCCCTATTAGCCATACAGGACCTAACTTTTAGTCAGGCTGTAGAAATAGCTACGGCTAGAGAAGCAGCTGCTAAAGATGTTAGAGCTTTTGGAAATCATAGTAGTAAAGCCCAACACGTAAATAGCTTTAAATCTTCTAGGCCTGGCAGACCTAACGAGCCTACTAGACAGGCAAATAAAAGGTATGAGGCGAATACGACTAAGCCTACTAATTCTACTAAGCCTTCCAAGCCATGTACAGGGTGTGGAAAACACCATTGGAAGAAAGATTGCCCTTTTAAAGAAGCAGTTTGCCGAAACTGTAGTAAAATAGGCCACATAGCTAAAGTGTGTTTTTCAAAGAAAACAAAGGGTGAAAATTCTAATTTTAACATTTCTAGTATAAATCCTCAAAAGGGAAATACTTCGAACATTGGAGTGGAGTACCTATTCTATGAGCAGCAAAGTGGGGAAAATACAGGCCCATATATTGTAGAGGTAGGCCTAAATGGAATTACAGTTCCTCTAGAATTGGATACGGGTGCTGCCCGGACGGTCATGTCCAAGGTAGTTTTTGATAAGATTTTCAAAAACACACCTAAACTACATGCATCTAAAACGATTTTGAAGAAGTACGGGACATAAAAATACCTATTTGTGGAGAAGCATACGTCACAGTTACACTTAACCAGAAAACTTTGTCTCATCCCTTAACCCTTTTAGTGGTGGATGAGCAAGGGCCTACTCTACTAGGCCGTGATTGGATTGATGCTTTGGAAATGCCAATTGACAAAATCTTGCCAAGGGGTCAGGCAGATGTGCATACACTCTCATATCCATCTGACATAGACTCATTGTTAAGGGAGTTTTCTTCTATTTTTGGGCCTGAAGTAGGCAACCTAAAAGGCCATCAGGTCTGCATAGAAGTAGACCCTAATGTAACTCCGAAATTTTGTAAGGCTCGTTCAATTGCGCATGCACTGCGGGAGAAGGTAGATTTAGAAATTGACAGGCTGCTAAAAGATAAAATTATTGAACCAGTCACACACGCTAAGTGGGCTGCCCCAGTAGTTCCTGTACTAAAACCGGACAAGTCCGTGCGGTTATGCGGGGATTACCGTTTAACAGCAAATAGAGCCGTCCTTCTAGATTGCTATCCTATACCCAAGCCTGATGAATTATTTAGCTCTCTTGCTGGGGGTAAATATTTCACAAAACTCGATATGTCCCAAGCCTATGCTCAACTAAGTTTAGATGAAAACTCTAAAGAATTAACTATCATAAATACGCACCGAGGCCTATATAAGTACAATAGGCTATGCTATGGAATAGCATCGGCTCCAGGTATTTTTCAGAGGACAATGGACCAAGTTCTAGGTCACATTCCAGGGGTACTTTGCTTTCTAGATGATGTCCTCATTTCAGGTTCGACTAAAAAAGAACACCTAACTAGATTAACCACGGTTCTAAAAAGACTCCGGGATGCTGGACTTAAGCTAAAGAGAGAAAAGTGTTCATGGGTCACTAACGAGGTTTCATATTTAGGGTTCCGCATAGATGCCTCAGGCATTCATCCAACGGTGGATAAACTAGAAGCAATAGAAAAGGCACCACCTCCACAAAACATCACACAGTTACAAGCTTATTTAGGTCTCCTAAACTTTTATAGGAAATTTTTGCCTAATGCATCGACTTTCCTTGAACCCCTAAATAAGCTATTACGATCTGGGGAACAGTGGAGATGGGAGAAAACTCAAAAGGAAGCATTTGAGGCTTCCAAGGACGTACTACTAAAGTCCACTCTCCTAGTGTATTATGATCCTAAACTTCCTCTCGTAGTTTCAGCAGACAGCAGTTCTTATGGAATTGGGGCAGTGTTATCTCACCACATTGATGGTGTAGATAGGCCTATCTGTTTTGCTTCTAGAACACTAACTGAGACGGAAAGACGATATGCACAAGTGGAACGTGAAGCATTAGCCTTAGTATTTGCAGTAAAAAAATTTCATTTCTATCTATGGGGTCATGAATTTAAACTAATTACTGACCATAAGCCTCTCTTAGGTTTATTTTCACCTAATAAAAATATTCCAGTTATGGCCTCAGGTAGGATTCAACGATGGGCACTGATTCTACAAGTCTATAAATTTGACTTAGTACATCGGTCAGGTAAACTTCTAGGTACGGCTGATGCGCTAAGTAGGTTGCCCTTAGAAAATCCAAATGATTGTGTACCTATACCTACAGAATGGGTTCACTTGGTGGAGTTTTTGGAATCCACTCCAGTATCTGCAGTACAAATAGAGCAGTGGACAAAATCAGACCCTATTCTGTCTAGGGTCATCCATTTCTGCTCAGTTGGTTGGCCTACTAAGGTTGAGAGTGAATTACAGCCTTTTATTCAGCGTCAGTCTGGCCTCTCTATTCAAAATGGCTGTCTCTTATGGGGCCACAGAGTGATTATTCCAAATAAAGGCAGGTCGAATTTAGTGAAGGAACTTCACGCTGAACACATGGGCGCAACAAAAATGAAAGAGCTGGCGAGAGCTTATTTCTGGTGGCCTGGTTTAGATGGAGAACTCGAATCATTGGTTCGTTCCTGTCAAAGCTGCCTAGAGAACAGAGATCTCCCAAGGAAAAGTCCACTTCATCCTTGGGAATGGCCTACTATACCGTGGCATAGGATCCATGTTGACTATGCAGGTCCTATAAATAATACTTATTTCCTAGTCATTGTGGACGCCTACTCTAAGTGGGTGGAAATTTTTCCAACCACTTCCACGACTTCGGGTGTTACTATTCGCTTACTCCGTTCAGTTTTCGCTCGATGGGGTTTACCCGTTGTCCTGGTTTCCGACAATGGTACTTGTTTTACCAGTGAGGAATTTCGTTCCTTCGTCCACCTAAATGGCATTAGACATGTCCGGTCTAGTGTTTTCCACCCGTCTACTAACGGTCTCGCGGAAAACATGGTCCGTACTTTCAAGTCGGCCTTGCGTCATTCTCGTGGGGAGGAAATGCAAGTGGTGTTGGATAAATTTTTGTTTAAATATCGAATAACACCACACACCACGACAGGGGTGTCTCCCTCTAAACTTCTGATTGGCCGGGGAATTCGTTCAGTTTTTGATTTGTTACGTCCAAACGAAATGTTACAACAACGAGTTTTACGCCATCAGGAAAAACAGAAGTTGTACCACGACACTAAAAGAGGGAGAGTTCTAGAAGCGAAACCTAATGATCCAGTTGTGATTCGCAACTATGGGGCTGGACCAAAATGGGTTCCTGCAACTGTGCAGGAGAGAACGGGCCCTGTTTCCTTCAAGTGCCAACTAGAAGATGGTCGTTCTATTAAACGCCATCAGGACCAGATATGGGAACGGGAAGTGCAGAAGGACCAGAGTCTTCCGGAAGAGAGAACTGATCCTCCGGAAAATGGTTCAACTTGCCCGCCTATACAGGTTGCACCTGATCCTACTACATCAACCCCGCTCCGCAGGTCGTCTAGGGTCCCTCATCCCCCTGACAGACTAAACTTGTAGGGGAGGAGTGAGGTGACGTGTATGTATATATATGTATATAGTCTAAAAGTCACTAAAGAGTAAATATCACTAAATCTAAGCTGAATGGCAAGACGAAGCCATAAACGAACCAACGGGCTGTTCGTATTGCTTTGGTCTGGCCTAGACATGTTTTTTCCTATCTGACCTAATCTTTGGTGCTGAGTAAAATTAGGTGATGAATCTAAGGTGACAAATCGGGTAGGAAGTTGTTCGTACTTAAGTATAGTTAGGGGTAATGTCTATAGCTTCTAAATTGGTAATGTAAGAGAGAGTTAGGTAGGCTGTTGTGGGACACAGGAATAAAACGGTAGGCTTCAAGGAATACCTAATTCAACGCACCGGTAAGTGCTTTTGATTGTTTGCTAGAACCTAAGTAACCTAACTGGGGTGTCTACCCCACGCTATCACAGAAAGTAAGCTAGGCTGGATGCTACATGGTAGTTATTGCAATGAAATGGAAGTTAAGGCTCTTTTTGTTAAGATTGAGGAGAACACCCATGGTCTGGAAAGGCATTTGAAAGCGTTTTGGGAACTTGAATCTATTGGTATAAAGGACAACCAGGCAAGTACAGTGAACAATGATGTTTTAGAGCAATTTGAAAAAGGGATTGGGTTTAGAGATGGTTGCTATGAAGTTGGCCTACCATGGAAGGATTCTTGCAAACCCGGTTCAAACCTTCAGCTAGCTAATCGGAGGTTGGAGACTTCATTGTACAGGCTAAGAAAAAATGAGGAGTTGTTAATTGAATACGATGAGGCCATCCTAAGTTATGTAAGGGAGGGCTATGCTGAAAGGGTGCAAGGTGAGCTGGTGAGCCAGGAGGCACATTATCTGCCACACCATGCAGTGGTACGGCGAGACAAAACTATCACCAAACTGAGGGTAGTTTTTGATGGCTCAGCCAAGGACAAAGGTGGTGTGTCCTTGAATGACTGTTTGGATGCTGGGCCAAATTTAAATGCAGATTTATTTTCCTTGTTACTGAGATTCAGGTTTGGTAGAGTAGCATTGACTGCAGATGTGAAGCAAGCCTTTTTGCGGATAAAATTAAAACCAGAGACAGAGATGCAGTAAGGTATCTGTGGGTGGATACGAAAGACTTGTTGGAAAATGAACCTAAGGTTCAAGCATATAGAATGAAGTCAGTGTTGTTTGGCCTCAGCTCTAGTCCATTTCTGTTGGCAGCTACTATGCAGTACCATTTTAAGAAATATTCTGAAGTCTATCCTAACACTATTGAACACATAAGGAAAAATTTTTGTTGATGATTTGCTATGTTCCGTGGATAATACAGAAATGGCTAAACAGATATTCATGGAGGCTAGAGCTATAATGAGGGAGGCTGGCATGGAGCTCAGAAAATGGCAGACCAATCATTCGCAATTACAAGAGTTTATGAGCATTCCTCTGTAGTACCTGATGCAGCAGAAAGTATTGAGGATTCTGGTATTAAGGAGTTGTGGGCAATAGACGCAAAGGTGCTAGGCATCGTTTGGCAGCAAGATGATGATTTGTTTACCTTCAATGGGAAATCTTTAGTAGAGCTGGCTGAGAATGAGACAAGGTGGACAAAACGTACAGCTATTAGTTTGGCTTCGAAGGTCTTTGATCCTCTTGGATTCCTGGCTCCATTTGTGATAAAGTCAAAAATTTGGTTTCAGAGCCTCTGGGAAATTGGACTTGGTTGGGACCAAGAGTTACCTGATCATATGGTGGTAAGGTGGAAATATTGGTTCAAAGAATTGGCACATCTTGGAGACATTGAAATCCCAAGATGGTACTTTGGAGAGTTGAACAATAGTCCAGACAATTGGAGCTGCACATCTTTTGTGATGCAAGTGAGGAAGCCTATGCAACTTGTATTTATATAAGAGGCGCATTGCAAGAGGAAGTAAGTTGCAGGTTGGTTGCTGCAAAGAGTAGAGTAGCACCTTTGAAAAGGCTTTCTGTTCCAAGGTTGGAATTGATGGGTGCCGTTATTGCTAGTCGGCTTGCAATTACAGTGCGAAAGTCTTTGGCCCTCTATGAAATTCCAAGCTATTATTGGACAGACTCCACTATAGTTTGGCACTGGTTAAGAAGTCAGGCAAGGAAATGGAAACCATTTGTTGCCAATAGGGTGGAGGAAATTCAAGCGCACACAGATCCCAAGCAATGGAAGCATTGTCCAGGCATCCAAAACCCCGCTGATTTACCAACACGAGGAATTTCGGTGAAAGATCTTTCACAATCAAGTTTGTGGTGGAATGGGCCAGAGTGGCTAAAACTTGGAAGTGAAAACTGGCCTTCTAATCAGCCTATTGTAGGAGAATGCCAGGCTGAAGAAGCATGGGTGAGTGAGGTGAGAAAATGCGCTGTGAACAGTTGTCAAGTATGCAGCAGGACCCCATATTGAGGTTGAGGACATTAGCAGTCTGAAAAGATTGTTAAGAGTGACAGCATGGATATATAGATTACCAACAACATTAAGGGAGAAACAAGAAGGGAAGGAATTCTGAACAGTAATGAGATTCAGCAAGCCAGGAAATACTGGGTGGTATATGCGCAGAAGGAAAAATTTGGTGAAGAGCGGGAATTGCTCACCAGCCATCCATTACAGGTTCTACCAACACATTCTGCGCTCAAGGGTTTGGATGTGTTTTTGGATCAGGATTTATTGAGAGTAGGAGGTAGACTACAGTTTTCTGGGCTTCCAGAGGAGAAAAGACATCCAATTTTGCTACCTTTCTGGGGGGCACTTGTGGACCTTTTGATCCTGGATACTCATCATAAGCTGTTACATGCTGGAGTTAGAGAAGTGATAATAGAGATTAGACAACATTTTGGATTCCCACAATTAGACAAGTAGTGAAAAAGTCTTGCATAAATGTGTGGTTTGAAGCGTTGGAGTGCAAAGCCTTATTATGAAAAGGTGGCTCCACTTCCAAGAGAACGGTGTGTCTATACTGCCCCATTTGATGTAGTGGGAGTAGACTTTGCAGGGCCAGTCTATGTGTATGAGCGAGGGAGTCTAAAAAAGGTTATTTGGAGTTGGTAAGCAATTAAGTAGTGATGTATTTTTTGGCCTTTAAAAGGTTTGTGAACAGAAGGGGTTTCCCAAATAAAATCATATCGGATAATGCAAAAACCTTCAAAAAAGGCTGCAAAGGAACTCCAAGAAATTTGGTCCTTGCTAAAAGAGGAAGGATTCCAATCCTACTTTTCACACCAAGGGGTACAGTGGGAGTTTATTGTTGAGAGAGCACCATGGTGGGGAGGATTTTGGGAAAGGCTAGTGAGAAGTGTAAAGTGTCCATTAAAGAAACTTTTAGCTAATGCTCATTTGAGCAAAGAAGAATTCTCTACGTTTTATGTGAAGTAGAAGCAATGGTGAACAGTAGGCGTATCACTTTTGTTTACAACAGTAGGCAGGATGCAGAGCCATTGACACCAAATCATTTTCTTTGTGGTAAACGATTAACATCAAACCCCAGTGTGCCAGAAGACTTGCAGCCTATCCAGAGCACTCGAGGAGAGTTAACCAGACGGTTTCAGGTACCTTGAAGAGCTACAAGATCAGTTATGGAAGAGGTGGCAGATGGAATACTTGCCAGAACTCAATTATTACCCTCAGGCAAGGTAAAGGGCCCAATGCAAATTGTATCAAGGTGGGAGAAGTGGTAATGATTGGGGATGAAAGACCAAGGCAATGCTGGAAGCTTGGCATAATTGAAGAGTTGTTTGTTGGCAAAGACAATTTAGTTAGGTCTGCACTGGTAAAGACTTCAGGAGGAAAGTTAAAGAGACCTATACAAAAACTCTATGCTTTAGAAATCAGCAAAAACACAGATAGTCAAGATGAAACATTTGAGTTACAGCCTCATGGAGAAGGCTTGGCTAACCTTGCAGAAGGTAATGACAACAATGCCTCTTCGGTGGGGAGTGTTAGAAAATCTAGAAGAGGAAGAACCATTGTTGTCCCAAGGCGATACGATGACTAAGCTGATTGATGCAGCATTGCTTGTATATATATTAAGTTAAGGTGTGTGTATATATCCATCTCATAATTGTAAGGTTAGTGAAAAATTAACTTAATTTAGAGCTAGCATTTTTTAGCTCTTGTGGCATCATTGTTTGGTCACACTGTTGGCATCATTTTGGGACGCTGCGCGTCTTTTCTACTCGTTTGTGGAAGGTCGTACGTAAAGGTGTGGTCTGATAGAGAGCTCTCTTGCAATTCAGTTTGGTTGTTTAGATACATGATTGTTGCATCGTGCAATAGTCCAGGTTGCGTTGTTGTTGCAAGGTTCAGAAAGAAGACCACAAATAGTACCCTTTTTGTTTACTTTAAGTTCATGCAATTAAGGTCTAAGGTAGGCCCGCATCGAGTCAGCAACCCTGAGGTTACCCTGAGGTAGGACCTAATAGGATCTCAAATCCGTAAGTTTTAATTTAGCTTAACTTGGGCTTTAGGTAGAACTTGCCCTTTAGAATTTGGTCGTTCACGGCTCAGCTGGGATTTTGAACCCGACAAATAAATAAAATAACAGTTGTTGTCCCAAGGCGATATGATGACTAAGCTGATTGATGCAGCATTGCTTGTATATAAGGATTGTATACAAAGTTTTGTCCGATGAATAAACGCTGATATTCTTGTAATTATGAGATCTATGGCTACTGAAATTCGGTTGATTTATTTAATATATAATTCTCGTGCTTCGAACACTATGCGTAGGCTATGCGTAGGCTAGGCGCTACATAGCGCCTAGCCTACCCAACCGTCAGCCATCATCATTTTCTCTTCATTCATTTCTCGCTGCATTTATCATTTATTGCTTATTTTTAAGCATGGAATTTGAACGAAGAGACGTACGTAAGCTGATTTATTTTTTCTGGAAACGAGGAATGTCACCTGCAATCATAGTAGCAGAGATAAATTCGACACTTGGTGCTGAAACAACAAATGAACGTACATGTCGTCGGTGGGTGGCTCAATTCAAGGAAAACAATTTCAATGTCGATGATAAACCACGTTGTGGTCGACCATCACTGGATTTGAATACAGGTATACAAAACTTTCTGGATACAGAGAAGTATGCTACGACTAGGAGTATTGCATTAGAACTGGGAGTTTGTCACAGAACAATTCAGCAGCATCTTATTCAGATGGGGAAACGTTATTTATCTAATCGATGGATTCCACATTATTTAACTGTTGAACAAAAGGCAAACCGTGAACGAATATGTTTAGAGTTGTTGGAGAAATATGCTGCAAATGATTTCTTGGGACAATTAATTACAATGGACGAAGTTTGGATCTATTGGGACAATGATGGCAGCTATCACCATATGAGTTGGAGAGGAGATGGTGATATCCCAAATGTGGAAGTTCAACGGACGTTGACCATTCGTAAACATCTGCTCTCGGTATACTGGGACTGCAAGAGTGTTCTCCTTTTGGAGGTATTGCCACGTGGACAAACAATAAATGCTGATATTTACTGTCAGCATTTAGATCGCTTGAAGGTAGCAATTCAGCGAAAACGTCGGCGACTAGTTAATGGGGTTTACCACCATCTTCACTACCTCCATGATAACGCGAAGCCTCATACAGCTGCTAAAACTGTTCAGAAACTGCGCGATCTCGGTTTTACAGTATTGCCACATCCCCCATATTCACCAGACCTCGCACCGTCTGATTTTTACCTTTTCTCCCCACTTAAATCTTCAATTCGTGGTAGGAAGTTCTCATCTGCGGAAGAAATTCACGCTGTTCTAGATGCCTGGATTACCGCTAAACCACGGACATTCTTTGCACATGGCATCAGGAAATTGCCAGGAAGATGGCAAAAATGTATTGCAAATAAAGGCGATTACTTTGAACATCTATCTACCACTGAAGATTAATTATGTTTGGTTTTATTGAATAAATTTTATTTATCGGACAAAACTTTGTATACAATCCTATTAAGTTAAGGTGTGTGTATATCCATCTCATAATTGTAAGGTTAGTGAAAAATTGGTAAATTTATAGTATTACACCCGTCTCCCTTTGGAGGTGAAATTTATGTTTTTTCTATGGTTTTTGATGTGTTTTGAACGAATCTGACCTTCAAAACCGTCAGAAATGACTCGTTTTTGAGATCCCCCCCCCAGCCGGCAATGTGGGGGAAATCACAGAAAACGAGTCATTTCCGATGGTTTTGAAGGTCAGATTCGTTCAAAACACATCAAAAACCATAGGAAAAACAAATTTCACCTTCAAAATTGACCTAACCTAACCTATCCTAACCTAACAACCTAACCTAACCTAACCTATCCTAACCTAACCTATCCTAACTTAACTAAACCTAACCTAACCTATCCTAAAAGAAAAACAGGAATTACCTTTAAAATCTAAGACAGAATAATCACAGTACCGTCTTTTCTTCGTTTTAAGCACAACGTAACTTTTTCTACAACGCCACAGTTTCTGGTCTTGACGATATGTACACTCCGTTTTACAATGTGGACACTTCACTACTGTCGGTAGAACACCGTGAGCAGGGCTGCCAATGAGATTTTGAGGAAATCCCCAGATCAGACTCTCAAAAAGCCCCAGAATCAAATAAAAAAAACCAGATACAACATGTTATAAAAGTTGAAAAAAAAAACAATTATAAATAGTAAAATGAATTATTTGCTTACCCCTATTAATTGGAATAATTACAAGTCGTCCTCTTCACTAATTCCTCCTGAAAGAGTACTTAATTCCTTGTTCTCTTTCTGTGATTTCATTCTGTCTAGGTATCTTTTACTGACTGCACCCTCTTCCAAATCTCTGATTAATTCTTTGTCCGGTTCCCACGTTGTGCATGCCATATTATTTCTAGTAATAGATTGTTTGGCTAGTAACCTATCTCTGACAGTCTCAGATTTCAATGAATTTGTGTTTCTGTTTTTTACACAATTCATTTGGGAAAATATCCGTTCAACACATGCAGACGAATGCGGCAAAATTGTTAGATTTGTCATGAACTCAGACAACATTGAATATTTTGATTTATCAAGACCATCCTTTATGGTCTTTAACTTACGCCAGTGTCCTGGAATGTTTTCTGTAGAAATGGGCAATTTATCTGTTGAAAGACGAAAACTCCTCCATTCATCATCAAGGTCATTCAGTTTTGATTCCGGCATAATCGATGGAAAATGAACAGCTAGTGGAATAATTGACGTTGGAGATGTGCTGGGATCATGGGCAATCTTTGGGTCTAATACATTTAACTTACCAATAACTCCATCATCATTGAGAGGAAATCGTTTTCTTATTTGCATGCAGAGTTCCACTAGGAACTTCAAACAATCATTTTTAAACCGTCTAACAATATTAACATCACCAAGAGGCTCATTAATTAAGTGTGCCATTGTCCTTCCTCCAAGGTACACATCATTGACATCTTTGTGATTGCTTTCATTGCTTGGATCAATCTCTGGAAGTTTGGTGTCCTTCAGTACTTTATCATCTACAAAGAAACTCAAGAAAACCTTGTACTCTGATGATACCATCAAATATAGCATATGTAAGCGAAAGTACTCAGATTGGAACTCAATATTCAGCGAATTTACCTTCTGTAGTACATATTGTAGGAAAAAGAGCGTGTTTGGTTCCACGATTACTTAATATGTCATACACTCTTTTGGCTCCATCAACTTTATCAACATTTAATTCACTCTGAAAATAGAGAAGTAAAGCATCATATTGCTCTAATATCACTGATATGACATTTTCTCGTGAGAGCCACCTTGTTTGAGCAAGTTTAGGTATTTTATGCTGCGCCGTGGCAACAGCTTCCTGTATTAGCGCGAAGTCCCGTTGTCGCTTGCTACTACGATTAAAATAAGATGTTAAATCTTTTAAAAAACCTTCTAAGTAAGAGGGCAATACACTGACAGCATGACTTGCACACAAAGCAAAGGAATGACAAACACAGCCCATGACAAATAATGAAGGAATATCATTTTTTAGTAATTTTTGAAACTCGCTTTTGGGTCCCATCATGGAAGAACAATTATCAGCTCCGAATCCAATTATGTTATTTACAGGAATATTTTTTTCCTGCAACAGAGATTTAACAGCCTTGTATAAGCCTTCAGCTGTTCCATTTTCGACCACTACAGTATCTAACAGTGCATCTACGACTTCATTTATTTCCAGATCAAAATAACGTACAACAATAGCCAAAATTTGGGTAACTGAAATGTCAGTGCTTTCGTCTATTAGGATTGAAAACTTTTGTGCCTTGCATATATCTGCAATCAATCTTTTTTCTTGAAATGCTATACCATCCTGAATGACATATGCAAGTTTAGTTCTTTTCATTGTTAATTTGTCGGCAATTTTGCTATCAGGAAATGCTCTCTTGCAGACTGTCAGAAGATGATCAACATTACTAAAGGGTAGGTTATGTTCAGCAAAATAGCCAGCCAACAATAGTTCACTCTTTGCTATTTGTTCACTTTCTGTTGATTTCTTTTTCGACATAAATTGGGTAATGTTGACACATGATTTAGCTCCATCAAAAGATTTCTTATGTTTTACTGAATTTTTATGTTTTAGTAGCATGGACTTATTTGCATTCTTAAGAGTTACATTACAGCATCGACAATAGCATGCTTCATGATCATTTTTGTTTTGTTGAAGCCAGTCTTTGAGTTCTGGGTCTTTCAGCCATTCTTCTTTAAATGATTGTACGTACCACTTCTTTTTTTTAGCTGCTGATTGCATTTCAATGCTTTCATCACTCATTTTGAGGGGAAAAATCACACAGAAATCACAAATCACCACCAACACGTGTTTCTCTTATCTGTGAGCCGTTTATTAAAAGACTGACTTAATGTCAGGTCAGATCGCAAGGGAAAGATTTGAAGAAGTAGCCAAAAAAGTTGCAACTAACGGATTCAAAATACTGTAGTATTGGCGGAGAGCCGCGAAAATTAGCCCAATCCGCTACTTTTTGCCCAATCCGGCATCACTGGACTCGCGAGCAGCGAGGCGGCCGAGGCAGCGAGCTTGCGACGCATTGCAGACATATATCATACATGTTTCAAACATGTTTGGAACGTATTCTTTTAATGGCTCTTTTAGGCAATAGTTTAAATTGTAAAATATATATTATTAATATGGAAATATGCCGTTTTAAATATTTAAATGAGCTATTTTAAGTTGTTTACACATTTAGGATATAAACCCCCCAGATTTCTAACCATTTTCAAAATAAAAACCCAGCAACCCAGATAGATTGTGAAACCCCGAGATCTGGGGGCATCCCCCAAGCATTGGCAGCCCTGCCCGGGCCGGGGCCGGGGCCGGGCCTGATTCCGTGAGCACGCAGAAACTCAACACTTTTTTCTAAATTTTCATAGAAAGCGACAATACAGCGGTAATAATCGAACGAACACATGTCACACAAAGCCATTCCGGTAGCAAACTAATTCAAATTCGAAATGGATGGAGCGCTCTGATTGGGCAGACATGTGACGTCAACACAAACGAACGTACGAACACGCACTAGATACACACCAAAAAAACGTTTATATCTCGAAAACGAAGCATTTGCGACGGAAACGCTATAGAAGAAAGGTGTCTTAGAATTAAAAAATCTACCTAATGAATGTATAATAATTGCTGGACGTTAGACGGGTGGAATACAATAATAATACCGAAAAATTCACTTAATTTAGAGCTAGCATTTTTGGGCTCTTGTGGTATCATTGTTTGGGCACTCTTGTGGCATCATTTTTTGGGGGGGCGCTGCGCGTCCTTCCTACTCGTTTGTTGAATGCGGCACTTACGGGGTGTGGTCTTATAGAGAGCTCTCTTGCAATTCAGTTTGGTTGTTTAGATACAAGATTGTTGCATTGTGCAATAGTGCAGTTTGTGTTGTTGTTGCAAGGTTTAAAAAGAAGACCATAAATAGTACCCCTTTTGTTTTTTATCTTAATTTTACGCAACTGAGGCCTAAGGTAGGCCCACATCGAGTCAGTAACCTTGAGGTAGGACTTAATAGGACCTCCAAGTCCATAAGTTTTTAGTCTAGCTTAACTTGGGTTGTAGGGTAAACTGGCCATTCAGAGCTTGGCCGTTCACGGCTCAGCTGGGATTCTGAACCCAATAATAAGAACAAGAAATTTTTATAGTGGGCACACTAGGGGCCACTTCGGCCCATCGAGGTGGTTCTACTATGTAAAAACTGCCTGTACATTGGCAATAACCAATTTTTTACAAAACTAATTAAGTATCAATTTAAAACTAATTAATTATCAATTTAAAACTAAAGATTGATCCTCTGGATCCAGAGATTCTAAGTCATAATAGGCTACTATCCACAAATATGTTACACACTATATCTATTTATAACTGACATGCAAATATATCAGATCCAAAGAATCCAGTCAATTTCATTATGGGGTAATTATTCGTTTTAGTGCTTTTTCTCCTTTCTGAACCAAAACACATTTTTCTGGTGTTTTTTGGTGTGATTTGTTCAAATCTGGGTTATTATGTATTTTATCACACTCAGTCATTTTACACACCAAAATACATTTTTCTAGTAGTATTTGATGTGATTTGTTCAAATATGACCTCCATTTCCGTCGGAAATGAGATCCAACAAAGTTATAGTACTTTGAAGTTTGGCTCATTTTCAAGGGAAATGGAAGTCAAAATCTAAGCAAAACACATCAAATATTACTAGAAAAATGTATTTTGGTATTAATTAACCTAACCTAACCTAACCTAACCTAACCGTGGCTAAACGAGCCTAACCCTGGCTAAACGAGCCTAGAGTATTACCTTATTATGGATTAGGTGGTGGATACAGACAAGAGCTCGTTTAGCCAGGGTTAGGCTCGTTTAGCCACGGTTAGGTTAGGTTAATTAATACCAAAATACATTTTCCTAGTAATATTTGATGTGATTAACCTAACCTTACCTAACCTAACCTAACCGTGGCTAAACGAGCCTAACCCTGGCTAAATGAGCCTAGAGTATTACCTTATTATGGATTAGGTGGTGGATACAGACAAGAGCTCGTTTAGCCAGGGTTAGGCTCGTTTAGCCACGGTTAGGTTAGGTTAATTAATACCAAAATACATTTTCCTAGTAATATTTGATGTGTTTTGCTTAGATTTTGACTTCCATTTCCCTTGAAAATGAGCCAAACTTCAAAGTACTATAACTTTGTTGGATCTTATTTCCGACGGAAATGGAGGTCATATTTGAACAAATCACATCAAATACTACTAGAAAAATGTATTTTGGTGTGTAAAATGACTGAGTGGGATAAAATACATAATTACCCAAATCTGAACTTCGTTTCTTTGGGAAATGAGCCGTTTTTGAGAAATTTTAAAATTGAAAATTTCTCAAAAATGGCTAATTTCCCAAAGAAACAAAGTTCAGATTTGAACAAATCATGGTAATTATGTGTTTTAAGTAACTCAGTCATTTTACATACCAAAATACATTTTTCTAGTAGTATTTGATGCGATTTGTTCAAATATGACCTCCATTTCCGTCGGAAATGAGATCCAACAAAGTTATAGTACTTTGAAGTTTGGCTCATTTTTAAGGGAAATGGAAGTCAAAATCTAAGCAAAACACATCAAATATTACTAGGAAAATGTATTTTGGTATTAATTAACCTAACCTAACCCTGGCTAACCTAGCCTAACCCTTTGGCTAACCTAGCCTAGAGTATATTAAATCCTCAAAATAATATTCGCACTGTTCACATGTCATCGCCACAAACATCTATCAAAAACTAACAGAAGTAGACTAGCAACTTAAAAGGCCTAAGAACTTAAAAAATCTAGCTCATATATCATGTTCTCATGACGTCACCAATCAAAATATTGGAAGGGCGGGAAAAAAAATGCAAAAATGTCATAATATGCAAATGTACATAATTTGTTAAGTACGCATCTGCGAGCATAGTGACTTATATGAAAATGATGAGAAAATTATGCTTTAATATTTTATAATTATATTTGCTTTTGATATTCTGAGTGCGATAAAACTCATATTAACCCAAATCACACCAAAAAATACCAGAAAAATGTGTTTTGGTTCAGACCTAACCTAACTTAACCTAACTTAACCTAACTTAACTTAACCTAAACTAACTAACCTGTGTTTTTTCGCAATTTCTAACCTTCAATAGCAGCATTGGGGTGTTTATACAAATGAGCGGTGACCAACAGGAATAAATAAACGATTTTGCCAGGCCCACAAATTTGAACTTGTTGGCCTAGGCCGCCCTAGCCAATGCTCACAGACGTCAAAGCAAAAACTCCTCCAATTAACTGCACTTTCGGAAGCCAATGCTAAATAGAGCTATGCATCTAGCTTTGTCAAGAATAACCCAACGTACAATAAGTTTTGCCACAGTTTGAGGTGGGATTTTTCAACCCACATGCCTTTTCGACGGGAAACAGAGAAGGAACACTTTTTTTTTTTGCCGCGCTCGTCCCTAGTCAATCTTGTGCAATAATAATAATGTACGTCTCTGATTGGTTGGATAAGGTCATGTGAAACAAAAGCCAGATTTAATTGGCTGATTTGACCTATGTTTCCTAATTTTGCCACGAGATGTCTCCCCATAAAACTGGAGGACGACGATTGGTTAAATTTTTATAGCGTTAAGAGCTAAACACTCGGTCAATGGCCTATAATGGCTGTTTTTTACGTCTAAATTTTTTTTTTTTTCCATAAAAAATAATTATTACATTTCCTTGATTTTTATCAGTTTCCCTGAGGTTTCAAGATGTCCTGAATACGAATTTATATGTTAAATTGTCATAGAATGTCTCCTATCAAAAATGAACAAAGCATTAAAATGAATATTAACCCATTATGGTACCCATCAATACCAGTACCGTGCCAACCAAAAATAAGTCACGGTCCGTATCAATTGCGGACCAAGTCACAATTTACGTCCATATATATTACTTGACCTAACCTGAGTAACTATTTTGATATAACTTGATAGTATCAAAGTTGGTGAGTCAACAAAATTTTTAAGCCTAGGACCTAACTTAGGAACATAGCCTACCCTACAAAAATGGGTTTTGACAGTGACTGTAGAGTTTGTAAAAAGGAAGTTAAGAGTAAAGATAGAGCTATTGCATGTGATAGCTGTGATGACTGGTATCACGTAAGCTGCAAAGGCCTTACAAATGATATATCTAGTGAAGTAGCAGTTCAAGTAAACTTTAAATGTCCCTATACCTCATAGTGAGCCTAGGCCTAGATATCTTCAGACAATTTCTGAAAATGATGAGTGGACTAAACCTAGGAAAACCTGGAAAGCTAGAATTTAAGAGCCAAGGAAAAGGGTCCTTATAGAACTAACAAATCAGTTTCATACTTTCTCGCTGGTCCAGGATCAAGATTAGAAAGCTGAAGAAAGTAGGCCTATAAAACAAAATGTTAGCAATAATAATCCAGACTCATATAAACCCAGGCACTCTAAAGCTATAGGTGTGTTTGAACCAGCATCCATTATTGGTGACTCTCAAGTGAGGGGCTGAGGATCTAAATTACCTAGAGGTAGCATCTATGCTACCTCTAGGTAGAGCTTACTGTTATCCAGGTGCAGGGATAAATAGAATTAGTAATAAAATTATAGAAAAAGGACCTGGTATTGACCTAACTGCAGTGGTGGACCTACGTTTTTGGGACCCTGAAGCTTGAACTGTTATGGGGGCCCCTTCGCAACCAGCAACAATAGAGCTACAGAACTATTAAGCCGTGCACCAATGAAGGATTCGAGGATCCAGCTGCCAAAATGTAGACTATGAATAGATTCTGGCAAGCTCAGCGAACCCATACAGCTGGGGGTTCAGGTGCTGCAAGCCCCCGAGAAAATTTTGAAATTTGACCAATTACAGGGGCATTTTGAAGCCATATGAAATGGGTATTAGAGCATATTCTAAGGTCAATATTAAGTACTTCAACCCATTGGCTTATGATTCTATCACTAAAATAGCCTTATTTTAATAACAAACACTTAAAAAAACCATCGATTTTGTTGAAAAATTCACTCATTAAAAAAAAAGTTGCTTCGGGGCCCCTCCTGGATTAGGGGCCCTGAAGCTTAAGCTTCATTAGTTTCATAGTAGATCCGCCACTACCTAACTGTACCAAAGAATATGATTATACATGTAGGTGGAAATGATATAAAGAGTAAGCACTCCGAAGAAATCATGGAGTCATATAAACAGCTATTAACAAAGTTAAAGGAATGGAGACCTAACCTTAAAACATCTATCACAGATATAATTCCCAGGACAGTGCTGGGCAGTGCAAACGAAAATTCACATGCGCAAACCCAAACCCATACCCATACCTTGCGCAAGTGCAAATGCGCAAACTTCTCAAAACTTACGCAAACTATTTATATATACAGGGTTTTCCAAAAAAAAAAAGGTGTTTTTTTTGGGATACCCTGTATAAAATTAAATTTATAGTAAATCAAATCAAAAGACTTTATTAACAGACACACGATCCATAGATATATCAATAAAGAATAGATACAAAATTACAATGTTAAATAAATAAAAAAAAAGAAATTATAATATTACAAAAAAAAATACTTCAAAGCTCCTCAGAGTCCTCCTCCAACTCCATCGTGAGCAGGTCCATGTTGCCCTTCAGGAACACAAACCTCTCAAAGTTCTCAGAGGTCAGGCTGGACCTCTTGGGCTTCATGATGTCAGACCCCTGGGAGAACACACACTCCACAGCTGCAGAGCTGGGGATGGCCATGTTGTACTTCAGAAAGACCTCAACCCAGGCGGTGCAGTACAGGGCGGGGAACATCCCCTGCTCCAGCTCCTTGCTGGTCTTCTCCTTTTCAGAGCAGAGGTGGGGCTGGACAGAGACTGGTGTCTGAGGCTGTCCATGGTTCACTAGTTATAGACAGTAGTTATGACTTATGAAGTTTCTAGAAGTTACTAGAGTAGTTAGTAGTTTGAACTCTGAAATAAAATTAAAATCAACTAATCAAACAAACATGTTTCACTAGCGTTGTTGGTATACTGAGTGCTCACTGCTGTCTGGCGGCGCCACCTGTCTGGCAGTCACGTGTTTATGAGCTAAATCCACTATTTTTAATATTTGTTTTTTTTTTCACATTTGACCATAAGTTTGCGTTTGTGCAAGTACTTATGCAAATGCGCAAGTTTGTGCAAGAATTGACGCAAATGCGCAACTGAAATCACACTTGCGCAAGTGTTTGTGCAAGTGCCCAGCACTGCCAGGATACATGAGAATAATAAATGGTACTCACAAGCATTATATATAAATAGCAGGCTTAAGACACTATGTCAGAGCATGGAAATTACATATATCGAACTGTGGAATAAATTTTACAAAAAAAGAGAGTTCTATAACAGAGATGGAATTCACCTTAATAGTAAAGGAACTGATTTACTATCAAAGATTGTATCATATAATTGACTAAAAACTAAAGGAATAGGCCAAATTAGTACAAATACCAATACTCTTGATAACAATAATCTAATAAAAAGTATAATCAAAACTCGAAAGAAAAAGGTCAATAAAGAAAGTAAAAGAGATGCAAATAATATACCATCACAGAACAAGAACCAGACTAAATTACAAGCAAAATATTTCAAGGGTTCTTTGTCATTTTTCTATGTAAATGCAAGAAGTATCCAAGATAAAATAAATGAATTCAAGGCATACATAGGTATTGAAAATCCTGATGTTATGATTGTCACTGAAACTTGGATAAAATTCAGTACGATACCAAATAGTCTATTTAGTGAGAGATAATACCATTACTTATGAAATTGATGGCTATGAACTTTTTTATTATGAACGTAAATATTCAGAGGGTGGCGGAGTATTTATTTATGCCAAGACAAATCTGAATCCAGTTGGTTACCTCAGTTAAAGAGGAAATAGTTGAATCTGTATGGATAGATATTGGGCATAAAAATGCCAGGAAAATCAGGATAGGGGGTATTTATAGACCACCTGAGGGATGTTCAATTGGAGGAATCCCCGAAAGCAGAGAAGAAAATAAGTATGTAGAAAATAAACTTATTGATGAAATAAATAAAGCAATGACAAGCAATATTATTATTGTTGGAGATTTCAATTATAGGCATATAGACTGGGAAATATTACAAACACCAGAAAGTAATGAGAGATTCTTAGACTGTATAATTGAGAATAGTTTAACCCAGTTAGTAAAGGAGCCAACCAGGGCTGATGCCATTCTAGATTTAATTCTAACAAATAATCCAGATACCTTCCAGGATATATCAGTTTCAGAAACACTAGGTTCAGGTGATCATTGTATCCTTCAGTTTAATATTGTTTATAATTCAAGACCTAGTGAAAATAAAGTAGAAGTTCCAGATTTTAAGAGAGGAAATATACAGGGTGTCCCAAAAGCCTCCATACATAGGGAAAATTAGCACTTTTTAGCAAAATGTAACTTTATTTACAAAACATTCTCTACATGATTGCCATTTCTTTGTAAACACACACGGATGCGTCTCTCCCACTCATGGTGAACTCGTGTTAATACATTTGGTGTTATGGACGTAATTGCACTTCGAATGCGTTCCTTTTGGCGATCCATGTTCTGTATCTTTTCCTGGTACATTACGTCCATAACCAAATGTGTTAACACGAGTTCACCATGAGTGGGAGAGATGCATCCGTGTGTGTTTACAAAGAAATGGCAATCATGTAGAGAATGTTTTGTAAATAAAGTTACATTTTGCTAAAAAGTGTTGATTTTCCCTATGTATGGAGACTTTCGGGACACCCTGTAAATGGACTAGTAAATGATCTGTGTCTAATAAATTGGACAGATATTCTACAGCCTGAACAGATAGTAACTAGTATGTGGGAAAAATTTAAAAGTATAATAATGAACATATAAAGGAAGCATATCCCACAGTGTAAAATCAGAACTGGAAAAAATAAAAAAACAATCTTGGATAAACTGCAATGTAAAAAGAGTAATCAGAGAAAAAACAAAAGCATTTCATAAATTCAAAAGAACTAAAAATGGCAGAGACTCCGAAATATATAAAAGTAAAAGAAGCATTTGCAAGAAAATAATCAGAGATAGCAAACGAGACCAGGAAAAAAGCCTAGCCAAGATTCAAAAAACAATCCTAAGAAGTTTTTCAGTCACTTCAATTTGAAAAGTAGAGTGAAAAAGAAAATTGGCCCCTTCCATATAGATGATAAAACTATAGATGATGATCTTGAAATAACAAGAACTAAACAAATACTTCTCATCAGTATTCACAAATGAAAATTTAAATAATATTCCTGATCTTATACTACCAGGACAAGGTAGAGAAATAAATGAATTAAGGGTAACAAAACTAGATATCCTAAAAGCAATAGATAAATTAAAAATGGAAAAATCTTCAGGGCCAGATGAAATGCATCCAATAGTCATAAAAGCTGCCAAAAAGAATATAGCACAGGCACTAGAAATTATTTTTAATAAATCATTGATATGTACTGAAATTCCAGAGGATTGGAAGAAAGCAAATGTGGCTCCAATCTTTAAAAAAGGAAATAGAAACTTGATTGAATTTTATGATGGAGTCCTATTGCATTTGGACAATAAAGAGCCAGTAGATATACGGTAGTATACTTAGATTTTGCAAAGGCATTTGATACTGTTCCTCATGCAAGATTGTTGGTAAAAGTTAGAGCCCATGGTATAAGAGGTCATATACGGTAGCTGATTGGATAGAAGAATGGCTGAGAAATAGAAAACAGAGTTTTCATCTAAATGGAAATAAGTCTACTTGGAGACCCGTATTGAGCGGAGTCCCACAGGGGTCTGTTCTGGGACCTCTGCTTTTTGTTGTCTTTATAAATGATCTAGAGAAGGGCCTATCATGTAAAACCTCAAAATTTGCTGATGATACAAAATTAGGCCATAATGTTAAGTCAGTAGCAGGAGCAATGACAATACAAAAAGACTTAGACAGAGTAACAGCCTGGGCAGATAAGTGGGAGATAAAATTTAATGTTGATAAGTGCAAGGTTATGCATATTGGGCCAAAAAATCCAGAATTTGAATACAATATGAATGGAATTTGGATTAAAAATGATGATAAAGAGAAAGACTTGGGTGTCACTGTGACAAATGAACTTAAACCCTCAAATCATTGTATGGTAATCAGAAATAAAGCAAATGCTAGACTCACTCTCATGCAGCCACACATTGAATACAAATCACCCAATATTATAAAGCAACTATACATTTAATATGTGAGACCCCTCCTTGAATACTGCATTCAATTTAATAGTCCCTATTTGATACAAGATATTGAAAAACTGGAAAAAGTACAGAAACAAGCAACAAGAATGATCCCATCTAAGACAATTGACATATAAGGAAAGACTGGCGTATCTAAGCATGTTCTCATTAAAAAGGAGGAGGTTAAGGGGTGATATGATAGAGGTGTAT
The DNA here is from genome assembly GCA_023014485.1 of Bathynomus jamesi. NCBI lineage: Eukaryota > Metazoa > Arthropoda > Malacostraca > Isopoda > Cirolanidae > Bathynomus > Bathynomus jamesi. Next base: position 1,419,426 of record JAJOZX010000208.1, on the reverse strand, counting down.
AAAATGATAAAAGGGTTGGATAAGATAGATTTTGAGTCTCTTTTCATTAAAGATCACAATAACCAGACTAGAGGTCATATGAGTATGAAATTATTTAAGAAAACATAGTTTTACAAACAGAGTAATTAAGTTTTGGAACAGTCTGACAGAAGAAGTGGTGACTTCAGATACACTTGATTCTTTCAAAAGAAGGTTCGATAGTTTGATGTCTGCAAGGGACATCTGGTGATGGTGTTTAAGCCCATTTTTATTGCATGAATGGTACTAGTTTATTTCGTATATATTATGTGCATTTGGGTGATAGATCCCACAGCTCAACACAGGTGTTGTGGGATATAGGGAGGCAGCATCTTGGGTTAGGGGGTACTTTCTGTCCTTACACACCCTATTTAAAGAGATTCCTCTGCTGAGTGGTGCCCCCCATAGTACTGTGAGGTATTGAAAAACTCATGATCTTCACTTGCCCCACAAACACCTTTAAATGGGAGACCCAAAATGGGTGCACACATATTTCTACATTACTGTACAGTCTTTACAGCCACACCTATACTTTTCCTCCTAAGTATATATATTGTAATGTATATGGATGTAAATTTTGACTTGGTCTGCAATTGATATGGACAGTGACTTATTTTTGGTTGGCACGGTACTGGTATTGATGGGTACGTACCATAATGAAATTGACTGGATTCTTTGGATCTGATATATTTGCATGTCAGTTATAAATAGATATAGTGTGTAACATATTTGTGGATAGTAGCCTATTATGACTTTGATCCTCTGGATCCAGAGATTCTATCTTTAGTTTTAAATTGATAATTAATTAGTTTTGTAAAAATTGGGTATTGCCAATGTACAGGCAGTTTTTATACAGTGGAGCCACCTCGATGGGCCGAAGTGGCCCCTAGTGTGCCCACTATAAAAATTTCTTATGTTCTTACTTAGGAGGAAAAGTGTAGGTATGGCTGTAAAGACTGTACAGTAATGTAGATTTTTGCCAATTCAGCTTATTTGGCATTGAGCCCAATTATTGTTTGCATTGAAGATGAGTGCAGCTGAATTGAACAAGTTTAAAAAAAGGAGAAGTGCCTACAAAGGTCTAATTATAAAGGTCATTGCCACTATAGATTCTGCCATAGAGCAAGAGGATTTAAGCTTAGTGACTGGGTAGCTTTCCCTATTAGAAACTGAAAAGGTTGCTCTCAGTGAAGTAAATGTTAAAATTGAGGCTCTTTTTGGAGAGGATGAAATAGAAAATAACATAATTTACTTTGAAGAGATTATTGATGATATGATTAAAGTATGCCATAGAGCAAAAGAGTTTAGCAGCTCAGTAAAGTTAGAGACCAGGTCTAATAATGAAACATAACCCTCAACAAATGGTGTTTGTGAAGTTAAGGTTAATAGATCTGCAGTTCAATTACCGAGGCTTGTACTCAAACATTTTCTGGGAGTATTCAGGAATAGCAAGGATGGGCAGACAGTTTTCAATCAGCAGTTCATTCTAGTCAAGTGTTAAGTGCAATGGAGAAATTTAATTATTTGCAGTCCCTCTTGGAAGGGGAGGCAGCAAAGACAATAGCGGGATTAGCATTAACAGAGGCTAATTATAATGTGGCTTGGGATATATTAAAGAAATGGTTTGGTAAGCCAGAGATCTTAATTAAAAGCTATCTCTGCTAACTTTTAGCTATACCTCTTGTTAATAATCCCAATAGTGTCAAGGAGTACGGCAATTATATGATGAATTTGAAGTTAGAACTAGGTCCCTGGACAACTTTGGTGTAGGAATGGAAAGGTATGGTATAATGTTGGTCACTATACTGGAGTCTAAATTGCCTAGCTCAGTTTTGCTTGAATTAAGTAGGGGACACTCTACAGAATATGTGTACATCCCCCTTCAGCAGATGTTAAGTCTTTTAAGCACAGAATTAGCAAGATGAGAAGGAATTGAGTTTGCACAGTGGGATGCTAAACAAGGGGACAAAGGCAGGCACAGCACCAAAGTTTCTACAAAAAGGAATAGCCCAGGTACAGTGTCAGTTCTATATGCATCCTCTGAGAATAAATTAAAGGGAATCGAGGAATGCATATTTTGCGAAGGCAACCACAAGTCATATAAATGTGAGGTGGCTTTTGAGGAGAGAAAGGACAGGGTAACTAAGTCCATAGCATGTTTTAAATGTTTTTTTGAAAGGTCATAGAGCAAGGTTTTGTAAGTTTAAAATTTTGTGCAAAAAATGCCATGGCTGGCATCAGCCATTATTGTGTGAAAACACTCCTAGTAGGCCTAACCCAGAAGTAGACACATCAGTGGCACATGCCACTGCTATGAAAGGGAGTAAAAGTAAAGGAGGATTATTGCAAACAGCTGCAGCATTATTAATTGTGATTGATGGAGAAGCTACTGTAAATGTTGTTTGATAGTGGTAGCCAGTATAGCTTTATTAAGACCAGAATTTCCAGAAAATTGAAGTTTAAAGAACTTAAGAGGGAAAATTTAAGAATTTCTGGGTTTGGGTGTTCCGTTCAAAACCGAACCAAAGTTAAGAAAGTAGAAGTTCTGGTTAAGGGGTTGTTACCACTAGGTCCCACTATCAAGGTCCAAGCTGTAGAAATTGAGGAACTTTGTGCTCCAGTCACTACTTGTTTAGATATGGCATGTGTCCAAGAATTGTGAGTTAAAGGAATTAATTTGGGCAATAATAAGTTTGAAGTAACAGAAGATATTAGTCTGTTGATTGGAGCTGACTATTATTGGGACTACTGGTAATATTGTCCACACATCTCAAGGTCCTGTAGCTATTGAAAGTAAGGTAGGCTGGATGCTACATGGTAGCTATTGCAATGAAATGGAGGTTAAAGCTCTTTTTGTTAAGATTGAGGAGAACAGCCATAGTTTGGAAAGGCATTTGAAAGCCTTTTGGGAACTTGAATCTATTGGTATAAAGGACAAACAGGAGAAGCAGGTGAGTCCAGTGAACAGTGATGTTTTAGAGCAATTTGAAAAAGGGATTGGGTTTAGAGATGGTTGCTATGAAGTTGGCCTACCATGGAAGGATTCTTGCAAACCCGGTTCAAACCTTCAGCTAGCTAATCGGAGGTTGGAGACTTCATTGTACAGGCTAAGAAAAAATGAGTTGTTAATTGAATACAATGAGGCCATCCTAAGTTATGTAAGGGAGGGCTATGCTGAAAGGGTGCAAGGTGAGCTGGTGAGCCAGGAGGCACATTATCTGCCACACCATGCAGTGGTACGGCGAGACAAAACTACCACCAAACTGAGGGTAGTTTTTGATGGCTCAGCCAAGGACAAAGGTGCGTGACCGGAAAATTCGCCGTAAACATTTTCGCCGTAGGAAAATTCGCCGTAAACATTTTCGCCGTAAACATTTTCGCCGTAAGACAAATTCGCCGTAAGGACATTTTGCCGTAAATAAAATAAAATTAAAATTAAAAAAAAAGTTTAACTGAACCCTTATAATAGCCGGTGCTGGTTAAGTGTGCGGTCTACCTAGCTTCGAGCAGTCTACCACAATTAAAATTCTTTATACTGTACGGCATTGACGATTGGTTAGGTTAAGTCGTGATAGTTTGGTTAAATAAATTTCTTAAATAATCATCCATTGATTATTTTTTAAAAATTTTACGGTGAAATGTCCTTACGGCGAATTTGTCTTACGGCGAAAATGTTTACGGCGAAAATGTTTACGGCGAATTTTCCTACGGCGAAAATGTTTGCGGCGAAATTTCCTAGAATCACAAAGGTGGTGTGTCCTTGAATGACTGTTTGGATGCTGGGCCAAATTTAAATGCAGATTTATTTTCCTTGTTACTGAGATTCAGGTTTGGTAGAGTAGCATTGACTGCAGATGTGAAGCAAGCCTTTTTGCGGATAAAGTTAAAACCAGAGGACGGAGATGCAGTAAGGTATCTGTGGGTGGATACGAAAGACTTGTTGGAAAATGAACCTAAGGTTCAAGCATATAGAATGAAGTCAGTGTTGTTCGGCCTCAGCTCTAGTCCATTTCTGTTGGCAGCTACTATGCAGTACCATTTTAAGAAATATTCTGAAGTCTATCCTAACACTATTGAACACATAAGGAAAAATTTTTATGTTGATGATTTGCTATGTTCCGTGGATAATACAGAAATGGCTAAACAGATATTCATGGAGGCTAGAGCTATAATGAGGGAGGCTGGCATGGAGCTCAGAAAATGGCAGACCAATCATTCGCAATTACAAGAGTTTATGAGTCATTCCTCTGTAGTACCTGATGCAGCAGAAAGTATTGAGGATTCTGGTATTAAGGAGTTGTGGGCAATAGAGACAAAGGTGCTAGGCATTGTTTGGCAGCAAGGAGAGGATTTGTTTACCTTCAATGGGAAATCTTTAGTAGAGCTGGCTGAGAATGAGACAAGGTAGACAAAATGTACAGCTCTTAGTTTGGCTTCAAAGGTCTTTGATCCTCTTGGATTCCTGGCTCCATTTGTGATAAAGTAAAAAATTTGGCTTCAGAGCCTCTGGGAAATTGGACTTGGTTGGGACCAAGAGTTACCTGATCATATGGTGGTAAGGTGGAAATATTGGTGCAAAGAATTGGCATATCTTGGAGACATTGAAATACCAAGATGGTACTTTGGAGAGTTGAACAATAGTCCAGATAATTTGGAGCTGCACATCTTTTGTGATGCAAGTGTGGAAGCCTATGCAATTTGTATTTATATAAGAGGCACATTCAAAGAGGAAGTAAGTTGCAGGTTGGTTGCTGCAAAGAGCAGAGTAGCACCTTTGAAAAGGCTTTCTATTCCAAGGTTGGAATTGATGGATGCAGTTATTGCTAGTCAGCTTGCAGTTACAGTACAAAAGTCTTTGGCCTTTTATGAAATTCCACACTATTAGTGGACAGACTCCACTATAGTTTGGCACTGGTAAAGAATCCAGGCAAAGAAATGGAAGCCATTTGTTGCCAATAGGGTGGAGGAAATTCAAGCACACACAGATCCAAAGCAATGGAAGCATTGTCCAGGCACCCAAAACCCAGCTGATTTACCAACACGAGGAATTTCGGTGAAAGATCTTGCACAGTCAAGTTTGTGGTGGAATGGGCCAGAGTAGCTAAAACTTGGAAGTGAAAACTGGCCTTCTAATCAGCCTATTGTAGGAGAATGCCAGGCTGAAAAAGCATGGGTGAGTGAGGTGAGAAAATACACTGTGAACAGTTGTCAAGTTAAGCAGCAGGACCCTATATTAAGGCTTGAGGACATTAGCAGTCTGAAAAGGTTGTTAAGAGTGACAGCATGGGTATATAGATTTACAAACAACAAGAAGGGAAGGAATTCTGAACAGTAAGGAGATTCAGTAAGCCAGGCAATACTGGATGGTATATGTGCAGAAGGAAAAATTTGGTGAAGAGGGGGAATTGCTCACCAGCCATCCATTACAAGTTCTACCAACACATTCTGCTCTCAAGGGTTTGGATGTGTTTTTGGATCAGGATTTATTGAGAGTAGGAGGTAGACTACAGTTTTCTGGGCTTCCAGAGGAGAAAAAACATCCAATTTTGCTACCTTCTGGGGGGTACTTTGTGGAACTTTTGATCCTGGATACTCATAAGTTGTTACATGCTGGAGTTAGAGAAGTGATAATAGAGATCAGACAACAGTTTTGGATTCCCAAAATTAGACTAGTAGTAAAAAAGGTCTTGCATAAATGTGTGGTTTGCAAGTGTTGGAGTGCAAAGCCTTATTGTGAAAAGGTGGCTCCATTTCCAAGAGAATGGTGTGTCTATACTGCCCCATTTGATGTAGTGGGAGTAGACTTCACAGGTCCAGTCTATGTGTATGAGCAAGGGGAGTCTAACAAAGGTTATATATGTCTTTTCACATGTGCTACCACCAGAGCAATCCATTTGGATTTGGTAAGCAACTTAAGTAGTGATGTATTTCTTTTGGCCTTTAAAAGGTTTGTGAACAGAGGGGGTTTCCCAAATAAAATCATATTGGATAATGCAAAAACCTTCAAAAGGGCTGTGAAGGAACTCCAAGAAGTTTGGTCCTTGCTAAAAGAGGAAGGATTTCAATCCTACTTTTTACACCAAGGGGTACTGTGGGAGTTTGTTGTTGAGAGAGCACCATGGTGGGGAGGATTTTGAGAAAGGCTAGTGAGAAGTGTAAAGTGTCCATTAAAGAAACTTTTAGCTAATGCTCATTTGAGCAAAGAAGAATTCTGCACTGTTTTGTGTGAAGTAGAAGCAATGGTGAACAGTAGGCTTATCACTTTTGTTCATAACAGTATGCAGGATGCAGAGCCATTGACACCAAATCATTTTCTTTGTGGTAAACGATTAACATCAAGCCCCAGTTTGCCACAAGACTTGCAGCCTATTCAGAGCACTCAAGGAGAGTTAACCAGAAGGGTCAAGTACCTTGAAGAGCTACAAGATCAGTTATGGAAGAGGTGGCAGATGGAATACTTGCCAGAACTCAATTATTACCCATCAGGCAATGTAAAGGGCTCCAATGCAAATTGTATCAAGGTGGGAGAAGTGGTAATGATTGGGGATGAAAAACCAAGGCAATGCTGGAAGCTTGGCATAATTGAAGAGTTGTTTGTTGGCAAAGACAATTTATCAGGTCATCTCATAAGTAATGTCATTTTTTACGATAGATTAAGTTTAAACTAGTCCTCGGTTTAAGCATAAATTTTCCAAAGGTTATATCTGAGAGATCTATCGTGTTTCACTACATACTTTACAGACCTTGACCAGTGAAGATGTGTGTTTTGCTTTATGTGAACCCCTCATAAACATGGCAGTATCAGAAGAGCATATCAGGCATATAATGCTTTACGAGTTCAAAAAAGGGAATAGTGCTACTGAAGCAACGCGAAACATTCAGGATGTTTATGGCAATGATATTCTGCATGTGAGGAAATGTCAAAGATGGTTTCAAAAGTTTAGGAATGGGGACTGCTGTTTGACAGATGCAGCACGCTCTGGATGCCCTGCTGAGTTTGATGACCTGCTGTCAGCCACACTTGAAGAAGACTGTTCAAAAACTGTCAAAGAATTGGCCCAGAAACTCTCTTCATCCCCATCCACCATCCATCGACATTTGCAACAACTTGGGAAAGTGCCTAAGTTAGGAAAATGGGTGCCACATGAATTGTCAGTTGATAATCTGAGGGTGTGGGTAAACATTAGCACAGCTCTTCATTCCTGTGAACTCCAAGATCCATTTTTGCACCGTTTAGTGACTGGTGATGAAAAGTGGATACTGTACCAGAATGTTAAGAGCTGTTGACAGTGGGTTTGTGCCAGAGAACCAGCAACACCACAGCCAAAACCAAATATTCACCCTCGGAAGGTGTTGCTTAGTGTTTGGTGGGATCAAGGTGATGTAATACACTTTGAAACCTAACCACACAACCAAACAATCACCGCTCAAGTCTACTGTCAACAACTGGATTGATTGAACATTGCACTAAAAGAAAAGCGACCTTCTTTGGTTAATCAAAAAGGAATCTTGTTCCACCATGAAAACGCACATCCTCATACTGCTCGGCTCACTTCTGCAAAAGTTGGAGCTTGTGTGGGAAATCTTCCACATCCTCCATATTCTCCAGACCTTGCGCCTTCAGATTATCATCTCTTCAGGAGTCTGCAAAACTATCTTGATGAGAAACAGTATACTTCTTTAGGTGACCTGCACACCAGTCTTTGTACATTTTTGTCTCAAAACCACCTGAATTTTATAAACATGGCATTGAAAAGCTTGTAGGATGTTGGCAGAGTGTCATTGATTTGGATGAAAAATATATACTAAATTAAAAAGTTTCAGTAGTTTTTTTTTCCTTCAAATTCTGATCTAAAAACCGACATTACTTATGGGATGACCTGATAGTTAGGTCTGCACTGGTAAAGACTTCAGGAGGAAAATTAGAGAGACCTATACAAAAACTCTATGCTTTAGAAATCAGCAAAAACACGGATAGTCAAGATGAAACATTTGAGTTACAGCCTCATGGAGAAGGCTTCGCTAAATTTGCAGAAGGTAATGACAACAATGCCTCTTTGGTGGGGAATGTTAGAAAATCTAGAAGAGGAAGAGCCATTGTTGTCCCAAGATATGATGACTAAGCTGATTGATTCAGCATTGCTTGTATATATTAAGGTGTATATATATCTATCTCATAATTTTAAAGTTAGTGAAAAATTCACATAATTTAGAGCTAGCATTTTTGGGTTCTTGTGGCATCATTGTTTGGGTACTTGTGGCATCATTTTTTTGGGGGCACTGCGTGTCCTTCCTACTCATTTGTTGAATGAGGCACTTACAGGGTGTGGTCTTATAGAGAGCTCTCTTGGAATTCAGTTTGGTTGTTTAGATACAAGATTGTTGCATCGTGCAATAGTGCAGGTTGTGTTGTTGTTGCAAGGTTCAGAAAGAAGACCATAAATAGTACCCACATAGTCAGCAACCCTGAGGTAGGACCTAATAGGACCTCCAAGTCCGTAAGTTTTAGTCTAGTTTACTTGGGCTGTAGGTTAAACTGGCCCTTCAGAGCTTGGCCATTCATGGCTCAGCTGGGATTCTGAACCAAATAAAAAAAATAAAGGGCATGGAAAGGCATAAAATATAACCAAGCAATCATTAAGTTAAAAGTTTAAAAAAAAACACTAATGATCACAATTATTTCATCAGAAAATATTCTGATTATTTGTTGGTTGCTTTTTATATTCTAAAAAATTCCTATTATATATATATTTGAATATTTTTTTCTTATTATAGGTTTGATTTGGACATGAAATGAAACGTTTGTTTGACAGCAGTGCATCCAAACGATCCAGGAAGAAAAAAGAAAAGAATTTATAAACTCGCAGTGTGATGAGCTCAATGCCTTTATTGTCAAGACTCCAAGACAACTAGAGTGTGATCGAATGTTATAATGTTTCAGACCAACAAAGACCCTAGGATCCACTCATGGCTGGTCTACCTAACTGTGTTCTAATTGTGTATTGTGCATGTCCTCCGTGGTGGCGGAGGGGACCTACAATTTTACGTGGGTTCCAAACCACAAGAACATAAGTAATTTTTACAGTGGGCACACTAGGGGCCACTTCGGCCCATTGAGGTGGCTCCACCATGCAAAACCTGCCTGTAAATTGGCAACAACCAATTTTTACAAAACTAAATAATTACCAATTTAAAACTAAAGATAAAATCTCTGGATCCAGAGGATCAAGTCATAATAGACTACGATCCACAAATATGTTACACACTATATCTATTTATAACTGACATGCAAATATATCAGATCCAAGGAATCCAGTCAATTTCATTATGGTATCCATCAATACCAGTACCTTGCCAACCAAAAATAAGTCATGGTCCATATCAATTATGGACCAAGTCACAATTTACAACCATATACATTACAATATATATACTTAGGAGGAAAAGTGTAGGTGTGGCTGTAAAGACTGTACAGTAATGTAGAAATGTTTGTGCACCCATTTTGGGTCTCCCATTTAAAGGTGTTTGGGGCAAGTGAAGATCATGAGTTTTTCAATACCTCACAGTACTATGGGGGCCACCACTCAGCAGAGGAACCTCTTTAAATGGGGTGTGTAAGGACAGAGAGTATCCCCTAACTCAAGATGCTGCCTCCCTATATCCCACAACACTTGTGTTGAGGTGTGGAATCTATCACCACAAAGCCTTAATTTTACTACATTAAACTATACCCCATCTATCAACATATGCGTCTAATCAATTTTTAAACATGTTTATAGATGTGCTACTAATTACTTCTACCAGCTATTTACTATTCTATGCGTAAAAAAGTTTTTGCCAACTGTTGTCTCGAACCTTCTACTTGTCAACTTACATCCATTATTTCTAGTCCTATTATATTGAGATATTTTGAAAAAGCTATCTCTATCTACGTTATCAAACCCATTCATAATTTTGAAAACCTGGATTAGATCACCCCTTAGCCTCCTAGTCTTGAGTGTAGTCATTTTTAACTCAAGCCTATCCTCGTATGACTTTGACCTAAGAGACAGAAACATCTTAGTTGCTCATCTTTGAACCCTTTCGATTTTGTCTATATTTTTGCGCATATGCAGATTCCAAAATTGGACCACGTACTCCAAATGCAGTGTAACTAATGATTTATAAAGAGGAACTATAATATCGCGTGATTTGTACTCAAAATTTTGAACTATAAAACCTAACACTTTGTTTGCCTTATTGACTGCTGCTGTACTTCGTTTCGCTACTTTTAAATCACCAGTGACTATAACTCCTAAATCTTTTTCCTGCTTTACGCTTGTTAAATCTTTCCCTGACATACTATACACAAAGTTACCATTACGCGAACCTATATATATGTAAAATTTTGCACTTATTGACGTTAAATCTCATTTGCCATGCGACCGACCAATCAACGATTTTATTCAGATCTTCCTGGATTTTACCTTTATCTTTGTCATTAATCGCTAGAGTTGCACCGATGTATCGGTATCGGCCGATACTGATACTTTGAATTACTGTTTTTTGAAGAAATTATCTTATTTTATATATTATTACATTTTTTTATTATTATACAGTAATATCTTATTTAGTTGTTTAATATATATTTTATCAAAATTAGCAATGTTTACATTTACTAACAAAACAAAAAATCATAAAATGTAACTATAGGCCCCTATACAAGATTACAAATATTCAATACAGTAATACAGTATCATATAAATATACAATTTCAAATTACAGTAATAGTTTTCAGTAAAAATGAGAGTTTTGTAAAGTTGTTCATAGATGGCACCACGCGGCATGCATAATAATCATAAACCATTCAGTTGCTTGAATGCTTGAATTTCGTGTGTAAAGTTATTGATAATACACTACCATTATATGCATTCGTTTAGAACTTTATATAATAAGATATATATATATATATTTTCTTTTTCTTAATTTAATTTAAACATAATTAAATTACAGGCTCTAGCTATATATTATAATATATTATATTATTATGAAATTAAATGGAACTAAAGTTGGGATTGGGAAAGGCATTTTAAGTTAATTGAGATATTATATCATTTACTTGAACTTTTATTAATAATCAATTTTAAAACAATTAATTAAAAAGTATCAGTATCGGTATCGGCACTTTTTTGTAGTATCGGTAGCGGTGCAACTCTATTAATCGCCCTACCACCCAGCTTCGTATCATCCATAAACTTTGAAATTGTATTGACTAAGCTGACATCTAAATCATTAATATATATAAGAAAAAACAAGGGGCCCAATACAGAACCCTGAGGAATGCCACTCACTACATTAGCCGAACATGACTCTGCTCCATCAACAACCACCCTCTGTTTCCTACCTTGCAACCACTCTTCTATCCAATTTATTACTACACCCCTGATTCCATGAGCCTTAGTTTTCTCAATGAGTCTTTTGTGTGGTACGGTGTCAAACGCTTAAGGAGTTAAAATTGACAACACTCAAGACCAGGAGGTTAAGGGGTGATCTAATCCAGGTTTTCAAAATTATGAATGGGTTCAATAACGTAGATAGAGATAGCTTTTTCGTTATATCTCAATATAATAGGACTAGAAATAATGGGTGTAAGTTGACAAGTAGAAGGTTCGAGACAGCAGTTGCGAAAAACTTTTTTACGCATAGAATAGTAAATAGCTGGAATAGTTTGCCGGTAGAAGTAATTAGTAGCACGTCTATAAACATATTTAAAAATCGATTAGACGCATATGTTGATAGAAAGGGTATAGTTTAAGGTAGTAAAATTAAGGCTTTCTGGGGATAGATCCCACAGCTCAACACAAGTGTTGTGGGATATAGGGAGGCAGCGTCTTGGGTTAGGGGATACTCTCTGTCCTTACACACCCCATTTAAAGAGATTCCTCTGCCGAGCGGTGCCCCCCATAGTGCTGTGGGGTGTTGGAGAACTCATGATCTTCGCTTGCCCCACAAACACCTTTGAATGGGAGACCCAAGATGGGTGCACACACATTTCTGCATTGCTGTGCAGTCTTTGCAGCCACACCTGCTCTTTTTCTCGTAAGTGTGTATATTGTGGTGTATATGATTGTAAATTTTGACTTGGTCCGCTGTCGATGTGGACCGTGACTTGGTGGATGCCGTGGTGAAATTGACTGGATTCTTTGGATCCGACATATTTGCATGTCCTTTATAAATAGATGTGGAGTGTAGCATATTTGTGGATGGTTGTCTATTATGACTTGATCCTCTGGATCGGAGATTCTGTCTTTGATTTTAAATCGATGATTGGTTGGTTTTGAATTGATAGTTATTTGGTTTCGTAGAAGTTGGTCATTGCCAATTTGCCGGCGGTTTTTGCATAAATTTCTTATGTTCTTGTGGTTCGGAGCCCACGTGGAATTGTGGGTCTCCTCCGCCACCACGGAGGACATACACAGTGCACGAACACAGTTGGGTAGACCAGCCATGAGTGGATCCTAGGGTCTTTGTTGGTCTGAAACATTGTAACATTGTAACTGCCCGGTGACTATCGTAAATGTCAACCACACTTTGAAAAAATTCTAAAAGAATTAGTTAAGCAAAATTTGTTTCACCTAAAACCATGCTGCGTATTTCTAAGTTATGCAATTCTAAGTGTTCGACTATATGATCCCTAATTATTGATTCCAGTAGCTTACCTACAACAGATATTAAACTGATTGGTCTATAATTTCCCGCCACACCTTTATCGCCTTTCTTAAAGATAGGTGTTACGTTTGCTAACCAGAAATTATCTGGTACGCACCCCTCAGAAATAGACGCATTAAAAATCTTTGTTCGCAGCACAACAATGCTATCTTTTAATTCTTTTAGTTGTATGGGATACATGGAATCTGGCCCTGGTGATTTATGCATTTTCATTTTAACATAACGCATTACTTCCCCTTCAATAACCACAATATTATCCAAAATATTACCATTATTGAAAGGTATTATGTCTATGACTGTAGGGATATTTGTTACATCTTCTATAGTAAAAACTGACATAAAAAATTCATTTAGCAAGGTAGCCATTTCCTTGTTTTCAGAAACTAGATCTCCATTAATATTTTTCAATGGCTCTGACACTTTTTACTGAATTTCTATTATTGACATATTGGAAGAATTGCTTGGGGTTTTCTTTATTGTCACAAGCTATGGAGATTTCAAATTTGCTCTTGGACTTTTTTATTACACTTTTTGCTTCGCACCTTAGAGATATGTAGTTGTTTCATAACCACAAATTGTCTTTATCGCACTTATGTAGCCTTTAAGCCCTATCTCTACTCTTTATAATGTCTCCTACTCTAGAAGTAAACCACAAAGGCTTCTTGTTTACTTTCGCACGCTTAATTTTGTACAGTACACATTCCTTATTTATAGTCCTAAATACTGTTTCAAACGATTCCCACATTAGTTTTGTGTTGGAGTTCCCCATTATGTTTTCCCAATTGACGTGACAATTTATTTCGAAATTTACAAAAGTCTGCATGCTGGAAGTTGGGAATTTTAGTCAAGTTAGTTGGTTTCGAGTGACTTACTGAGAGGACAAACTCTACCATATTGTGATCGCTATTGCTTAACAGTTCTATTACTTGAAGATCAGTAATTAGCCTATCATTCGTAGTTGTTACTAAATCTAAAATACTGTCGAACCTCGTAGGTTCCCCAACCTTTTGAATAAGAAAGCTATCCTTGAGAAAATTAACTAAACTATTACCTTCCGTGTCTCCCTGCATTGTATCATAATTCACATTGGCACAATTAAAGTCACCCATAACTAAAGCCTGCTCACTACCGATTATTCTCTTTAGTTCACGATATAGCAGGCCTTCAGATAGCCAAGTACAAGAGACTGAAGGTCAACAGCTGAAGGATTCTGACCACTATGTACTCGAGGACCCCATGATAAGTGGTTCCTTCTCTGTGGAAACACACGAAAATGTTCCATCTGATTCCGACATATATGTTTCCGCCAATGCCAGTGTTGCTAGCAATGTTGAAGGTGAAACTCCACAAAATTTTTTTACAAAACCAAAACCAAGAAACATTGCAGCATTTTTGAGATTTCATCCCGTGCAACCTCACTCAAACATTCCATTCTCATTTTCCAATTATTACCAAAAGGATCCCACAGTAAAGCCAGCAACAAACCAAAAACCAACTATAGTACAAAAATGTTTGACATTCAATGAAATGGAGCAAACTTTACATTGCAGCATGTGCCTCGCATTCTCAATAACTCATGACAGTTGGTTTGTCATCAGTTGTCAGGACTGGAGACACATTAGCCAACGAATTGCAGAACACGAAAACATGGTTGCTCACAAGGAATTGGTCCTTAGTTATATGGTTTTTTCAAGTGAGAGCTCAATAGAGATCGCACTGTTTAATTAATTAACCCTTATGTTGCTACGGTATGCAGATCATGAGTCAGCAGAAACACAAGAAAACCTGGAAAATTTGGAATTTTTCTAATTTTTTCCAGGGATCCAGGTAGCGAACAAGTTTTTTGCAGTTTAGTTTATATACCCATAAAATGATCATATTTTCTATTCTACATGAAAAAAAATGAAAAAAAGGGCATAACTATATGATTTATAAGTTTTTGAAAGGTGGTCTATACTAGGTTTTATGCAAATTTCTCTAGAATATAGCGGCTGTGTGTATATATATATATATATATGCAATAAGCTAATATAATGGTGCATTACCATTTTACTTTTACTGGGGAGTTGTGGCGGCCAAGAGCACTCGCCTGCCTGGAGAGCTGTGGCAGCCATGAGTACTCGCTCAAGGGTGGGCCGCTCAGGCTCCCTGTAGCAATGTAAGGGTTAAAGATCAGGTTTCAGAGAGAAATAGCCAAATAACTGCAAGACAAAGTCATCATCAGATTGATCAATGTGGTTCTTTGTCAAGACAAGGCTTAGCTTTTCGCAGTCATTCCAATGAATCCTCCCACCACATTCTCAATGAAAACTGTCGCCTCAGCAATTTTCTGGCTCTGGTTGAACTCCTTGCTAAAATACGACGAAACAGTGAGACTGCACATTGAGATATATATATATATATATATATATATATATATATATATATATATATATATATATATTAGGGTGTCACTTAAATGCAAAGTTTGAAATTTTCATGCTGACACCCGCGAATCTATTCCATTGGTAAAAAAAACATGGTGACTGAAAAATCTTTTATTTGAATAAACTATAAAAGGTCGCCCCCGCCTTCCAAAGTTTAATGCTTGCGCTGCGTCTCCATAATCGTTCATTAGATATCTATATATCTCTATATCTGTGTGTGTCTGAATATCTGAGAAATAAAGTGAACAATACTTAACGATTCACCGTTTCTCATTTCAGCTATGTGATTTCTGGTGATGGAAACCCGGAAGTGTATATACCTATTAGGGGCAGCGGTTGATGAGGTGAAAGGATGCAAGCTTCCTTCCTACAGGCAAGCATTCGGTTACTTCCTTTACCTTCACCATGAAAAGAAAATGACAATACGTGACACATTGAGGAAGTCACTTCGAGCAGTGATGTCCTTCTGGGAGAAAGCTCACATTCCAACCAGACTCGAGACACACTGCGTCAGCAAACTGGATAAAGTCTTCGAGGAGTGGAAAGGACTCAAAAAACACGCCTCAAGGACGAGCGATTCACACAAGATGAAAGAAAAAGAATTCATTGAACGCCTCGATCGTCTCTTTGACATCGCCCACGCTGATTGTGAGAAATTGGTCAAGTACCCAGAGGATTGGGAGTTCCTTCAGCAGCAGCGCCAGAAAGGATGTCCAGGTTCAATGGCAGGTTTGGACATGACCCATCAGCACCAAGTCAAAGATTGTACTCGATGTCGGGAGGAAGAGGAGAAACGAAGAAAGCGATCAGCAGCTGAAATGGAGGCAGTATCCAACGAAGCGGTTTTGGAGTCCTCATCCTCCAGCTCAGATGATAGCGAAGAAAAAGGAGCATGTGGTGGTTCATTAGCGTCTAAACAAAGAGCAACGAAGAACATCATGACATCGGAATTGGCGGCAGCGCTTGATCGCACGCAACTCTCATCAAGAAAGGCCACATATCTGCTGTTTGAGGCAGCTTAGGGCATGATGCTAGTGACTACAACATCAATCGTGGATCCATTCATCATCAGCGTGAAAAATTCCGTACCCTTAAGGCTCGGCAACTGAAGAGCGATTTCCAAGGCAATAGTCCGTTGACTGTTCACTGGGATGGAAAACTCATGCAAGATCTGACGTCACGAGAATATGTTGACCGCTTACCTATTCTTGTATCTGGCTCCGGGACAGAGCAGCTCCTCGGGGTGCCAAAACTTCTGTCAGAAACCGCGCTGGCACAAACAAATGCCATCATAGATTGCCTGAATGAATGGGGAGTGACCGATCATGTCAAATCTGTGTGTTTCGACACAACCGCGACAAACACAGGCCATCGTGGAGGAACTTGTGTTCTTCTGGAAGAAAAAGTTGGACGTGACCTGTTACACTGCGCGTGCAGACACCATGTACTGGAGTTGGTGCTACAGGCGGCATTCGCAGCATCGCTAGATTCAGTATCTACCGGTCCAGAAATTCTGCTTTTCAAGCGCTTCCATGATTATTGGACCCGCATTGACCAGCAACAGTTCCAAACTGCGGACACAGATGCGTTCACCAAAGCAGCTATTTTTAAGCATAGAACGGAGCTCATTGAGTTTGCAAAATCACAAGCACTTCAAGTTCGTGATGACTATCAGGAATTCCTCGATCTTTCTGTCATCTTTCTTGGAGGAGTTCCATACAAGGGACTAAACTTCCGCGTCCCTGGTGCTATGCACCTGGTGAGATGGATGGCTAAGGGGCTCTATGCCATCAAGATCTGGCTCTTCCGAAGACAGTTTAAACTGACGAACACTGAGGAACGCGGAATTCGAGATATCTGCCTCTTTTCTGTTCTAGTTTACATGAAAGCGTGGGCAACAGCATCTGTCATCGAAGCTCCGCTGAATGATTGGGAATTGATGAGGACGCTCCTTCGATACCCGCACAAGAAGATCTCTGATGGTACCACTAAGAAGCTGTCTGCGCACCTGTGGTACCATTCGGAGGAGGCAGTGGGTCTGGCGTTCTTTGATGAGAGGATATCGATGGAAGTGAAGTGCAGCATGGTTGCAGCGTTAGATCAAGAAGCCCCTCACATGCCGCCAAAATGACCTTTGGTTCTTGATACTATGTTCCTCAGTGACAGCAAAGGACTGGAGCAACTGATCACAAAGAACACCGAGGATTCTTCTCAAAACTTCAGTTGCCAGATTGCTTTCTGCTCCACCATCCCAGTTCATGGACGTCAAACTCTGAATACGTGCAAGCTCGGATGTGGTCTCCAAACTTGCAGTGGTGAACACAGAGCAGAACGGGCCGTGGCTCTGGTGAAGGAGCTGAACGGAAAGTTGACAGTGAAAGAAGAACAGCTCCAGTTCCTCGTTCAAGTTGTCACTGACCACAGAAAGCAACACCCAGCTCCGAACAAATCAGCATTAGTGAGGATGCGAAAGAACTAATCACTGATCAGCGTATGAGCACCAATTATTCTGCTACTGTATATGTATTTTATTTCTCAAAGTTTTGCTTTTGTTGCTTCTCCATTTGTACCATTATTCGCCAAATTATGTCTTCTATTTTGATTATATAATAAACTGTTTGTATTCTTTGCGTTTTTAAGTGTCTTACTTTCGTTATTTCACCAAATTGCCTTGTTTTTTATTATCTGGTTCGGCCCAAGCTGTGAACACTGAACAGCTTGTTGACGTCAACAAATGGGTCTTGTTTTCAGTGACGAGGGCGACCTTTAAATGATGACCAATCAGGACCAAATTTCTCTTCCGTATGTTTTACACCAAATGGAACAATTTAGGGGGTGTCATAGGAAAATATCCATCGTTAATTTTCCCCCTATTACCTAGTGACACCCTAATATATATATATATATATATATATATATATATATATATATATCTATATATATATATACACACCTCAGTAGTGTAGTGGTTAGCATTGCTGACTACGAATCCATCAGCACAGGATCGAGACCCACTGATGGCAGCCAGTGCATAGCAAAACCCAGCTGTTCATCCTTCCACACAATAAAGAAAGTGGTTGGTAGATAAATGGGTACCCTGGGTGGCCTAGTGGTTAAGATGCTGGGCTGCTGGTGGGGCATAGTTCGAATTTCATGTTAAACTGTAGGTCTAAGGTGGAGTGAAAAGCTTTACCTTCATCAGAATGACTGAAGTTGCAAGTCCCAAAACAATGATGAAAAAATTGGAGTTTATTAAAATTAGACTCAGATGTACTAATTAAACCAAAGGTTTATTATTTATTCTAAGGTTTGCATTCAATTCACCTCCAGTTGGTAATATTTTTTTTTAGTGCTGAATGTTACCGATTGATTATTACGTCACCTCTGCAAATAGTGACTGACACCTGCAGTAAGTTCACTCCAACACAAGTCAAAAAATTTATCTGATGGCAAATAATTCAATCTTTTGTTAGAGTTAATTTTTTCTAGAATACGCATGAAAAATATGTATATTTTATAATGCTTTGTGAATATATGTGCATTATTGCAACAAAATCTTTCATTTCCTTGCTATGTTAAGTTCACTATGTTGGCATCAGAAAATTCAGGCACCTTGAAAACTTTCTGGGAAAATTGTGAGCTGCCCCCAGAAGAAAATGAAGCCTGTACTTCTATGTTAGTATGGGCTTCATAAATGTAAGATATAATTCATTTGCACCATCAGAATACATTGTATGAAGTTCTTTGGACACATATTTGTTGCAAGTTGTGGAGGTAGACGAAATGAATTTTCAAAAAAATCTTATTAATTGAGGATTCTCTTAACGCAATTGCTTCTTGCCAGCCATCGTGTAGCTGAAAGGGGAATCATATCATATATATATATATATATATAACATCATATCTGTGAAAAATGCTCTGTATGAATTGGTCCCCAATTAACCCACCCCTTAATATCTCCAGTCTAACTATAGAATAGGTTAAGGCTAGCCTTGTAGGGGTCAGCCTAGAGATTCCGGAAATGGTCCAGAGTGGGCAGAGTAAATTGAGGTCCACACTAGGATTCCTCATGAAATTAGGTTAGGGTAATTTACCTTAGCCTTTGTTAAGTTGAGTTGATGCTAAGTCTTAGACCACAATGTAGGCTAATTTAATTGACCTAGCTTATAGGTCAATCCCCAAAATGGGGTTCAAAAACATAACTGATCATTTACTGAGTGTTATCAGATAGTCCCTCTTCTCTTTGCTCTTGGTTTTGAGCGCACTTGCTGGTAGGGATCTTTTTCTGTTTTCAAGCCTCTTTATTCTTCCTTCAAGTCCTTGTTCCCTGGCTTTTTCCACTAGCATTTTTTTTTTTTTTTTTTTTTTTTTTGATCGGTAGTGTATGTTTACTACCAAGCACGTTCTATCACACAGTATATAAATACTGGTGTGGAGAATAACTCTGAGCAACCAATTGGTTTCATCAACCCAGTTATTGACATAAAAGGAGTTTAATAATTTGTTAGATTAACTACCTACTGACTCAGTGGACCATTTTCATTACCTCTCAACTACCCACATGTATCAGTTTTCCATAATATCCATGTAAAATTCTTTTCTAAGAGCAGATCTATGAAACCAGTTATAAGTTTCTCTAAGCATATAACACTGGTATGCATATGAAATTTTTTTGTCTGCTGTGAGAGTTTTTTCAACTCGTATTATATAATTCGACCATGCTGAATTCGAAAATGACATTGGTTTTCCTCAATCAGGTCAGGTTTTTTCTCTATTGGCCATTTATTATAAGTCCAATTTTATCCCCAAATTTATTGATTTTTTTAGCTTAAACACTGTAGATACGAGTAATATTATAAGAACACTCGTGAAAAATGAAAACATTGTGTGAATAAATACTTTTATTCATACAATGAATATGGAAAAAAGTTTATTGAGGAAGGAATGAAGTTTTTTTGGCTTTCCATCTATGTTTTCTTCGGGCACATCTCGCTTCAAACACCAGCAATAGTCCGCCAGTATTGATATCCCAGTTTCCCTGGTACCTCTCTTCCATTATTTTGATATCTTGGTGAAATCATTCACCCTGTTCCTCACTATAATCCCGCAATTTTCAGGAAAATAGTCCAAGTGGGACCACAAAAAGTGCATTTTTATGGACATGCGCGACCCATGAGCTTTGAAAGCTTCCATCAAGTTTTCGACAACGGACTCGTATTCTGGACTTCTACGCTTGCCAAGAAAATCAGTGACAACTGATTTGAATGCCTGCCAGGCATTCTTCTCAGTTGGAGTCATTGCGTTTTTGAACTGAGTATCCTTGATCAAAGTTTGAATTTGAGGACCATCAAAAACCCCAGCATTTAGTTTAGCATCAGATATATGAGGAAATTTACTCTCGAGATATCAGAATGCTGAACCCTCCTTATTCATTGATTTGATGAAATTTTTCATCAAGCCCAGCTTAATATGAAGTGGTGGGAGCAAAATTTTTGTTGGTGGTACAAGGGGCACTGAAACGACATTATGTGACCCAGGTTCAAAATTCTCTCTGGATGCCTATTCACGCTGTGCATAGTGCTTCTCATCCGCTTGGCTATCCCATTTGCAGAGGAAACATGGGTATTCCGTGTATCCCCCTTGCATTCCCAATACAAATACCACAATCTGAAAAAAAATGAAAATATTTAAAGAATTTAGAGAATTTGTTCTATCAGATAAAAAAATCTATGCATTGGGCTGTATCACTTCTGTGGGGAAGTTAAGTGTTCTTATACACTCAAATAACCTTTGGAAAAACAACATAGTCAATAGCAATAGTTTACTTATGATATTAGTATTACCTTCAAATCTCCACAGATCCTCCAGTTATGTTGGTCGTATACGAGAGCATCCAGTAAAATTTTCATGTTATAGTAGCTCTCAGTAAGTTGTACGGAATGTGCTACAGGGACTGATGCAACCCTATTCCCAATGTTGAGAAGTACTGCTTTCAAACTTCGTTTAGATGAGTCTATAAATAGCCTCCATTCTGATGCATTATATGGCAGGCCCAAGGATTTGATTAGCCCCTCAACATTGCAGCAGTACACTAAGGAAGAGGTATTTTCGTGCACTGCAAAAAACTTGCGGAATTCTTCCTCTCGTTTCCTATACCAGGAGGATGTTGTTCCTGGAGCCAGCAAGTTGTCCTCTCGAAGTCGTGAGCCCAAGATCTCGGCAGCTAATTTGGAAAGTCCTAAATCCCTGGTAAGATCATTAAGTTTGGCCTGGTTGAGAGGCCTCGGCTCATTTGAAGCAGTATTTTGAGGTATATACGACTGGGACTGGTCATTGGCATTGGTCATTGATTCATCATCAGAATCATCGAAGTCCAGGGTTTGAGGTGGGTCGGGTATTGGAATTCCAGGACCATGGGGTACAGGTCTCATAGCAGAAGGAATGTCAGGGTATACAACAATGTGTTTCTTCTTCTTGTTAACTCCTGAAAATAGAAACACAGAAACATGGATATAAAACTTGCATATGAAATAGAAGAAGCATTCAGACAGTGGTGGCTCGTGAGGGAAGGCTGTGGTCTGTAAGATATGAAATAGGTCGATGGAGTCTGTATATTTTCTTTCTTTTTCATTCATATTGTCCCTTCGGGGACAATATGAATGAAAAAGAAAGAAAATATACAATCATTGTATATGTAAATGTAACTTGTATAACAATATGTATGTGTAAATGTATGATTACCATTATGGTGAATATTATGCTATATATGATGAATATTACATTATGGTGAATATTACGTCGTTTCATACGAAGATTTCAAAATATTTAAGAAAAATAAATTTATAAGCCCACCTTGGAGGTTTGTCATGCAGAAATAGCAATCTGTCACGTGATCCTTTCCTTCTCTCCAAATCATGGGAATTCCAAAAGGCAAAGATTTCACTCTGCCTTTGCTCCATCTTCCCAAATTTTCAATGCACGTCTTGCAGCACATATGATTGCCGAAATTTTTGTCCTGGTCCCCTAGCTTAATTCCAAAGTATGCTCTATACATTGTCTTCACAAATTTAGTGATTTGGGACTGGTTATTTGGCATGGTAACCATCCCACATATGTAGCAGAATCTGTTGGGATCATTTTTACACGCTCTATTCATTATGAAATATTTTATCTATATGCCTGAAAAGTAAAAAAAGATTATACAAGTGAAACAAGTGATGATAGATGTTACTGTTCCAATTCCGCTTTGACAAAATCACAAAAAATTCTATTTTACTTATGAGGCCATAGCCGGATAACCTGAGCTGATTGAGAAAAATAGATTGCAGATTCGAAATCAGCAGGAAAAACTATAAGAATCACTTACAAAACCCTTGACAGCAAAATTGATGCATACCAGTGTAATCAATGTTAGAAGGCAATTTTTCAGATGCATGAGAGTGAGCTAAATGAAGTGAGTGGAATATACACTTCACAAGTATTAAGTTTGGATTGTTTTTCTTCATTAATGCAAACAGCGAATAATTTGACCCACCAAGATTTGAGGCACCATCAGTTTCAATTGAAAAACAGTTGTTGAAATCAACTCCAATATCCTTAAAGGAATCCTTAACATGTTTGTATAACATTTCGGCCATTGTGCTTATATCGTAAATAAGCCCCAAAAATTGTGATACAATTTTATCTTGTAATATCGATAACGCAAAGTCTGTTGACTCATCCAATATTAAAAAAAAAAGAGAGGTGTCATTCAATTCATTAACTTGTTCCTTTAACAATGCAGGGGAAATATATATTTTTATTAAAGCTGTGCACTTAGTTCTGTGTAACCATAAACCTTTAGTACTTGAACTAGAGGCAGAGGTGTCGCGCAAGAAAAAATTTGGAGGGCACCAAGACTTAAGACAGATTTTCACTGAACACACAATGTACTGGTATATTAAAAAATGTAACTACATTGTACAGAATTTTTAGGATATGGTAAAATGACATATTATCTATCGACATAAACTATGATTCCAGAATGCATTAACCACCGTACAAAGATCTGAGTGAACAGCCAAAACTATCCAGTCACTCAGTCTGGTTTGCGTCATTGTGCTCAGGGCTGTGGAGTCAGTGATAAAATTTGCCAACTCCAACTCCAAAAATTTTAACACTCCGACTCCAGAAATCTGACTTGCATAATTACGACTCCGACTCTGATGGAATGTTAAGGCCAAATTGATTAAGATTAGTTTTATTAGGCCAATGGAGATTCATAAACAAGGCATTTCATCACCACCACATGACTCATCAGGGTACTTAGTGGCTATAACTATGCCTTAATGGCTTTTTTTCTCTCTATTAAAAAATTACAATAAATCCCAAAATACAAACTGATTGAAGCTTAAACAAAATAAGATTATTATTGGTTTAGCAAATTAATAAGATGGTTTTTGTATTATTATAAACATCTGTAACAAAATGTACTAACCTAAGCTGAATTTGTTTTTAAAAAAAGGATCGCTTCCATTAAATCTTCTTTCAGTGATGCCTATCAAAATTATCAAATTGAGATCTAAAAATCTGAAAAAGATTTAGGGTTGCTAGTACAAAATTTTTAAATTTCCTTATTAATTATGTTAATTAATTAATTATAATCCTTATTAATTATAAGCAACTATATATATATTATATATATATATATTATATATTAAAACATTAGGTTAAATCTATTTTATTCATAAAATTGAGCTAGGCCTAGGCCTAGGCTGCTGTGGTTATAATTGAAGGATTTGCACTGACTCCGACTCCACGACTCCGACTCCACAGCCCTGATTATGCTGCTGAAAGAGTTCTTTACAAATTTCAAAGCAGATAATGAACATCCACATGAGCAAACTGGAAGAGTCAGCACTTACTGTTGCCACATAGACTGCCAAATATTTCACGGTGTCGTAAGCAGATACAGAGTCAGGGGCTCAGGGGACTTAATTTGGAGGCCCCATACATGCTAGTTAAACGAAATTAGTGAAATGTTTGAATGCTTATGTCCATGTTGCTTCAATTAAGCCCCCTGGGCTCCCCTCTGGATCTGCTTGCAAGTTAGCTAACTATCCTTAAACTATTTACAAAGCTAGTGAAGTACCCTACTCACTTGTACAAAAATAGACATTATTTAGCTACACTATTTACAAAATATTTTATTGATGAATTCTTATAAAAAATTTTCAAGCTATCTAAAGGGCTACTATTTACTACATTATAGAGTAGATTTTTGGAATGACTTGCTATATGATTAAAAGAGTATTTTCATAGATCCAGTCTACAAGTCTGTTTTCTTTGTCCTCAAATTTTTCAGTTACACGTTACATCTAAATTATCCAAACCTGAAAACATTTTGAACATACAGGGTGTTTCTAAAGTAATCATCTATTTTGCGAAATAATATGAATTATAAAAAAAACACCTTTAAAACATGAAAATATATATATATATTTGTAAGCTCGGCACATATTGTTGCTCTTCGTGGATAATCATCATCTTGTAAGTTGTGGAACACTTGAATGTGGTATGCCTTTTTCTTTAAATCATAACGTAGAATTCTGTAAACTTGTTTGTGGAATTTCTAATCTGTGGGATGCCCTCTGAATCGATAATTGTGGATCCTCTTCGAATGCTTCTTGAACAGATTTGATTCTTTCGCGAGATCATCTTGGCCATCCAGATCTACACTCGTCATGCACAGATCCAGTCCTCATAAATTTGTTTCTAATTAGCGAATAGCCTGGTCTCTAGGGCCTGTTTTACGAAACCTTCTCTCAAACTTTTCTCTAATTTCATTGCACTTCATGCCTTTTATCCTGCATGTTACTACATAAACCCGTTCTTGCACATTCATCATCAATGATATGGGTCTGAAAATAAAATAAAATAATTAACAAAAAATCGTGTAAAGCAATTGAAATATAAATACATGAATTTTGTATAACAATGCACATACCATTATGCCAATATAACAATTGTTTAAAATCCCCCTATTTCACCAAAATAGATGGTTACTTTAGAAACACCCTGTATTTATCATGTCTCCTTAAACAACGTCTCTCAAACCAAAACATACCCAAATTCCTTCAATCTTTCATTATATTCCAACCTTCTTAAGCTTGGTTGCCCTACATTGCACAACTTCAAACACATCTATAGCATGCCTATGGTGAGGTGAGCAAGCTTGAATACTATTCTAAATGAGGCCTTACATAGAATTGTATAATCTACAGATGAATTCCCTACTCTTGTAACTAACATTTTATTTGTCTTATTTCTAGCCTCCAAGCACTATTTAGGAAAATTCAAATCATTATTACTAACTATAATGCCAAGATCTTTTTCCTGACTAACATCCTATAACCAGTTTCCCTGAATCTTATAACTAAAGTTTTAAATATTTCTGCCAAAATGAGGACTTTGCATTTTTAAACACTGAATTCCATTTACCATTTATATAACCCTTGTGGTTGGTAGCACATTAAATTAACAAATAAATCTATCATTTATAAGCCCACACAAGTGATCTATCAAGATCTCTTTGAAGTTTATAAGAATCTATTTTGTAATGTGGGCAACCACTTTTGTATCATCTGCAAATTTCGATATCTTACTACCAAGGCCTAATCCCTTCTCAAGTTTTGAGAGAGGTTGTTGGAAAGGAGATAAGATACAGGTGTTCAAAGTGTTTCCAGGTTTGGACAGTTTAGATGGAAGTAACTTTTCCTCATTAGATGCTGATGGAATAAACTTTAGGGCATAATAAGAAAATTAGAAAACAGACGGGCAATATCCTAGTTTGGTGTCCCAAATTATTCAACCAACCAAAAATAAATGTCACTCCAACACTTTCAAATTACTTATGTTAATTGACTATCTGGTTAGGTCAACTGTATGCCCTTGATGATTGGTTAGGTTAAGTCTTGATATTTTCATTAGTTTAAACAAAACTATCATGACAACCTAACCAATTGACCTAACTGGTTGGTTGAAAAATTTGGGATGCCAAAATAGGATAAGAACATAAGGAATTTTTATAATGGGCACACTAGGGGCCACTTTGGCCCATCAAGGTGGCTCCACTATGTAAAAACTGCCTGTATATTGGCAACAACCAATTTTTACAAAACTAATTAATTATCAATTTAAAACTAAAGATAGAATCCCTGGATCCAGAGGATCAAAGTCATAATAGGGATAATAATGTCATAATAAAATCATAATAATCCACAAATATGTTACACACTATATCTATTCATAACTGACATGCAAATATATCAGATCCAAAGAATCCAGTCAATTTCATTATGGTACCCATCAATACCAGTACCTTGCCAACCAAAAATAAGTCATGGTCCATATCAATTGCGGACCAAGTCACAATTTACAACCATATACATTACAATATATATACTTAGGAGGAAAAGTGTACGTGTGGCTGTAAAGGCTGTACAGTAATGTAGAAATGTGTGTGTACCCATTTTGGGTCTCCCATTTAAAGGTGTTTGTGGGGCAAGTGAAGATCATGAGTTTTTCAATACCTCACAGTACTATGTGGGCCACCTCTCAGCAGAGGAATATCTCTAAATGGGGTGTGTAAGGACAGAGTATCCCCTAACCCAGTGATGGCGAACCTATGACACGCGTGTCAGCAGTGACACGCCACAGGGTTTCAGGTGACACGTGATCACGCGATGGATGTTGAAAATGTTTGGTATTCTGATGAAAAACTGCAATAAATCATCTACGCCCTAGTACTTTCGATTAATAAGTCAGCTATCTATGATTTTGTAGTTAAATTTAAAATGCATGTATGCAAGTGACACGCCAACATAAAAAGGTTTGCCATCACTGCCCTAACCCAAGATGCTGCCTCCCTATATCCCACAATTGTGTTGAGCTGTGGGATCTATCACCTAAATGTACATAATATATATATGAAATAACCTAGTACCATTCATGCAATGAAAATGGGCTTAAACACTATCACCAGATGTCCCTTGCAGACATCAAACTATCCAACCTTCTTTTGAAAGAATCAAGTGTATCTGAAGTCACCACTACTTCTGTTAGACTGTTCCAAAACTTAATTACTCTGTTTGTAAAACTATGTTTTCTTAAATTTGTTCTACATCTTGGCTTAAATAATTTCATACTATGACCTCTAGTCTGGTTATTGTGATCTTTAATGAAAAGAGAATCAAAATCTATCTTATCCAACCCTTTTATCATTTTATACACCTCTATCATATCACCCCTTAATCTCCTCTTTAATGAGGGTATCCGGAAAAATCCCCCATCTAAATCCCCCATCCCCTATCTCAATTTGTATTTCAGTTAAACTTTGCCCCTAAACGACGCAGTCAGAATCTTCTAGAAATATGAAATTAATTATAAATTATATATTAAAATCAATATAAATTTGCTTAAAGTTGGTTAAGTTTTTATTATGAAATATTTAAATGGAATATAAAATATTTCGCTCACAGAAAATAGTTAATAATTAATAGTTTTAGTAATTAATAAGCAAGTTTGTTTGTTGGTTACAAGACAAGTAAATTTCTACGTAGGTTACATTTCTTCTACTAAATTTTTATTTCAGTTAAACTTTGCCCATCATGGAGTTTGTAAAGTCAAATAAAGGGGGATTTAAATTGTGTTTTGAAGGCTACGTCTATGTTAAGCAAAAGGACTTAGCAAATCATGTTGTAGCTTATGAGTGTGTACAGCGTCGTACCAATGCGCAATGCAAAGCTAGGCTTAAAGTGAAAGATAATGAAATTGTTGGAAGAGTGAATATTCATATGCATGCGCCTGATCCAAGTAATATGCAAACTCTCAGTGCTTTGCAAAACATGAAAGCGAAAGATACGCAATTACGCATGACACCCCTCAGCAGATAATTTCACAAGAAATTGAAGGGATTGATGAAGGGGCAGCAGCAAATCTGCCAACAATAAGGTATTTAAAAAGAAATCTGAGGCAGTGTAGGCAAAGGAGCCAAAATTCAATTCCACTACCGCTAAATACTATGGATCTCTCTATCCCAGATGAATTCAAGGTTACGAAAAGTAATGAAAACTTTCTCTTGTATGACTCTGGTACTGAAGGTCCCAGAATTTTATGTTTCTATCCTTTCTATCTTTATAAAATTTGGTCCAGGGGATTTTTTCCTCGGGAGGTTTTTTCCGGGGGGATGCTTAACTCAGGTTTTTTTTTTTCCTCCGGGGGATTTTTTCCTAGATCCTTAATGAGAACATGTTTAGATACGCCAGTCTTTCCTTATATGTCAATTGTCTTATTGATGGGATCATTCTTGTTGCTCTTTTCTGTACTTTTTCCAGTTTTTCAATATCTTGTATCAAATAGGGACTATTAAATTGAATACAGTATTCAAGGAGGGGTCTCACATATGAAATGTATAGTTGCTTTATAATATTGGGTGATTTGTATTCAATGTGTGTCTGCATGAGATTGAGTCTAGCATTTGCTTTATTTCTGATTTCCATACAGTGATTTGAGGGTTTAAGTTCATTACCTAGTCACAGTGACACCCAAGTCTTTCTCTTTATCATCATTTTTAATCCAAATTCCATTCGTATTGTATTCAAATTCTGGATTTTTTGGCCCAATATGCATAACCTTGCACTTATCAACATTAAATTTTATCTCTCACTTATCTGCCCAGGCTGTTACTCTAAGTCTTTTTGTATTGTCATTGCTCCTGCTGCTGACTTAACATTATGGCCTAATTTTGTATCATCAGCAAATTTTGAGGTTTTGCATGATAGGCCTTTCTCTAGATCATTTATATAGACAACAAAAAGCAGAGGTCCCAGCACAGACCCCTGTGGGACTCCACTCAATACGGGTCTCCAAGTAGACTTATATCCATTTAGATGAACTCTGTTTTCTGTTTCTCAGCCATTCTTCTATCCAGTCGGCTATATGACCTCTTATACCATGGGCTCTAACTTTTACAGGATCTTCCATTTCGAAAGCCATGCTGGCTATCATTTATAAGGTTTCACTCTTCAAGGAACTCAGTAACTTTACCATGATACTTTCAAGTAATTTGCAAATAATGGAGGTGAGGCTGATGGGTCTGTAGTTTTTTGCCAAGTTTCTATTTCCTTTTTTAAAGATTGGAGCCACATTTGCTTTCTTCCAATCCTCTGGAATTTCAGTACATATCAATGATTTATTAAAAATAATTTCTAGTGCCTGTGCTATATTCTTTTTGGCAGCTTTTATGACTATTGGATGCATTTCATCTGGCCCTGGAGATTTTTCCATTTTTAATTTATCTATTGCTTTTAGGATATCTAGTTTTGTTACCCTTAATTCATTTATTTCTCTATCTTGTCCTGGTAGTATAAGATCAGGAATATTATTTAAATTTTCATTTGTGAATACTGATGAGAAGTATTTGTTTAGTTCTTCAATTATTTCAAGATCATCATCTATAGTTTTATCATCTATATGGAGGGGGCCAATTTTCTTTTTCACTCTACTTTTCAAATTGAAGTGATTGAAAAACTTCTTAGGATTGTTTTTTGAATTCTTGGCTAGGCTTTTTTCCAGGTCTCATTTGCTATCTCTGATTGCTTTCTTGCAAATGCTTCTTTTACTTTTATATATTTCGGAGTCTGTGCCATTTTTAGTTCTTTTGAATTTATGAAATGCTTTTGTTTTTTCTCCGATTGCTCTTTCTACATTGCAGTTTATCCAAGGTTGTTTATTTTTTCCAGTTCTGATTTTATACTGTGGAATATGCTTCCTTTGTATGTTCATTATTATACTTTTAAATTTTTCCCACATACTAGTTACTGTCTGTTCAGGCTGTAGAATATCTGTCCAATTTATTAGACAGATCATTTACTAGTCCATTTATATTTCTTCTTTTAAAATCTGGTATTTCTACTTTATTTTCACTAGGTCTTGAATTACAAACAATATTAAACCGAAGGATACAATGATCACCTGAACCTAGTGTTTCTGAAACTGCGATATCCTGGAAGGTATCTGGATTATTTGTTAGAATTAAATCTAGAATGGCATTGGCCCTGGTTGGCTCCTTTACTAACTGGGTAAAACCATTCTCAATTATACAGTCTAAGAATCTCTCATTACTTTCTGGTGTTTGTAATATTTCCCAGTCTATATAATGTTATAATAATGTTATAATGTTTCAGACCAACAAAGACCCTAGGATCCACTCATGGCTGGTCTACCTAACTGTGTTCATAATCGTGTATTGTGTATGTCCTCCATGGTGGCAGAGGGGACCTACAATTTTACGTGGGTTCCGAACTACAAGAACATAAGAAATTTATGTAAAAACTGCCAGTAAATTGGCAACGACCAATTTTTACGAAACTAAATAATTATCAATTTAAAACTAATTAATTATCGATTTAAAACTAAAGATAGAATCTCTGGATCCAGAGGATCAAGTCATAATAGACTACTATCCACAAATGTTACACTCTATATCTATTTATAACGGACATGCAAATATATCAGATCCAAAGAATCCAGTCAATTTCATTACGGTATCCATCAAGTCACGGTCCATATCGATTGCGGACCAAGTCAAAATTTACAACCATATACATTACAATATATACACTTACAAGGAAATGTGTAGGTGTGGCTGTAAAGACTGTACAGTAATGTAGAAATGTGTGTGTGTGTGTGTGTGTGCACCCATTATGGGTCTCCCATTTAAAGGTGTTTGTGGGGCCTATAATTGAAATCTCCAACAATAATAATATTGCTTGTCATTGCTTTATTTATTTCATCAATAAGTTTGTTTTTTACATACTTATTTTCTTCTCTGCTTTTGGGGATTCCTCCAACTGAACATCCCTCAGGTGGTCTATAGATACACCCTATCCTGATTTTCCTGGCATTTTTATGCCCAATATCTATCCATACAGATTCAACTATTTCTTCTTTAACGGAGGTAACTTCAACTGGATTCAGATTTGTCTTGGCATAAATAAATATTCCACCACCCTCTGAATATTTACGTTCATAATAAAAAAGTTTATAGCCATCAATTTCATAAGTAATGGTATTATCTCTTTCACTAAATGGACTATTTGGTATCATACTGAATTTTGTCCAAGTTTCAGTGACAATCATAACATCAGGATTTTCAATACCTGTGTATGCCTTGAATTCATTGATTTTTATCTCAGATACTTCTTGCATTTACATAGTCTACAAGTCTGGGCAATATTGTCATTTTTCTATCTACAAAAATACTTTTTCAGTCATAAAGTAGTAGATTTTTGTAATGACTCTCCATATGATGTGGTAAATAGTAGCTCCTTAGTTAGAAAAATTTGGATGCTTTTATGAATGAGATAGTTTGTAGATTCTAAATAGTCTATATTCTTAGCTTAAGTTGTGTAGGCTACTTTAGTAGCTCTGTAAATAGTTATGTTAATTAGCTGACTTGAGATTGACTTTTTGCACAATTTTATTATAAAATTTAGCTCATGATTTGGATAACCTTGATAGGCCCAATTGGCTTCATGTTTCTCAAATAAAATGTAATGTAAAATCATTTAGATGCAAAATAAAGAGTTATGGACCTAACACTAATCCCTATGATATCCCATGTTTCACTTTTTATCATCCTGATTCATAATCATTTAAAATTCCTCTCTGTTCTCTGTCTTCCATTTTCCTTCCTAATAACTGACCCCAATATCCCACAAGTTTTTAATTTATATAGGAGTCTCCTATGTGAAACCTTGTCAAGTGCTTTACTACTGAAATCCAAATCAATAATACCTATCTATAGCATTTCTGTCATCTATTTGATCAGTTACAAAATCTAATATGTTCAAAAGATTAGACAAACAAGCCCATTCTGATCTGAATCCATGCTGGGAACTTGAAATAAGATTAAAACTATCCACACCAATGCTGTTAAACTAATGGGTCTATAACTTTCTATCTCCTTTTTACTTGCATTTTTGTAAACATGGGTACTATATTTGCTTTTTTTCCAATCATCTGGTATGTTTTCATAATTAATTAATTGATCTAACAAACAAAATAGTTAATCTCAGGTAAGTTATTCTCCCCTTTTCTGAGAATCTTAGTATAAATATTATCAGGACCAACAGCTTTATTTGGTCAGTGTCTTAGCTAATTGCCTAACATTATCCTTTCTTATATGAATCTTATTGAAAATGATTTTGATTCTTTATATTTTCAAAACTGGCAAAGTTAGCCAGGTTTTCTTTAGTAAAAATAGCTAAAATATATAATCATTAAAGATATCAACAATATCATGATAATTTTCAAATGCCGTATGATCATGTCTGAAGGTCATAAATTTAAGGTTCTTCATATAGGAGGGAATAATGACTGAGTATGAGATAGGTGGAAATTGTTTGGAGGGGAAAAAAAAAAATGGGAGTATATGCTGTAATTGCTAAAATTCTTAAATTTTTAAGACAGTGCTAAGAACAAAGCTAATAAAATATTGGGCACTATAAGTAGTAGAATGGTTAAGTTTAGTTGGTAGTTACAGAATCCAATGGATGGAGAAATAATTAAGATCAATTTATGACTAGTTAGGAGAAACATAGCTAAATAGCTGGGATTCTTGCATGTTTTGGAATGATGGAAGGGGCCATTCAAAAATTATGTAATGCTGTTTTTCCTAAAACTTCACACCCCAGATCCCCCAGGAATGTTGTTCTGTAATGCTAGACCAGACACCCCCTAAGATATTATGTAACACTTCCCCCACCCCACACGTTATGGAACGTCACAGTGGGGTGGGGTGTCAGGTTTTAGCAAAAATAGCATTAGATAATTTTTGAATGGCACTGAATCTCATGGAACCAAGTGTTTTGAAACATATTTTGAGGGAAAAACTTATAAATAATGTGTGTGTGTGTGTGTGGGGGGGGGGGGGGGTTCCATCTGTCATATTGCTACGGTGGCGGCGTGGCCGTAGTCCCCAAGTATCTGTGTTTCCAACCACCCAGCACCTTTTCACGTTTCTGGGTTCGGAACAGTCAAGAGACTGGGCAAAGATGTAATCTCCTCTGGTATCTAGGAAGGCCTCTCTGGTCAGTGGTTTATTTCCAGATTATTCAGGTTCGACTCGCACATTAACTGTAAAGGACTTCCCCTAGTGCAGGTGTCTCAATCTGACTCTCCACTGAGTAAGAGACCCAACCGCTCAGGGTCCAAGAAAGGGCTAGAATTCAAAGGTAGACCTAATAGAAGTAAACTACTTGGTTTTTCTCTTTATTATATCTGAAATAAACAACTATTCAGTGTACAGTATAAACATAACAAAAGGACTGGCAATGCCGCACTTGACAAAACACCTGGAGCCCCAATAACCCTTAGTGAGATTTGGCAGAAAGGATAGAAAACAAGTGGGAGACAAGTACCGGAAATGACTTGCACAGAATGTTAACCCTTGTCCCAGCTTAACTACCCTCCAAACTTGACCCCCCCTTTTATGACCTGAGTTCCAATTCCTTTATTGGCTGGCTAGTTAGTAGGGTTAGGGTCACAGGCCTGATTTCAGGGCAGAGTGGCCAACAGTGGTTGACACAACACTGGATGGGACCCACAATCCAAGCCTGATGAATCCGGACCACGTGAGTTGAATCCCAACAGGTTGCCTAGACAACACAAGATTATTAGTTACATGCATCTAGCACCATTAATCACAATAATAACAACATAACAGGCAATTAACCACAAACATTAACTGGAATCATGACTTCATAATTGATCACTGGAAAACATAATTTACTCATGAAATCAAAGCACATAAATAATAAATAACCAACATACAAAATAATAACTACAAACATTGACAATTATGGCAAACCTATCTCACATGAGTTAATCAACCTATAATCATTGCCAAACAAGCATGGGCAAAAACCTAACTCTGGAATAATATGACTGGTGACCTATAATAATGATAATTGGTTCTCTAGCTAGTTACATGACAAGGTGGCAAACCTATCTATACTCAGTCAGTTTCAACAACCTATATGTATGTCTACCCTTAATAATAATAATTAACCATGATAATGATGGTGAAATACAAATGAACTCTAGCCAAGGATTACAAAACTCCTACCTTTTAAAGGCTTTCCACACTTCCTTGGCTTCTGACAGGAGGTCTGTATTAAGGGTCTATTCAGGTTTCATAACCTTAATCCTAATTACCATTAATGGTTTCCTAACTACTCCTGTGGGGAAAGAAAAACTTGTGAGGGGACCCAGATAGGACTTGAAAACTAGGGTGAAGCTTTTTTATGAAAAACTCCACAACCCCCAAAAAATGGGGAATTTGAAAATCAGGGGGGGTTGTGAGAAACTTCACAACCCCCACATTCCTTCCCCCTAAGAAAAAACCCCCCTCACAATTCTTTCCTCCTTCATGGTCCCTAACAGGATAATGCATCGCTTGACAATCTAAACATGGGAGTATACATTATAAAAGTTATTGCATCAAAACCATGCTGACCCTCCCAGTTAGCTAACCTACACTTACATTAAAACTCATTAGTACCACAAATTATTACAGACTTATCTAATAACAATTGCTTTACTCAAACTGGCCAATTATAACAGAGGGAAAAACCATTTCATAACTAGGTCAACTTAGCCAAATGCCCAAATCTCATTATTACAGTAATCCATTTGGTACCACTAACATTGTACATTAATTCCCAATATGTACATGGTAAATACTGGCAGTGTTTTTTTTTTTTTTTTTTTGTAAGCACCACTTTTGTTTCACTTAATCTACACATTGTTCACGGGTATCACCTCCTTGCTTCTGGCACAACCTACAGTTTCTACCCAGAAATCCTCCAACCCCCTTTTTGGGTCACAACATTCACTGGGTTTTTCTTGCTTGATTCACTTCACTGCCTCTATTTCCCTTGACCCTGGATCAAGAGACCAGGACCCATAAATTTGACTGTAGTGTTCTTCCCACACTATACCATGGGGGAAATCTGGCTATTAACCCCTTTGTTCCTCCACCACTTCAGCCAGGTGTATTCACTCAAATCCTCTGGGAATTCAAGTTGGGAGGGTTTTTTTTTTTTTTTTTTTTTTTAAACCAGAGTATCAGTAGGAACAGTGAAGAAGAAAAGAAGGAAACCAAATCAAGGCTAGAAGTGCCACTGTATTCCGGTCAAAGGAAATCAAATGAAAGAAAAGAATGGGCCAAATCTTCACTCTAACCCCCTTGTTTTTTTTTCTTTTTTTCAAACGACTGGAATGTCAATTAGTCGCAAGTCAGTAGCATGCATCATCCCATATCTTTCCCTCAGAAGTTTCTCCAGGCTGCTTACTCCCCTAGAACACTTAATTATTGACCCCTTCAGAACAAAAGGTTCACTAACTACCCCTCCCCTGGTTATACACCCAAAATAAAGCAGAAATCAATGAATAATCCATTCTTACATCCCTTTCGAGTGCCGAGTACATTGGGTATCCTCTCACAGGAAAGAAAACCCCAAATCTAGTTATCTTAGAGTGTATTTTATAACAGATTTACCCACAATACTTCACTTCAGTTTACTCGGTTGCCTCTGATTCTGTACTCAAGGGTCTGTGGTTGTACATTTGGTAATTCTGCAGGATTGCCACAGGAGCGTGTGAATGGCCGGTTGAGCCCTGACTGGGGTAAGTTAAGTTTCTCTGATCGTGAAGTCTTGGTCTCAGCTTGGAAATGACGATGATGGCTAGTCCAGGCACGAACCTTCTGTCTATACTCATTTAGTATCTCCTGACATGTGGTGAATCCTGACTGCACAGGGCTAAAACTAACATGGCAAGACTGAGATTGAGGGACTTGAGGTGAGCCGGGCATGGAATCAGTGAACCCAAGGAACGAATTCTCCAGAGTACTCAATGCATCATTAGCTACATCTAGCGACTGTTGTACAAGTCTCAATGATTGCTGGGCCAATTTTAATCCATCCAATGGAGCATCATCTTCCAGTGTGTCCAGATATTCATGCGAATCTGTCACATTACCCTGGACCTCAGTTTGCCCAGACTCATTTTCAGAACCAGCACCCCACAACTGATTTTCTTGAAAGGGGGGTATGGTTTGGGGACTCATGAGGCAAGACTCACTCATGGGAGTACTGTGAAAATTGATTCTAATGACCCTACCAAAATCGGAGAATTCTCATAACCAAGTGAAGGTATATCATTACCTTCTGACTCCTGCATAGTTCGAAAAACTTGCTCCCCCACTGGAAATGCCCCGGCCTGAATCTCCTCAACGGGTGTCTGAAAATCTGTCTCCCCCGAATGCTGAGTAATTGGAGGCACATCTCCACAGTTTAGCTCCACTGGCGGACACCCTTCCATTCCAGCAGTTGTCTCAGCACTAAAATTACTAGTCCCATCATACTCCCAATACTCTACCAAAGGGTCTCTCCAGGTAATACTTTGTCGCGCATTCAGGAGTGTATTCAACCGGTGATATTTCTCTGAAGAAGAGTGTTCCTCATCTGTATCCGAAGCACTGGTCCCAACACTGGAGTTCCCCATGAAAGCTACCCGGGATTCCACTTCAGGGGTACCAAAGCCCTCAAAGGAATATTCAGGGCCATCATCTAAAGTGGTGCCACCCCTATGCCAGGGAAAGGGTATGCGTGCGGCACTTGATGGTAAGTCCGGGATCCAGGTCTCAGGCATCTCAGGTACTTTCTGCAATTCCTGTTCCCTCCTATGCTTCTGTAGATATTTTGGGGGTTCATGCCAGGCCTTCAAATGGGTATGATGAGCTTTTATAACTCGGGGGGTGCCCTCAACAGTTGATGTGGTCAATTCATAGGATACTCCATTACTGTGTACTTGACTAACCTTGTAAGGCCCAGTATACTTGGGGGAGAACTTCCGTGAGGTGCTCCGGTCACTGGTAATGATCTTCTTGACTACTTTCTGGCCAACCTGGAAGGGTGCAAACCGTGGATGGCCCTCCTTCCATATTTCTCGCAATTGAGGGGGAACAACTACAGTAGCAATATTCTGGTGACGTTGTTCCAAGAGACAGTCCGCAGGGGTGGTCTTTATTTCAGCATGGAAGGTATTGTTATAGGTAATCACAGCTGTTACCAGATTTGTATCCCATTCCACTCCTGTTTGTCCCAAGCTCCTCAAGAACTCTCCAATTGTTCTATTTACACGTTCAACAGCACCATTGCTAGCAGGCTTAAGTGGACTAGTATAAACATGCATAATCCCATAGCGATCAAGGAACTCTTGGAACTCCTCCGAACGGAATTCAGGTCCATTGTCTGTCAGGAGCCTCCGAGGAATTCTTAACAAGTTGGGGAATATATCATGCTCCATCAACTGGATAATGGTAGATGACCTTTTTGTTCTTAATGGGCGAGCCACAACCCACTTGCTAAAATGGTCAACCATCACCAGACAACCAAGGTACCCTAGCTGGGTGCGTGGGAAAACCACAATATCAGCAGCCACTAATTCAAAAGGATGTTCAGTTTTTATCTTCAAGGTTGGTGGGATGATAGGCTGACTAGCTACTTTATACAACTGACAGGTTTCACAGGTAATACAGATGTCACTAGCTACTTTATACAAATCCGGGTGCCACACAAACAGTCGCAACGCTTCCACCAACTTATTACGCCCAATATGTGCCATTTCCATGTGGAAACTGAGGGCCATATCCACGAGCAATGTGGAAGGTACTACACAGCTAATATACCCAGTCCTACTTTGATGTACTATCACCCCACTCCTTAACTGTAATTCCCGCCAGTTCCGCTTAAACGGCCTCAAGGCAGGTTTTCCCTCTGGTAGGGGCTTTGACTGGGCCAATAGCCCATGCACCTGTCGCAACAATCGGTTCCGTTTTTGCATTAGAATCACTGATTCTGAGTCAAGCAACTCTCGGTTCACTATCCACTTCTTGCCTTCCTCAAATACTGAACCCAACTCTGGCTCCTCTGCTTCGATGTCTGGTACCTCTTCCTCCATACATGTTGCCTCCTCTAGCGCCTCCACTCCAAAACATTCCACTAACTCTGGGTCTCCATATGACCATGCAGCTACATCAAACTTCATTTCAATGTCAGCCATAATTAGATAGTTTGAACCTAACAAGAAACAGTACGGGAGACTATTCTCTGGGGCTACTGCAAAAGGTAGTTGGATCTTTTCATCTCTACCCTGAATAGTCAATTTTACTAGTCCTTGACAGGGTACCAATTTCACACCAATCCCAGTCAAGATTATCTGGCAAGGCTGTACTGATACTTCTTCCTCTTCTCTCGCTTTTAAACTCTTGACCACTGACTCGGATACTAAGCTAATCTCTGCTCCTGAATCCAACATAGCACAGTAATTGACTGCACCCAACTGTACCCAAGTCCAAGCAACGGGTCCTCCCTGGTGTCCACAAGTGACCCTTTCACCCCTGGCTTCCCGATCTGGATTCTGCAGTAACAAATTCCCTTCACACTGCTCTATATCACTTTTTCCCGCTACCTCCTGGCCAGTTTCCTGCTCCATAGTGTCCACCTGTTCCACCATCAACTCTGCTGGCTCAGCAAACCACTTGTGTGCTATCAGTGGATTGTAATGTACTCCAGATATACACTGCAAATGGACCCTTCTTTCTGGGGTATCAGGGACAGTACATCCATAACGTACACAACTGGCTTTACACCATAGTGAACCCAAACCCTCAAGGAATAACAATGGCTTGCGGCTAACAGTACTTCTGGAGTTACCAACACTCCAGGTTGTCTCATCATCTTCAGGTCTTTTATGCGGCGGGCATTATTTGACAAGCGATACCTCTTGGGAAAGGTGATCAATTCATCCATCAGCTCTCTCCGTAATTCCAATGGGTGTTGTGGAGGATTCCAAGGTGGCCCATGCTCGTAATGATGATCCTGCAACACTTGTACTAGGCTAATAAACAACGAATCACCACCTCCATCAACTTTCATGAGTACTCGCAGTCCAGGTGGTAAGCGATTAGTGAGGGTTCTGTCATCTCCGGTTGGTCACTCCCAGCAGGTGGTATTCGTGACAATGCATCTGCAGCTCCATTCTCAGTCCCAGGGCGATACCGAATTTCAAACTCAAAGTCAGCGAGATCTTCATAAGTTCGGGCCAATCTACTATCAACAATCTTCATGTTGCTCAGGTATTCTAATGGTTGATGGTCTGTATACAGTACAAAAGGCACACCATATAGAAATGGGCGAAATGTCTTCACACCCCATCTTAGGGCTGCCAACTCCCGTTCTATAACTGAGTACATTCTCTGGGCCTTGGAAAAGGTCATTGATGCATAAGCAATCACCTTAAAATCACCATTCTGTTGTTGTCCCAAACAAGCACCAGCGCCAACCCCGGAAGCATCCACATACAGTTCCAATTTTTCAGCTTCAGGTCTGTAATCTGGATAGGACAGTTGCACTTCCTTAACCAAGGCCTCTTTCACTGTTGTAAAAGCCTTGTCCATCTCCAGTGTCCATTTCAATTTTTCTCTTGATCTACCTCCAGTTAAATGAGACAAAGAACTGGTTATCACTGAACAATCTGGTACAAACTTTCTCTGGAAATTCACTAAACCCAGAAATTCCCTCATCTGTCGAACAGTTTCTGGTTTTGGGAACTCGTGCACTTTCTGCATATATTCAGGGGATTTCCGCAAACCTTCTCTCCCAACCAAGTGTCCCAAAAATGCAACCTCAGGTTGGAACCATTGACATTTCACAGGTTTGACCTTTATGCCAGACTTCTCCAGAGTATACAGGACTTTATCTACCAGTTGAAGATGTTCTTCGAACGACTCGCCCATTATTAGGATATCATCAATGTAGATGATAACTCTACTTCTTGGAAAACCATGTAACACTTCTTGTACCATCCGTTGGAAACTAGCAGGAGCATTCTTTAATCCAAAACTCAGTCGCTTAAACTGCCAATGCCCTCTGGTGGTTGAAAAAGCAGTGCTCTCTGGCTCTCTTCGGCAATTGGCATTTGATAATAACCTCGGACCATGTCAGGGAAGTGAAGTAACAGGTTCCATGAAGACTAAAAACTGCATCCGTTAAGTTGGGCATTGGAAATCGGTCTGGTATGGTCACTTCATTCAATTTTCGATAGTCCACACACATTCTAATTGAGCCATCCTTCTTCCGGATAGGGACAACAGGTGAACTCCATGGGGAAATGCTAGGTTCTATGATATCAAGCAACAGTAATTCCTGGCACTGGGCTTCCACCGCTTCTGCGACTGGTTCTGGGAATCTACGGGGTCGTTGTCGGATAGGGGTATCGTTATACAACTCTATCCGGTGTGGTACACAATTCACAAAACCTACATCATCATCCCCTTGACTCAACACTTTCTCCCGGCGCGCCAACATTTGTAAGACCTTCTCCCTCTCTTCGAACTTCAACTCGGGTGACATGGTTATTTCAGTCCGTAGGCGTTCTTCGGTCCAGCCTGGTTGTTCAGCTTGGGCTCCAGTCATGAACGCCTCAATTCTCTCACTTTCAGCTACTGTAAAGTCCAGTTCTTCTTCATAGACTATTGATCTTATAGTCCCTATCCGGTCACCCGCCTTGATTCTCTGGGCTTCTGGGGTCAACTTCATTACCAACACTTCTGTCATCCCAGCCAATCCATCCACTAACCCAGGGTGACCATACACTTTCCCCTGGAGTCGGGAATCTCCATCATCATCCTCAAAACAGTACTCCAGTCTTCCTTCACCTTCGATTTCATTCAAGCAAGGAAACTGTACAGGAACTCTGTGATATTTGCAGGTACTTAATTTCACATCGGCTGATGCATAACAGGAAACATTCCGGATCACCCTTCTACATGGCGCATTCTCACTCCTCAAGTAAATTTCCTCCATATGCCCATCTTTATAAGCTCGTGTTATCCTTTTCCTTTTCACATTAACTCGGAGACTGTTTTCAACAAGAAAATTCATTCCCAATACAACTGGGAACTTCAACCTTTTTACCACTGCAAACAGAACAGGCTCCATTTCCACTCCATGAATCGATAACCCCAGCGTAATCACCCCCAGTGGTTTAATATGGTTGTTCACTCCAATCCCTCGAATCCTCAAGTTACAGCTCTGCATCTCTGGAGTTAACTCCAGTTCCTCTACCACTGAGTGATCCAAGATTCCAACTGTAGCTCCGGAATCAAGTACTGCCAAGTAGTTCTCCGAATGTTCAAACCGTATATCCACCTTCAGTAAAGATTGAGGCGCTAACTGTCCAGTCATCTCCTCATCCAACCCATCAGTGTCAAAGACATTACTATTTATCAAATACGTTTCGGGAGCATCAGCTTCGGGTTCATTATTCTGGTCAGGGGGTTGCTCCCTATCAGACTCTTCAGGAATATTTACACACTCATCCAGACCAAATGGACCTGGATACCCTAGGTTATTACTAGCAGGCTCGCAACTAACGGGGGACCTATCAGGACAATCAGTACCAGGATTTACAATCAATGATTCATTCCTCCCACCAAAAGATGGGAAAGCTCTGTTGCCTCATATCTCTGGGGGACAAAAGGAACTGCACTCGCATTCATTCTCACAGGCAAAACTGGGTTGACACACACTGGATCTCCCCCCATCTGTACTTCACCCATAAATTCTTGTTCTGGTATTGGGCCACTAGTTAGGGGCACTATTCGTCCTGCTAGGAGCTCTGGGGGTTCCCCTCTGGCCTCAGAGCTTACTGGTTTAAAGGGCGCAGTTCTTGATTCGGCTCAGTCCCTCGTGGGCTGGTCTGGTTAGGCCCAGGAACTGGTTCCCTTGAGATGGTAGGACTCGGTGCTCTTGAACTGGGCCTACTCTGCTGGCGTGATCGCTGGCTATGACCATACCCATTAGGTGGGTAAGGGCATCGTGACACCCAATGATCCCGCTCACCACACCGCAAACACACTCCTAAACGCCGACGACAATCCCGTTCCAGGTGACCTCTCCTTCCACAGTAATTACAGTTCACCCAGGGACGATCAGATGGTGGTGGTGGAGGGGTGGTTAGATGGCTGGCTGGTCCTGAACCCTGCTGCCAGGCCCGCAACTGAGGGTGAGACTGGTGATTTTGTTGGTTTGGGTTCCTTTGGGGCTGACCTTGATCACTAACTGACCTTGTATTCTGGCCACCTGGTGGTGGTTGGAGTACCAAAGGGGACATTCCTATGTTCCAGGCCTCCTGCAGGCTGGGGAGAGGTCTAGATAAGGCTAAAGATTTCCCTGAAGGTTCCCTCTCACTAGCTGCCAATTCTCTCACTGCTGGCCAATTCAACTGGGTCCCAGCTCCACGCGTCAATCGTGCCGTGGCCAGGGCAACTTCAATCTTCACGGAAAATGCATCTGGAACAGTGCTAAGAAATTTTGAAATCAGTTCTCGGCAATTATCCACTTCTACTTCGGGCATTGCAGCCATCCACACAGTTTCTAACCTGGTTGCATACTGGTATAAGGTCTCACTGGGTCGTAATTGAGCATTAGTAAATGCCTCTCGCTTGTCTCTTGTCACGGTAGAATGGAGTTCTCTGTAGTAAGTCTGCAGTCTCTTCCTGACAACTCCGTATGGCATCCCTGGTCGGTCAATTAAATCAAAACCCCCTCTCATCTTCCCATAAGACACTCTCGCAATGCCGCTTTCCAGTAGTTGTGTCCTCCTGCTACTGTATTGTCAGCATAATCCTCAAACTCCTTCCTAAATTCTTCGAATGTTCTCCCATCTGATATATCAAATGGCAATGGTTGAGGAAAGCGGCGCCCATCTAGTTTCTCTAGAGCTTTAGCAAGGCGTTCCAGGAGCTGCTCTGTTGCCAATTGGCAGTGGTTGGCTGGGTGGGTGGGGCCCCTTTCTTGCGGTAAATGTCCCTGGTTCATCCTCCCCATTTGTCTCCCCAAGCTCTCGGTGAAACTTCATAGGAGGTCTCCGGTTGACTGTTGGTCTGGGCTGGCTTTCTGAAGCCTGAAAGGTAGGGGGTGATTTGGCCCACCTTTGGGCTCCTGGTAGTCGGTTCAGGTCTTCGGCTTCTGTCCCAAATGAATCACTCTCCTGGGAGGGACCCATCATTCTCTCTTCTCCCCAGTTCATAGCAGGGCCATTGGCTCCATCGTCTATTCGAAACCTGGGCTGTTCAGGGCTGCTCACTTGTTCTAACCAGGTGGCTACTGTCAATGCCACTCTTCTGAGAGCATACACATCCTGGTCAGAAGTTGTACCCGCAGTAGTAGACCGGTAATTCACGAGTTGATCCTCAATATCTCTCAGTGGGGATTGGGTGGCGGATGCCACTACCCCCTCACCAAGCTGTCCACTAACTTCCTCAGCAACCTCAATACTCTGGGTCATCTCTGGGTTCGACATTCTCCCCTGTTCCCCTTTTTAAACTTTACTATCTTCAACCAATCTCTCAACTAATCCCGCTGGGGATGCCAAAAAGTATGCTACGGTGGCGGCGTAGGCCGTAGTCCCCGAGTATCTGTGTTTCCAACCACCCAGCACCTTTTACGTTTCTGGGTTCGGAACAGTCAAGAGACTGGGCAAAGATGTAATCTCCTCTGGTATCTAGGAAGGCCTCTCTGGTCAGTGGTTTATTTCCAGTTATTCAGGTCCGACTCGCACATTAACTGTAAAGGACTTCCCCTAGTGCAGGTGTCTCAATCTGACTCTCCACTGAGTAAGAGACCCAACCGCTCAGGGTCCAAGAAAGGGCTAGAATTCAAAGGTAGACCTAATAGAAGTAAACTACTTGGGTTTTTCTCTTTATTATATCTGAAATAAACAACTATTCAGTGTGACAGCATAAACATAACAAAAGGACTGGCAATGCCGCACTTGACAAAACACCTGGAGCCCCAATAACCCTTAGTGAGATTTGGCAGAAAGGATAGAAACAAGTGGGAAAAGTACCGGAAATGACTTGCACAGAATGTTAACCCTTGTCCCAGCTTAACTACCCTCCAAACTTGACCCCCCCTTTTATGACCTGAGTTCCAATTCCTTTATTGGCTGGCTAGTTAGTAGGGTTAGGGTCACAGGCCTGATTTCAGGGCAGATCCAGTGGCCAACAGTGGTTGACAAAACTGCGTAGCTCCCACTGGATGGGACCCACAATCCAAGCCTGATGAATCCGGACCACGTGAGTTGAATCCCAACTGGTTGCCTAGACAACACAAGATTATTAGTTACATGCATCTAGCACCATTAATCACAATAATAACAACATAACAGGCAATTAACCACAAACATTAACTGGAATCATGACTTCATAATTGATCACTGGAAAACATAATTTACTCATGAAATCAAAGCACATAAATAATAAATAACCAACATACAAAATAATAACTACAAACATTGACAATTATGGCAAACCTATCTCACATGAG
The DNA here is from genome assembly GCA_023014485.1 of Bathynomus jamesi. Classification (NCBI taxonomy): domain Eukaryota; kingdom Metazoa; phylum Arthropoda; class Malacostraca; order Isopoda; family Cirolanidae; genus Bathynomus; species Bathynomus jamesi. The sequence continues at coordinate 1,374,776 of JAJOZX010000208.1, read as the reverse complement.
TTAATCAACCTATAATCATTGCCAAACAAGCATGGGCAAAAACCTAACTCTGGAATAATATGACTGGTGACCTATAATAATGATAATTGGTTCTCTAGCTAGTTACATGACAAGGTGGCAAACCTATCTATACTGTCAGTCAGTTTCAACAACCTATATGTATGTCTACCCTTAATAATAATAATTAACCATGATAATGATGGTGAAATACAAATGAACTCTAGCCAAGGATTACAGAAACTCCTACCTTTAAAGGCTTTCCACACTTCCTTGGCTTCTGACAGGATGTCCGTATTAATGGTCTATTCAGGTTCATAACCTTAATTCTAATTACCATTAATGGTTTCCTAACTAAACTCCTGTGGGGAAAGAAAAAACTTGTGAGGGGACCCAGATCGGACTTCAAAATTAGGGTGAAGTTTTTTTTGTGAAAAACTCCACAACCCCCAAAAAGGGGAATTTGAAAATCAAGGGGGGGTTGTGAGAAACTTCACAACCCCCACAATATGATAGAGTAAAATATAGTGGTGTACCAATTAATCAGTATTGTCAATGACAGAATTGGCCATTTTTTTTGGCATCAATATCAGCCAAATCTAGCTGATTATTCTTATTGATTTTTTAAAATTTTAAAGTTTTCATTACCAAACAGAATCTATATTTATAGAAAATTTAACATATAAAAAACACTATTTATGATAATTTATACTCTTTTCAAAGTGTAATTGTATAAAATGCATTTTACCTTTTACAAAGGCAAAGCTTAATAAGTTAAGTTAGGTACCCATAAATTTACATTTTCTCCAACTAACTAATCTCTAAACATTATAAACTATTGTAATCTCCTACTCTACAGGGTGTCCCATAAGTCTGGCATCATAGGAGAAATTCATATTTTTCTATTTCTACAAACCATAATTTATGCTTGGCATGCCAATTTCCCATCCACCATTCTGGTCAGTGACGAGGCTGTTTTTTATGGAAATGGTGAGGTAAATCGACAGAACACCCGCTACTGGTCTCAAAACAACCCTCACTGGTATACCTCTTCAAAGGAACAAGGTGCATCTTGGGTGATGGTATGGTGTGGCATTTGGAAGGATTGCATCATAGGCCCCCCTTTTTCGATGAACATGTCACTGGAGGCACCTACCTACGTATGCTCAAGGAAGAAGCATTTCCCAGTCTCTTGAATGAAGAAGGAAATTTCCCAACATTGTTCCAGCAAGACGGCGCTCCTGCACATTACAGCACCCAAGTAAGGGAATACCTGTACCAACAATTCCCTGGTCAGTGGATAGGACGTCAAGGGCCTGTGGAATGGCCAGCTAGAAGCCTGGATCTCACACCACTAGATTTTTATCTCTGGGGCCACTTGAAAGCACTGGTATACGCCGAGAAAATTAGGAGTGTTGAACATTTGCGGCAGTGCATTATTGGGGCATGTAACACCATTACTCCTGACATCATTCACTGTGTGCTTGCTGACTGGGTATCACGTCTGAATTTGTGTATTGAAAACAATGGTGGACATATTGAGCACGTTCTGTAAATAAAAGCTTTTGTTTTGCCTTTTTTTATTATTTTTCCTATGATGCTGGACTTATGGGACACCCTGTATATTAATAATAACTCTATATTGTACTTTATAATTTTTATATTAAACCATTTTATTATGTTGACTTTATTTTAAGTATCAGTATTTTAATAATTTTATAAACCCAAATTGTATATCCATTTTTTTTTTATTCAAATAGGCCACCAGGGCCTTGAAATTTTAATGAAATTTTGTTGTTGTTTACATTGTTGAAGAAAGAAAATACCTTCAACATAAGAAAAACCAATTATTTTAAATATTGGTATTTAATTTATGAAACTAAAATGAAATTATTTTATCATTTTGCTGAATAATAAACCTATTTACCATCACTTTAGCTGTGGTATACAGTAATCCCTTGTTTTACGCAGTGGTTCCGTGCTTGCGCAACCCATGTATGACAAAAAACTGGGTATATGAGACATGATATATTTACACTCAATTTACCCCAATACATCTATTTAGACAGTTTCTTCCAGTACAAAGCAGTCTCGTTGGTGTTAAAAACTTGTTCAGGACAGTACCCTTTGTCTTCTATAATCTTCTTAAAAGTAGGTTTAAAATTATCAGCTGCAACTTGATTGGCTGATGCAGCTTCACCAGTTAATTTAATATTGTGGGGAGAAAATCTTTTCTTGAAATTTTCAAACTGGCCTTTGCTTGCACTAAACTTAGCACTAGCAGCGTCACGTGGGACAAAATGGCCATAGATCTGCTTGGCCTTCTCACGGATAATTGCACTGCTTAATGGCACATGTTTTTGATCCATATCCTCAATCCAAATGTTCAAAGCCTTTTCCATTTTCACTAGCACAGGATCTCTAACAATTTGTGCAATTTTAGCACTTATGGGGGACAGATGATTTAACTGAATCTCTTATTTTCTGTTCATTTTTCCTGAGTGTTTGCACTGTTGATTCATTCACCCCAAACAACCTTCTGATTGCTGCTGCTGACATGCCTGACTAATTTATCTAACAACCACTTTTTCCACTAAAATTATTACTTTTCTTGATCTTTTAGCTTTACCCTCTGCAGGAGAACTGGCTGGATGTTTTGGAGCCATATTAATCATATAAGTAAAGTGTTTTTAATCAAAAACAAAGTTATAATCCTGGAGATATAATTACATGTGCTGAAGGCTGACACACAAACTGGGCAACCAGCCATGGTGTGTCACTAGTAACTGCATGCCAGCTGACTCACTAGGTGCGCTGCACACTATGTGATTGTACTACATGTGGAACTAGCACACAATATTTATTTGTTAAAATTTAGCATTTTAGATATGGTGTGGCTTACCCGCATTTAACAAAACCACATAAAACAAGGGATTACTGTATGAGTAACAAATTCTGGTACTGTATATTGTGGAGTGAGCTAAGGAAAAGCGTTTAAGCAAATGTGAAGTATAAAAATATGAAAATTGAAAGTTTTCACATTAGATTAGTATAATTTATGAAGGGAATTGATTTTTTTTTTAAATTGAGGCAAAGAATTGGCATTGGTATCAGCATCAACTAAATTTTGGAATTGGTATGGTACATCAATAATAAAATATTACAGTATGTATTTGGTGTGGTTTGGTCTTAGTTTTGACAAGGATAACCTAGAAAGGTTCTGGTAGCTTTTAATTATTCTTATGCTTCTTACATTACATTCTCATGTAAATTTGTACAGTGTCCACAATGGCCTGTTAGCCTACCCCTATTCTTTTACTTCACTGCAGTAGGGCGGGTCATACTATGCATTTTTTTTTAAATCAATGGAGAGGGGTGTTCAAATGACATATTTTGGTGTATAGAACACAATTCTGAAGAAAATATTTAATTCTGATAACCCTAACCTACATCATTTTGCAGTTGATTATTATTAAATTATTGATTATTTTACTATTGTAGTTACCCCAGAATATGTCTTCTCACGTTTTCTATCATGGCTGCTCACATTATCTCTCATAGAGCATTGTTCTAACTAATTCATATAAACACATATAATGTAATTCATATAATAATAATAATATTTAAATACTCAAATAAAAAGGTGTGCCATTCCACTTAATTGTAATTATCATAGTTTGGTATATGAAATACTTTGACGGTTTTCTGGCGCGCATAAGGCCATTTTCTGAGCCACCTTTCTCAGAGGCTAGAATGTAACGTTTCAAAACATTCTAAAACGTTTTGTGAAATATTTGAAGTGACTCATGATTTATGAAGCTATTTTACCACCTCGGCTTGCAGTGAGGGGATAGATTTAGTGATTATCTACTGATATTTTTTTGTTACTGTTCACATGTGAGTATTATTCTGTTATATTTAGAAAAAGCTATTTCTACGCATATTATAGTGATACATTGAGCAAAATTTAATTAACAACTTTGATTTGAGCTAAAATTAGGTGGTTCATTTTTAGTACAACTGAGCAGTATGAGGCCTATTTCAATGTTCTAAAGAATATTTTTAGGATGTTTCTTTAGTTTTTTTAGAGTACATGAACAAATTATTTGCATTACAGACAACAGATAAATTAGCATTTTATAACATTTTGAAACCAAAAAAGCATAATGTGTTTAGCATTTGCAGATAAATTTGTTCTTGCCCATTTCAGCTCTTTTTTTTTAACCAAGAATTTGCGCTGAAAAGAGTTAATACCTGTCTGTAGTGGATACTTAACTGTTGTATTATTGTTTTTATTTCAGTGTGAACTCATTAAGAAAATGGCTCAAGTCAGAACAAGGACGAAATCAAGTTCTCATCTGAGTAATCTTGTTGGCACTGGCCGGGAGCTGTTGGTGTCTGAACTGCCAACTGTGAGGGATATCCTGAGGTATGGCATCTACTTGAGGAAGCAAAGTGAAGATGACAGGAGGAACTACCCAGTGGACAAGCTGGTGTGACATCTACCCTGGTCTGATTTGTCAGTGGAGCAAAGCTAATGCTCTTTTCAAGCCACCTCTTATCAATGAAAAAGTGACCATCATGTCCAAGCTCAAGGAGGTCTGGAATCAGGCAGTGAAGTTTTCTCTTGGGAAGGGCAAACTTGATGCCAAAGAGAGGTTCATTGTCAAGTTAGACAAGTTCTTTGATATTTGACTTGCAATTGTCAGATTACCAGTTGTGAGGGCTGTGTTATCCAAGCCCACATTAACTGTTCCTGCAGCAGAGAGAAAAAGATTCCTGTGAAAGATCTTGCCTACATCAAGGGACAGAAAGAGAAGGTTGGAAGTAAGGGACCCCACCAAATAGGGGGTCCTGATCTACCAGAGCACAAGAGACAGGTGAGGACATTGAAAAGGCAGTGGATGGAAAGGAAGGCAGAGAAAAGGAGAAGGAGCAAGGAGGAAAGTGCTGCAGTAGCAGAGAAGGCAGCCAGGAAGGATGTTGAGATTTTTGGCAGATGGTGATGAGGATCTGGAATTGGAGAGAAGTGGTGATGAAGATGAGTTTGTTCCTGAAGTTGAGCTCTTCCTCAAACTGACCCTGAGCCAGCAGCTTCGGCAAAGGTACAGAAAAACTATGATGAGATTCAAAACATTGCCCTTGCTAGTGTAAGGTATGGCATAGGGCTGAGGCCAACTGCAGCGATAGCAACAGCAGCTCTGATTGATGCAGGAATCATCACAGAAGACAATACAAGTAAAGTGATTGATAGAGCAAGGTCAAGAGAGCACAGGAGAAGTTGATGAGAGAGCTGGGGGAACAGTTCGAGAAGAAGTGCAGGGAGGAGGGGGGGATCTCTTGCATCCTCTTTGATGGGTGGATTGACCTGACCAATGTGATGATGGAAGCTGAGGGCAGTGACCAATCTTTTCCCGCAAAGATCAAGGAAGAACACTATAGTGTTGTTAGTGAGCCTGGCAGCTACTATCTGTTCCACTTTACCCCAGAGAAAGCAACTAAAGAGGAGTCACATGCGGAGAAGATTGCTAAGGTCCTGTTTGCCTGGCTGAAAGAGAGGGGTTATGATAAGACCTTGTTGGCCATTGGAGGAGACTCAACAAATGTCAACACTGGTGTGAAAGCTGGAGTAATGCGGAAGCTGGAGCTGCACCTGGGAGAAAGCTGGTCTGGTTGGTGTGCAACCTGCACACTGTTGAACTTCCCCTGCGCCATCTCATTGTTGACCTTGATGGCCCTACTCTGTCAGACAAAAAATTATCCGAGCCAATAGGAAAGCTCCTTGATTCTGCTACAGACTTTGATATCAATCCAAACTTCACCCGAATCTCTGTTGGCCCTCCACTGATCAAGCTTCCTGACAAGGTCATTCAAGATCTCTCAACTGATCAATACTATGGCTATAAAATTGTCTGTGCAGTCAGGGATGGAGTACTTCCTGCAGGGCTGGCTCTGTTAGAGATAGGACCAGTGAACCACAGCCGCTGGCTCACCACAGCGAACAGACTTCTCAGGCTCTGGGTGTCAAAGCATGGACTTAAAGGAAAGAACCTGAAGATTCTGCAATTCATTGTGGAATTCATCATTGGAGTGTATTACCCATGTTGGTTCAACGTGAAGGTCAAGCACTCCTGGATCGAAGGGCCTAGGCACATCCTCTTTCAGCTGGACTGCCTCAAGTCCCAGAGAAAGGAGGTGCTGGATATTGTGATGCCAACTGTGAGAAGATCTGCTTGGTATGCCCACAGTGAAGTCATCCTCCAAACACTACTCTGCTCTGAGGATCAGAAGGAGAGGATTGAAGGGGTGGAGAGAATCCTGGCCATCAGGGAGAGGGGGACCTGGACACTCAGCTGGGGGACTCCTCTGTTAGGAGCAGAAGGACACCTGACATCAATTGTGATGCTTCCAGCATCGGTGACTTGATCAGCTGGTCAGAAGGTGTGTCAGAGCCACCTCTCACCTGCTCTCTAAGCACCTCAGAGGTGAAAAACTTCAACAACACCCCCATGGAGGTGCGCAACTGGCCTTGCCACACACAAAGCATTGAGAGGGTTGTTAAAATGGTGACTGAGGCTTCTGCTAAGTACTTCTCACAGGAAAAGAGGGATGGAGGGATCAGGGCTCAGGAGACCAGCAGGAAGCTGATGTCCAAGTCTGAGTCAAAGCAGGATTTGTGCAACCTGGCAAAGTTCAAGATGTCAGGAGAATGATCTTTGTAATTATATCCAGTGATATACATGCAGTTCACCTATTAATAAATATATGTAAAGTTGATTTGGCCTTGTCAATATAAATGATTTACCTTATATCTTTTAATACAGGGTGGGCCGTAAGTTTCCATACATAGGAAAAATAAACATTTTTTTATGGACAACCATTTTTATTTATATAATATGCTCTACATGGTTGCCATTGTTTTGAAAACACATTTCAATACGTGTTCCCCACTGTTGATGAACACGCATTAGCACAGTTGACGTTATGCTTGTAATGGCGTTGGTGATACGTTCCTTTAGATGATTTATGTCTCGTATCTTTTCCTGATACACCATGGCCTTCAAGTGCCCCCAAAGATAGAAATCAAGGGGGTGAGATCTGGGGATCTGGGAGGCCACTCCACAGGACCACGCCGACCAATCCAAGCATCCGGAAACTGCTGATCCAAATACCGACGCACGTGAAAACCATAATGAGGTGGAGCTCCATCTTGCTGGAAGTAAACTGGGAAGTTACCTTCCTCGTTTAGCAGGGATGGGAAAATCTCTTCTTGCAACATGTTAAGATACGTTTCGGCATTAAGATTTCCACTGACAAAAATTGGTCCAATAATTCTGTCACCCCATATCCCGGCCCACACCATCACTTTACCGGCACCTTGCATCTTCGTCGGACTCAGCCAGTTAGGGTTAGCATTACTCCAATAACGTATGTTTTGCCGATTAACCTCTCCATTGACGTAAAAATTTGCTTCATCAGTAAACAAGATCTTACAACGCATATTCTTAGGGTATCTGAAACATAAAAACAAACGTTTAAATTTTCCTATGTATGGAAACTTACGGCCCACCATGTATATTATAAAGGGGTTCAAAAGGGTAAAATTGGCAATTTAGAAATACAAAATGATGTAGGTTAGAGTTATCCTATCCAAAAAATAAGCTCATATTTGAATTCCCCATGTAAAAACATATAATTTAGACACCCCTGATGGTAGGATTTCCTTCAGATTCATGTTGTCACCTGAGTACGACCCACCCTATCACTGCAGTGACCAACAAGTAAAAGTATGTGGATTAATGATGATTACAGTTATCTGTTATTTATTTAATTATTCACAAGTGAACAGGTTTAATATATTTACACATTTATGTGTCCAGAGAATTGGTGTGAGCACCATCATTCTCATGGCAGAGAATATCCATTGCCATGTTCAGTGTGACATCTTCCTTAACATGGATAGAGTGATTAGGCAAAATGCATCAGTGACTCCTTGTTTCAGCTCTTCTGCTGTGTGGTATATCTTTGTTTTGCAACATTTTACTTCACAAGTACATATGAGAAAAAATATAGGGGTAACAGTCAACAGAACATTCCACACACATTGTCCCATGTAGCTATAGCATATAACAAATTACAGGGTAAGTCAGTAGGTAAAGTCTATATATCAAATACAAAGATAATTATACCTTATGTTTTTCAGATTATGATAGGCTAAATAGTTTCTAAACGTTATACATATTAACATTTAGCAAATATGGATTCCAAATCAGTATCTAGAGAGACATCATCAGCATGTCTGATGAGTGAAAATGAAGAAATGGGAAGTAGCTCACTTAAAATGATGTATGATAAGGACTTAGAAGATCAGACTCAGGAGTTAAAGGCTCTTGGAATAAATGTTATAGATCAAATATCTCTGGAACAGAATGTGGCAGCAGCAGTAAGTATTATACACATCAGTTTGAATAGTAGCCTATGCTATAGATCTTAGGAAACCCAAATAAATGAGGTACAATTAATATAAATTTCGGAGTTTGGAGAATAATATGCATACTTTCAGGATACTGTGCCATTCATATGCATAGGATCTACATTTATATAGGCTGTATAACTGTCAGATGTGATAACTTCAGCTCAACGTTTAATTAATTCAATTCCCAAGTACAAAATTTTATTTGAAACTTGGCCTACTGAACTGTAGGAGATTTATTTAATGATAAAACAATAATAATTTTTTGGCATCCTTGTTACAGGCTTACTTACTAAAACTAAATAAAAAAATTTTGTACTTTATCCAGTTGCAGATGATTCTAGGTTAGGTTTCCTCATATAATTATTTTCTAATATCAATGTATTTTTTGTCAGAAATGCTTTCACTGAAAATTATATGAGGAAACCTAACCTAACCTAGAATCATTGGTGATTGAAATGAAAGTCATATTTGAAAAAATACGGTACATTGATATTAGAAAAGAATTATATGAGGAAATCTAACCTAGAATTATTTGCGATTGAAACAAAGGTCATATTTAAATAAAGCACCACAAAATACATCAGAAAAACCTATTTTCATGCAAAAAAACATCCACCAGCATGTTTTCAATATTAACCATGAACTATAAGGCTTTATGTCACTGTCATAAGTTTAAGTAAATTGTATTAAATATTTGATCTATCATTTGAGATTTGCAGTTACTGAAAGATTATGCAATGCTTAGCCATCATGCAAATCATTTTAAAAATTGAAGTTTATATTGAAGTTTATATAAATTTTGCAATTAACATTTTTCTCAGTTTGAGGTTTTTTTTTTTAATTCAAAATCAAATTATCAAAAGTGATGTATTTTTTACTATTTTAGATTTTTGCATCATGTATGTATATTTTTTAATTTAGAATTTAAATGCCTTTTATTTTATTTTTAAATTTGCCCAGCTGGTTATCAGAGATAAATTCTTGCATCAGTTACTTTTTGTTTTTATAACTGCATTAAATAAGTGTGATTTTAGTAGGAGGAATATTTTGCCAGTGTTGTGGTAAAGAATGAGACATATTGAAACAAAAAATTCTAATTTTTGTAGTTAATGAAAACATTTAGCCTAATTGTAATGTAAAACGTGCATTCAAACTCTGTTGGTTCATCCATCTTATGTTTTTCTAAATTATTATTATTTAAAAATATAGCCTAGAATGTGTACTTTGATGGCTCCTTTATTGTCACAGTGGTTTCAGTCATTTCGTTTCTAGTGATTGAAACCTTTGAACTAATGTTGCAACTATTATATTTTAGTGATTCTAAATCCTAACCTTAGTCCATAGTTAATATTACCATTTTATCCAGTATACAAGGGAAAAATACCTATATACCTTATGTTAACATATAGCTAAGTGGGTTCAGAAAAACTTGCATACCATTATCATTAAAAAATTTTTAGTTCATCCTCTTACCAATGAATGAAGAGCAATTTTTATAGTTATTTAATCTTATAATTAAAGCTCAGTTTTATTAAATAGATAATATTTTGTTTAAAAGGGAGTTCTAACTACAGTGCCCGCGAAAAGTATCCGATCACCCTTGAAATTTGTATTTTTTACATAAAAAACAATGTTTAAATGTATACTAACCTTATATTAGTATTTTGTCATCTGTCCTTTGGTTTGGATGACTTGTTCTAGACGTTTTGGCATGGATTTAATCAAGTTTTGACAAACTTCCACTGATATTTCCTTGCACCATACCTTTTTGATGGCCTCTTGTAATTTTTCGACTGAGCCAGTGTCGTGGCATTCAACCTTATTTTTTATTATTAGCCACAGATTTTCTATCGGATTGAGATCTGGACTATTACCAGGCCAATCCAAAATATCAAATTTATTGTCAGTAATCCATTTTGTCACTATTTTGGCCCTGTGACATGGTGCACCATCATGCATGTATGTTTTTGTCCTTTGGATTGCCATTGCCATTGGAAGTTTATCCTGTAGCATTGCTAAATACCGTGCACCATTCATAGTTGTGTTCTTCGGAAGAAAATATAGGTTTCCACGCCCATAGTAACCGAAACAACCCCAAACCATCACACTTGGAGGGTGTTTCATTGTCTTTAGGGTGTATTTAGGGTCCATCCTATTTGAGCCAATAGGCCGGCGAACCTTTTTTGGACAACTTCTGAATGTCAAAAATGTCGACTCATCGCTAAATAAAACCTTCTTCCAGTCATCAACAGTCCAATGAATGTATTTTTTACAAAATGCGACACGTCTTTTACGCATTTTTTCATTAATGAACGGTTTCTTAGCAGCATGGCGAGATGGTAATCCGAGTTCTTTTTGGAGCCGCTCCTGGATAGTTCGTTCAGAAACACCAGATAACAAATTATTCATATTAAATTTTATTTCTTTCGCAGTTATTGTTGGGTTTTTCAATACTAAACGTTTCATAAGTTTGTCTGTTCGCGAATTTGTTTTTCTCGGTCTGCCAGATCGTTTTTTAGGGACTGGCGTGGTTAGGCCACCATTGTTCTTAGCCCGTGAAACCCATAAATTAACGGTACTTTGGGATATGTTTAATTCCTTAGCTATCTGTCTCTGTGATTTCCCACGTGCATGCAAAGCAACAATAGCACCTCGACAATCACTCTTAAGTTGTTTTTTAGCACACATTATATATAAATTTTATTTACACCACTTTCTGTAAAAAAAAAAAAAATATCAAGAAATTTATACAAACAGTGAAATCTGACAAATTTGAGACACAGCCACCCGCAACGAAGGCTACCAGAACACTAATTTGAGAATGCGTTGGATAGCTCTCATATCAGCGAGCAACCTCAAAGTTACCAGATGTCGCTAGAACAAATAGAAAGTGAATTACGTGTCTCTGAATATCAAGGGAAAATATTGTATTTTCTTGAGTGATCGGATACTTTTCGTGGGCACTGTAGTACCATATTTAAAATTGGTTATCAGTAACTAAAACATCGAAAGATATTATTTTTTAAGTAAATATATATTATTGTTTAAATGTACGTAAGTTTGATAGCAGCACATTTATTTCTAATTTAATATGTTGAGCAATTTTTTGAGGCCTGCTCTTCCTTGGTCAGGTAATTTGGTAATCATACATTATCAGTGTTCTGTAGCACTGGCTTTATAATAGCTTCTTATAGTATACTGTATTAGTACTTGTACAGTATGAAAGGCTAATATATATTTAGACAAATCAACAAAAAACTATACCATGGGTAGTATTGTTTAATTTATAAGTAGTAAGCTTTGGGTTGGTTATTGTTATTATTATTATTATTCTGTATGAACAAGACTCGCTATTACTATTATTAGGGTTGGAAAATACTTGTACAATGGACTAAATCTTTGGCACAGATACTTTCAAAAAATTTAAAAATTCAAATTCCACATTTACTAAAAAAAAAAACAGTCAGAATAGGTTATATGCGGATAGTTAAAAGGTTAGATATGGGCTGAAATTGCCTGCTTTGTAGTACCACTTCACATGGTATGTCACACCAACCTCTTTAGTGAATATTTTACAAGATTATGATATTAATAGGATTAGTTTGTAAAATGTAGGTTTGTCTAACACTAACAAGCTAACAGTAAATCTACAGAGTACAAGTTTTTTAGAGCATAAAATTTCAGCTTTAGGTTCCCAGATGAATTTCATATACTTCCATTTCATGATAAAGCATACTGTACTGTAACTTAAATAGGTAATCTATTACGTAGTTGAATTGTTGTTGTTATAAATAAAATAATGTAACAGAATTGGCTTGGGGGAACAAGTTTACATCATTTCATTGACAAAACATTCTATGGACAAGTTTTTGGGGATTTACATTAAGTTAGGTTGTTAAATTTTTCATTTGAGGAGTATGGTATCCTCGTGAATTTACCCAAATCTCCTCCCTTTCAAGGTCGATGAAGCTGTGATGAAACACACTCGTAAACAAAAATTGCAAATATTGAAAAAAGAAGTTAAGGAATCTAAGTTTGAGATAATGAAAATGAAAAACAAGGAAAATGATTACCAGCATAGACTCGCGGGTGAGTTAAAGGTTACCTGTGAGTACTTAATTTTTAAATTGATTCTTGTCTCTTACTATAAAACAAAAATTTTTTGAGTTAGGTATGCAGCAAAGGTTGACTGATCCTCGCCAGTATCTCTCAGTTGAAAAATCTCTGAAAGAAAGCAAAGAAGAGTTGGAAGCACTTCAAAAGAGAAAGAAATATATTGAAGAAAAATTAATGGAAGCAACTGAAAATGAATCTGTGGTAAATATTTAATGAAGATTAGCTTCCCTTTATACCAATTTATTTTAGGTATTCTTACCACCCAAACTCGTGTAGGTGATAAATGTCATTAACCTAACTTTTATTTATTCTTCTACTCTTCAGCTAGATGAAGTAGATTTGAATCTGGAAGAAGGAGAATTGTTTGACGAAAATGAGGCAGAAGAAAGTGAAAGTAAGCCAAAAAATGATTGGGACAGAGAAAAAATGATAAAAGAAGGCAAAATGACTCCCTTTGGAACGGTTTTAAACAGCGATGATACTCGAGAAAACATTTCTTCCAAGTCAGCTTTAATCAAACCGTGGATCAGTACGATTAAAGCGATACATTCCACAGAAAAGGAAACATTGAACCAATGTGGAACTTCAGCAGCATTCCATAAACCATTGCCAGTCCTGAAACCCTCTAATCGTTCAGAAGTATCAAATACGAGGTAAGAAATAGGTAAGTGTAGTTAATAGTAATCAGTTACTAGTTACTCTCTTAGACACCCTACATTTAGTTCTAGGTTAAGCCAACTGAATTGAAAATAAATGAAAATGTTTATTGGCAGACTATAGTCCATATGACAAATAGTATTAATACAATGACAGTTCATATACTAAGGATAGAAATATATACAATTGATTAGAAATAATACTGCACTGTCGAAGTTAAGTGGAGCTACAGACAGACGTTTTCGTACCAAGAAGTCCATAGCTTAGAGGATAAATGGCAGGACTCATGGATAGCTTGGATGATCGGGTTGGTTGATTTTTTTAATTCTTTGCATTAGACTGTGTTGAGCACGTCTTGTTACCTCCGGGAAGCTTGGGACGTTGCGGGTAGCAAACATTTGCGAAGCTGAGCATCTCGGGGGTAATTTATGTAAGATTCAAAGACCTGTTGTACGGCAAATTTAGGGTTCTGCCAGAACCTTTTTTATAATTCACCCAGAGTTGCTGACTGTATGTATTACTGCAGAAAGTACGAAAGAGTGTGTCTTTAGCTTCACTTGTACAGAAACGAAAGTTCCTTATGGTCATATTCGCTTTAGCACACAGGCTTCGAGATTGTTTTCTTATATCCGAGTCATCACTCAAGGAGCTGCTAATAGTTTGACCCAAATACTTAAACTCTTGTACTTCCTCAATTACTTCACCATTCATTTTAAACCTTATATCAGCTTATATCAGAATTATACTTTTTCTTTTAATTTAACAGTTCAAATGATACATCTGGGATTAGCGAGTTTGAAAAGTATTTGCAGGACCAAATTGACAAACAGAGAAATCATTCTCAAGACATTTCGTTGAAGAAACGTAAAAAAGTTGGGAGTTATTCTTCTTACGGTAATTTTAAGAAATGTAAACACAAACCAAAAGAATTCAGTGGGGCCGTTTCTATAGATGACGAAGAAACAACTGCTAAAAACTGCATCACAAAGGAAGAAAAAAAGAAAAAAAGTCCCTTGAAAAAGAAAGTTCTTCATCCAAAACGCCATTGGAAAGAGAAGAACTTGGGTTCAATCTCCAGCGAGTTGGAGTCTGATCAGCACAGAGGCCCTGGTAGGATGCTGTCAGAGCGCATGACTTTTAATGATAAGGAAAGCGAATACCAGTTTGACTCTGATTATGTACCGTCAGAGGGAGGAGAACTCCCCTCGGATGAAGGTGAAAAAGAAAATGTGGTAAGGTCACTGTGAAGAAAGAAAACGCGAAACCAAGAAAGACTTCGACTAGAAGTAAGATGAGAAGAACAAAGGATGACGGTCACTTGGAAAGTTACGTGAAGAGGATCAAACAGTGGAGGGAAGAGAGGCTGAAGGAGAAACAAAGGAGGATTGTAGAAGGAGAGGACTTAAACTCCGAAGAGGAAGATGGTTATGAAAAGTTCGAAGGAGGCTATAAAATTCCTCTTTCAATTTGGAATAAACTTTACAAGTATCAAAAGACGTGCGTTAAGTGGTTGTGGGAACTCCATTGTCAGAATTGTGGGGGTATCCTCGGCGATGAGATGGGCTTGGGGAAGACTATCATGGTTATTTCATTCCTGGTGGGACTATCGTATTCTGGCCTGGTAGATCGAGGGCATATACGTAAGGGTCTCGGCCCTGTTCTGATCGTGAGTCCGGCGACAGTATTACATCAGTGGGTCAAAGAGTTGCACAAATGGTGGCCTCCTTTTAGAGTGGCCGTTCTCCACGATTCAGGAGCGTTTACTGGGAAGAAGTCGGCACTCATTCACAATATTAACAAGTAAGTTCATTCTATAAATTCGGTCTTTTTCACACCAGTTTTTTAAAAAAGTTGAAAGTGGGAGCATTCTTGGTTTGACATCTTGTTAAGTTGAATTACTTTTCTATACAGATTATTACATACACACGCAAAAAAAAAATTAATTAAAAATTTTTCGGAGAGAGAGATTGATTCTCAGTTGGCTGATCGATCCCGACGGTTTTTTAGTTTTAATGGGCTCTTCATACACTTAGAGATCATATTCGAACTGTATTTGAAGTTCTCTCAATATGCATAACTTCAAAACTAACTTTATTACTCCGAATGGCAGACACGATGGGATTCTTATTACGTCGTACAGAGGTGTCATTGACCAACTGAAAGTGCTCCTTAATTATGACTGGCATTACATCATTTTAGACGAAGGGCACAAGATAAGGAATCCCGATGCCCAAATTACGGTAGCTGTGAAAAGGTTTCACACGCCGCACAGAATTATTTTATCTGGTGAGTGCCTGCTAATCTTAAAGGCCTTGAAAGGTAGTTGTTTATAATTAATAACTCAAAATCCGAAAAAGTTCGATTCGGAATGGGATCCATGGCTAATATCAGACATGGGGTAATAGTAATAGACTATTACAAGATTTTTCAAGTAATAGTAATAGATCATAATTTTTTGGCTGTAATAGTAATAGAAGGCAAAGTAATAGATAATAAATAGTCTATTACTTTTCTGTTACAGTGGCACTTTTTTAACTCTGGGTTGTCGAAAATTTTCTCATAGTTGCTGCTGTCATTCAACCGTTTTCTTTGACAAGGGAATAACAAAACCCATCCATATCATGCTTGTTTATTACACACCAAAAACTAATATTGTGGCAAATTTTTCCTTCAATAAAATAAAATTTATTAAAACCTACAGTCTCTGAAATTGTAGTGATTTGGTTGAAACAAATATTTGTTAACACACTGCTTCTAATTGCATTTAAATAAACAAAGATCTTTTCCAGTGAGTGACGTACCCCATATACAAAAGTAATAGTAATAGAAGAAATCAATAGTAATAGAAACCCAGTAATAGACCCATGTCTGTCTAATATATATATATATATATATATATATATATAGGGTGTCCCTTAAGTCCGGCATCATAGGAAAAATAATAAAATTTAAAAAAGGCAAAACAAAAGCTTTTATTTACAGAACGTGCTCAATATGTCCACCATTGTTTTTAATACACAAATTCAGACGTGATACCCAGTCAGCAAGCACACGGTGAATGATGTCAGGAGTAATGGTGTTACATGCCCCAATAATGCACTGCCGCAAATGTTCAACACACCTAATTTTCTCTACGTATACCAGCGCTTTCAAGTGGCCCCAGAGATAAAAATCTAGTGGCGTGAGATCCGGGCTTCTGGCTGGCCATTTCACAGGCCCTCGACGTCCTATCCAATGACCAGGGAATTGTTGGTATAGGTATTCCCTTACTTGGGTGCTGTAATGTGCGGGAGCGCCGTCTTGCTGGAACCATGTTGGGAAATTTCCTTCTTCGTTCAAGACACTGGGAAATGCTTCTTCCTTGAGCGTACGTAGGTAGGTGCCTCCAGTGACATGTTCATCGAAAAAGAGGGGGCCTATGATGCGATCCTTCCAAATGCCACACCATACCATCACCCGAGATGCACCTTGTTCCTTTGAAGAGGTATACTAGTGAGGGTTGTTTTGAGACCAGTAGTGGGTGTTCTGTCGATTTACCTCACCATTTCCATAAAAAACAGCCTCGTCACTGAACAGAATGGTGGACGGGAAATTGGCATCCCGAGCATATTGTTCCGTAGCCCATTCACAAAATCCCATCCGCCGGTCGGGATCATCATCATCATCATCATCGCTTAATTTCTGTAGGATCTGAAGTTTATATGGATGCCATTTGTGAGCCTCAAGAATGCGATGGATGCTACTTTTCGACACTCCTCCTCTCTCGGCGGACAATCGCCGAAGAGACTTATTGGGACTTCTGTTAAAATGAGCCAGGATAGCAGTCGCTGTATCATCGTCAGTGGACCTCCTTGAAGGTCCACTGCGTGGTTTATCTTCTATGGATCTTGTTTCCTTAAACTTTGCAACAAGTCTGCTAACACAACTCTGTGTTATTGGCTCGCGGTCTGGATGCAGTCTGTTAAATTCAGCAGCGGCCTCTCTCTGACTCCGATTTCCTATGAGTAGAATTATCTGGATTCGTTCTTCCTTGCTCACAGACATTATGGCCTGTAGAAAGAGAAAAATATGAATTATGGTTTGTAGAAATAGAAAAATATGAATTTCTCCTATGATGCCGGACTTATGGGACACCCTGTATATTATCATGAATAACATTGAAAATTATTATGGTACTTTTACGCGTTAACAAAATTTGCGTTTTTAATAAAGAAACCTATGTTGAGACATTTTGAATTTGGGGTTCGTAAAGGACAAGTAAAATTGACAATCGTCATTGGCATCTAAACGTATACTAATAGGGGCTGTTTCCCTTTAAATTTAGCTCCCCCCTGCTTTCCGCCCCCTCTTCTATTTATCGAAAAAATTCTCCATTTTACGCCTTCAAAAATATAGAGTTGGTAGCTTAGTAGTGGTTAACTCCACCTATAGTTTATCTGACTTCATAGTACTTGGATAGGAGACTTCTTTTCATCTAGATTATGTACCGACCAGTGGTTTGAATCTCTCATAAAGCTGTAGGTCTCCTCTTTTATATGACCTTAAATGTCGCGAAGAAGAGTAAACAACCCCGTCAAATAATTATCTGACTTACTATTTATAGTGATAATCATTTATATAATATATTCATGAATTTCATTATTATTATTACTACTATTATTATTAGTAGTATCTATCTATCTATCTATCTATCTATCTATCTATCTATCTATCTATCTATCATTATGGTTTCTTAACCCAGACTTATTTTAGGTTCACCGATTCAAAATAGTTTAAAAGAATTGTGGTCTTTATTTGACTTTGTCTTTCCTGGGAAGTTGGGTACAATGCCCGTGTTTCTACAACAATTTGCCGTGCCAATCACGCAGGGAGGCTATGCTAATGCTTCAAAGTTAGAGGTGAGCATAACGTGTAAAACAAAACTTAAGACATCACCTATAAAAAGGTATGGAACTATTCTTTTGTATTTTAAAGATCCATCCATGTTAGGTTAATTAACGGTATATTATTTATAGACAACCAAGTGAAACTACTGAAGGTCTTTCAATTATAAAAATATATTATCTTGAATTTATAGAACAGTTGACTAACAGTATTTTCGCTTTTAGCGAAATGCAAAGTTTGTTCGATTGCAATTTGAATTATGCTATAGATGAGCGTTACTTCAATTTCAGGTTCAAACCGCTTTCCGATGCGCAACCGTTCTCCGAGACACTATAAATCCATACCTGCTTCGTAGGATGAAAAACGATGTCAGGAATGACTTAACACTCCCTAATAAGAATGAACAGGTAATAACAATAATAATAATGTTTGGGATTGTGTAATCTTCGTAACATATTAGAAGGGCGTATGACGGGAGGGACCTACGGCTTAACGTGGGCTCCGAACCACTACCCCACCAAGAAAAAGATAGATGAGCGCCTTAATCTCTGAAATCTGAAGCCAAGACTTAAACCCAGGACTTTCAGCTTAATTAACAGCCCAGCGCCTTACCACTAGGCTACTCTAGCCATTAATGAACGAGTAAATGCACAGTCATTCACAGGTACAGAACGTCAAAACAATGTTAGCAAAATGGTACAAAATAACTTTTATAACCATTGTCTCTATCCGCCGATTATTAGGTTGCCAGATGTCTCCATGAAAACGCTACAGTCCCGATTTTTAGTGATTTTAATTGCACTGAAAATAATCGAAGACAACTTGAACTGAATACAATTTTTTGTTCATTTGGCATTATTTACGCAGAGAGGCATTATAAGGAACTGTTTGACATTATTGCTGTAACCCTTTTTTAGTGTATAGGACTCGTTCATGTACTACTCATTCATAGACACTTAAAAAAAATGCGCCATTATAACTTCAACAACTCTTAAGAAAAGAAATTGTGAACCGAGTTAAATGCTTTGAACTTGGAATTATTCTTCATTAACTACTACTACTTTTTTTTTTTTTTTAGGTTCTTTTTTGCGGTTTAACAGAGGAACAACGTACCCATTATCGCGACTATCTGGATGGAAACCAAGTGAAATGCATCTTAAGTGGAAGATTCCAAGTAAGTATGCAAAAAGCAGATCAGAATTATATATTAAAAAAAACGGTTAACATTTGAAGCCTCTATTTTCCCAATATGAGGAGAAGTGAATTAGAAGACTCGCCTGAGCCCGAGCATAGGTAACCGACCCAACGCGACTCGAGGAGAAGGCGGGAGCCGAACCCGGAACTTTCACGTTCCGAGTCTAATTTCTAATCGCTAGTCAACGGAGGTCTCTCGTAAGCCTCTCACGAAGTACGTCATAAGAAATGAAATAGTTTCAGTTGTTGTTGGTTCCTTTCGGTTGCTTTTGTTTTTTCTAAGTTTGGAAATTAGAAAAAGGTTGTTTGTTTCCCTTTAGTGTTAATAAACTTTTTTATTAAGAAATTGCATTGTGTTAGGTTAGGTTAGATAACGAGATGAGATGACGTAACGTTATTGCTGGTCTCTTTCAGGTATTTGTTGGTCTGATTAACCTTAGAAAAATTTGCAACCATCCCGATTTGTACGACGGAGGTCCTAAGCATTTTGTCGGGGAGGATATATCGGGTCTTCAAGTGAGTAATCTCCACGGTATGCAGTAAAAAGGATTGTACGGATCTATTTCCGTAACACTAAGTACCAAGTTTATGGGGTACGTCGTGGCCACGTTGCAACACCGCTTTCTGTTAGATCAGCGAAGTTAAGCGACGTTGGGTCTTTTTAGTAGTTTAATGAGTAGCCCTTCTCCGTGTTCAGATGATGTAGCGACCCATAGATGGTTCGAATCCCACGTAAAGATGTAGGTTGTACCCCCCCCCCCCCCCCCCCCCCCCCAGTCATGTGGCCTTTTTCGTTAAACAACCTAAATATTACTGAATATACCCTTCATATTTATGAGAGACATTTTAGTCACAAAAGTATACAAGGTTTATCGTATATAAAGTGAAAGCCATTATGAAAGACCGCTCCCTAATTCTTCCTATTTCGACCTACTTTTCACTACAAGGTGTTAATGTATTACTAAGGTGGTGAACCGCAGACTACCTCTTCATGAAAGACGAAAAAACTATAAAATGTTCATCGTGGTCAGTTTATTGATAGATACACCTTTTTTCCCTCCATGAAAGATGCATTGACTATTTCTTAATTAATAGCCAGAGAAGCTGTACGGTTGGTGGAAACGATCGGGAAAGATGGTTGTTCTCCATTCCATTCTGAAACTGTGGAAGACGCAGTCCCACAGAGTTCTCCTTTTTACTCAATCCAGGCAGATGATGCGCATTCTTGAGAAATATGTGCAAGATGAGAGCTACACCTACCTTAAAATGGATGGGTAATAGATACATTGGTTTCTAATTGTTTGTTTTTTATATATAATATATTTAAGTTTACACGGTTATATATACAGTATACTGTGACCGTATATATTGTACCGTTTTGAAATGTACTCTTTTTTTCATTTTCATATCGATTTGTGACGTGGTTGAGATTATTTCGGAAACTTTATGGTATACGTTACCAGTATTTTTAACATATTTATGTACAATATCATACATCCATCATCGTAGGACCTATTTCACATCTATGGGGTAGGCACGACGCTTGAACTCGGAACCGAAAACACTCGAATCAGTTACACACACAAAAACATAAAGGGATTGCCACCGGGAATAAAGTACCACCCCAGCCTTTATAGGGATCCAGTGTTACTTTTCCTAACAAGTGAGGGAAGCGGGGTATACCTCCATTGGTATGTCAGGTGAAAGCAACGTCTCCATTTACAAACCACAAACCGCTTCCATTCCTTTGTTTCTCGTTTCATAAAACCAAAATATTTTAAAATAGGTCATTAAATGTTGTTAGATTACAAAATGTTAGTAATCATTTTTAGTTTTGTGCAAGTCAGGTAGTATAGGGTTCCAATAAACCTTAGCCCCCCGCCCATGGCCTAAACCATTAGAGGTACAGTAAAACTAAACATACCTTACAAAAGGGAATTTAATCCTGCATTTAATGAGAAATAATTAAAACTTGGTGTTCCCGCCATTAGCTTCCAAGACAACCTGAATTCGCTTTGGGTAGCTTGCCAAAAGTGACGTGAATAGATCTTGATCGTTACGCAAATTTGCTAAAACAGTTTGTGTGTTGCGTCATTGTATCCTTCGAAAATCGATTTGCTGCAGGTTCTTGAAACAAGAGACATTCAACCTTGTCCTTTATAACTGATCCAATGTGTTCACAGACGTTCCGCAACAACTGTTGAGTGGCTAATACCTTAAAGCAGGGGGCCTTATCGTGCAGAAGTGAGACCTGATCGACATCCATAACGTTGTTTGGGTTTCTTAGAAAAGGAATGACATGCTGGGATAGAATAATACCACGAAAATACTGTCCATCCCAACTCTGACCATTTGGCTTCAGCACCCACATGAGCTTCTTTGCAGTGAACAAAACAAACACACCAACACAGTCTGGATTTTTTAATAATTCGCGATAATGTTCATTGTCATCGATTTCATCTGGTGTTGTGGCCCACATTCGATCATTTTGGTAGTTAGGCCGACGTATTACGTAAACAAAAAATTCATCGGAGACAGCTAAATGCGTGAAATCATCCACATCCCAATCTTCAAGATAATGGGCAAACCACATTCTGCCATCGATGTTAAGTTGAATTTTTCTTGCCTTTGGAAGTTCATGCCAAGGCTTTAAACCTTGCCTATAACGGTACAGTCGAATGATCTCACCACTAACGATCTTTCTTCTCAACACTTCGATCTCTCTAGAAAGTTTAGCACAGCTGTTTTTCCGCTTACGCGTACCGCTTTCAATGATGTCCTTTGTTTCCTGAGAGTGTGGCAAATTTGGGCGCCCAGATTTGGTTGTATCCATTTCACATTCATCCAAAGTTTTATTCCAATTTCTTTTGACGAAGTCCTCACTTCTTCGCAACTTTTTGGCAACCCATGAACGTGTTATAAAGGTGGCTCCAGCATCACGAGCTTCCCGAAATGTTATTGCTCGTACGCGATCTATCGCACGTTGCCTCTCCGAATCACCAATTAATTGAGAAGCCATTATATTATCACTTTATCAGCTAGAGTAATTTTAATACCTGCAATAAATAAAGAATTTTATATATTTTTATAATCACTAAAAACTATTTCGATATAAGTAAACATGTAAGCTGCAAATGAGGGGGGCTAAGGTTTTTTGGAATCCCTTATTAGTGCTGTTACCTCTTTACGTGTGTAGCTTATGTCGTGACCACGAAGCAACACCGCTTCCCGTTAGATCAGAGAGGTTAGGCGACGTTGGGTCTATCTACTAGTTGGATAGGTGGCCGTCCTCCGTTTTCAGATGTAGTAACCTGTCGATGGCTCGGATCCCACGTAAAGCAATAGGTTTCCTCTCTCACGTGACCTTTAACCTCCAAATTTATTATCTTCACGCGTGTTCTCTCCAGATCTACCGCCGTGGGTTCCCGGCAACCCCTAATCGAACGTTTCAACAAGGACTCTTCCATCTTCGTGTTTCTTCTCACAACCAGAGTCGGGGGCATCGGAGTGAACTTGACCGGGGCTGACAGAGTGGTTATCTACGACCCCGATTGGAATCCTTCCACGGACACCCAGGCAAAGGAGAGAGCGTGGCGGATTGGTCAAACGAGACACGTCACTATTTACAGGTAACGTCAATACTGACGCACAACTTGACTTTTGTTGTCAGTCAAAATCTAAATCAAAAAATGCTTTTTTATATGTTGAAAATAAAACTAGATTAAGTTTGCTCTATGACACGTAAACAATTTGTGTGAAAGGTTCATTCATTTTTTCTTTATTATTATTGAAAGTTATCGGCAAAACTATTCGTTTAAAAAATACAGTTTACTCCATCTTATTGTCGATCTCATTGTTTAGTCTTCATTTTGAAACCTATGACCTTTTTAAAGATCTTTGGCGATGATGTCATTTAGCGCAGCATTACTACAAAAACATTCTCATTTGCGTAAAAACGCACGGTGAAACTACTCTAAACTCGCTGAAAACTGAGAGAGAGGCGTTAGTGTATGGGAATGCTTGAAAAAGGAAGCCTCCATATATTGACGAAAAGGTTAGAACTAGGATTGCACTAGTCGGTGTAACTCTAATTAGGATCTATATTTTCCTTTTTGTTTCGCGTGTGGACTGCAGTACAATGCACCTCTCTTATTTTTAAGGTTATTGACTGCAGGTACGATCGAGGAAAAGATTTACCATCGTCAGGTTTTCAAGCAGTTCCTCACCAACCGAGTCCTGAAGGATCCGAAGCAGCAAAGGTTCTTCAAGACCAATGATCTTCACGAGCTTTTCACTTTGAACGAAGGAGATAAGGAGAAGACAGAGACATCAGCGATATTCGCTGGAACAGGATCTGAAATTCAAGTCAAACCTTATGCAAAAAATAAAGAAAAAGTCAACGATAAAAGTCTTTTGAAGAGTAATAAAGGGAATAATTGTAATAATACTTTATTGAGTGAAGAACACTCATGTATGAATCGAAGGAATGATTCTGTGGATCGAAAAGATGATTCTGCCAATCAAACAGATGATTCTGCCAATCAAAAGCATGATTCCGCAAATTCAAAGCATGATTCTCGGAATCAAAATGATGAGTCTTCCTTCAAAATGAGTTATGAAAAATGGGATAATGAGGATGATGAGAATGCGTTGTCCGAAATTAGAGTTAGCATCAACGAGTCTTCAAATGATTCTGTAAATTGTGATAAAGAAACCGACACAAAACTTCTCGAAACGAACGATAGAGAAGAAACTTTACGTTCGGATGAAACCAAAACGGATGTCGTTCAGAGCGAAGATTGCAAAGACTATGAACAGACATCGCCGCTCCGTGAAGAAGAGAGAAAAACAATTATGAAAAGCTCTTCCGAGATGGAAGAAAAGGAGGAGAAGAGGGAGAAAATGAGAGCGTTGGCAAAGATGTTGAGCAAGAAGATTTCGAAGAGTAGACAAGAAGGATCGGAAACCTTGAATGGAATCGGAATCTGTTCGAAAGAAATCGAACGAAAGAAAAAGAAACACAGAAAAGATTCCAAAAAGAAGAAAGGAAAGAAATTCGAAGGAGGAAGAATACAAAATTTAGTAAAGAAGAGAAAGTACAAATACGCCGACGAAGAGAATGAAGAACAGAGAGAAGAGTTGAATAAGTCCCAGGACGATTTCGTGCTCCAGAAGTTGTTTAAAAAGTCTGGCGTTCATACCGCCCTCTCCCACGACGTGATATTGAACTCCGGAGACCCAGATTATCTCCTGCTGGAGAGCGAGGCGGATAGAGTAGCTAAAGAAGCTCTCCGCCAAGTCCGGCTCTCAAGGATGAGGTGTTTCCAGCCAAATTCGGACGAATCTCTTCCTCAGAAGGAAGAGAAGAAAGCGCCCAAATTTGGAAGGAAGAAAAGTCTCTTCCTAGATGAGAACGAGACGGAGAAGAAGAAGAAGAAGAAGCGAGGAAGAGGAGACATTCAGAAGATGTTCAATGGAGGTATCGAAGAGGAGGAAGATTCTTCTCTTGAAGAGCCTCTCCCTGCCGCTACACCGTCGGTATCGAATCCACCAACGAACCAACTCGACGAAGGCGCATCCAGTGGCGTTCTCTCCTCCGCGCAGCTCCTGAAGAGGATGAGAGAGAGGAACAAGGGCTTGGAGGAGGGAGGAAGTGGCGGGGGAGTGAATCGAACTGGGGTCAGTGACCCTTACGGGGAAATAACCTATGACCCCGATTACCCATCCACATCCGACCTGGATAATCCCATTGACCAGGCGGCTGACCTGAACTCTGACCCCGAATTTCAAGTTCACGTGGAATTACTGACAGACATCAGGAACTTTGTCGCGTTTCAGGCGACCTCCGACGGATGCGCCTCTACTGACGAAATCCTCGGAAGATTCAGGGAAAGGCTTCCTACCAATCAGAACCACATTTTCAGGGCACTTTTGAACCAAATCTGCGACTTCATCAGGGATTCCTCAGGGCAAGGGCATTGGCACATTAAGGGAGAATTCAGATAAGGTTTCGGCGGGGTTAAGGGTTAATGGTTAATATATCTATAATAGTAACCTGATCGGAAGTTCGTGCAACGACCCCTCATTCCACGGAGGTAGGCTCGTAGACTTGCCTCGAGAATTGGCATGGTGAAGGAGACAATTGCCTTCTTGAATTCTGTATCTCATAACTAGGTACATCTGGTTCATCTAAACTTTTTTATTATATCTTACGGACCTTCAGTATTTAATTTCAGTCGAATTAATTCAATAACTCAAAAACCTTTTTGAAAAGTGTGTTCATTATTCGAAAGATTAATTTTACTGAAGATGTAAAGAAATTCCTCTTTCAGATCAGGGTTACAATTCCTTTTTATGTGCATTTAAGTTTTCTATTTCATGTAATTAAAAACATTTTCACAACTTTTATGCTGTTCCTACGCCGAAAAATACGTTTATTTGCTTGTGACTTTATATCGGTAAATGGGCACGCTATACATGTCCAGATAGGTTAGCAGATGTTACGCCGACGTCGGTATTTGGTGTATACCAATGCCAACATCGACTAAACGGGTTCTTCCTATCTGGGTAGATAAATACTTGTATATTTTTAATATGTCGTTAGTGATATAAATGCTTTTATATAATCTTTTATATCTATTACATATTTAGAATGTAAACATTTTGTGCAAATTTATTTGTGTGGGTTCATTAAAATGTAAAATTCTGTAAAAAAAAAAAAAAAAAAAAAAATATTGTATAAATTCTTATTTTATACTTACGTGTTTAATTAACCTACAACATATTTTCTAAAATTTGGAGACTCGGTTTGGAGATAGGGTTCATAATAGCTTAGTAATATGTAAGGTTAGGTAAAGTTAGTAATCATGTCTCTGAACTGCGTCTGCATTCCGAAACTTTACCTAGAAATCTTTAGGCTAGTAGCTGGCAAAGCGGGAACAAACCAACCGGATATAAAATAGTTGATCTTCCATTGAAACTAATCTTTTGAGCGAAAAACCTTTTATGCCACAAAGATCTACAGTAGTTATATTTACATTAACGGTCATATAGCGCGGAACATAGTATATATAGTATAGTTTCAACAATGGTGTTAGTTTGGCTGGATCCTTAAATTTGCTGCATAAAAGATATTACTCCTACTTTCTTGTTTTGATACTTATTCGAGGACAAATGTGTTTGCAGACAATAAAACGGTTGATATATGGTCCTCTCTCTTTTTATATATTGCACGAAAGTGTCTGATAATCCTTTGTATTGCGAAGTGAACAGGGTCAACACGCGAATTAAGAGCCCATATACTGTACTAATTTCTCATACAACAATAGCTAACGAAATTGCAGTGGAACCCAAAATATCGAAAAGAGTAGGTCAAAGATCCTAATAGCGGGTGCAAGAAAGTAAAACAGTATGTTAATGATATAACTAGGAAAAGGCTCGAGTTTGCAAAGAAACAGCAAAAGTGGAGTGATGATAAAAGAATGTACTGCGGAGTGATGAAACAAAATTAAACGTTTTGGGAACGAAAGGCGTAACTATCTGCAAGACTTCAGTTTACCGGAGTGAATGGTCTCGTAAAAACCAATGGGACTATAAATAAAGACGCTCCACCACAAAATTTTGGCTTATCTCGGTTTAATCTTCCAGCAAAACAACGACCCAAAACGTACCGCAATATTCAACAAGGATTACTTGGAGAAAGGTGTACATTGGGAGTGTCCAAATGCTGAATTTTCACCGCAAACCCCCGATCGAAACTTCATTAATGGGCATTTCTGGAAACCGCTACAAAATATCTCTCAAATTAAGCCTACAAGAGTTCTCGAAATAAGTAAATCTTACAGAAAGACTAAAGGTTCTGGATGATGCGTCGCATTCTTGTTGTGAAGCCAGCATCCATCATAATGAACCGTCTTTGTACATTATTAGTTACTCATTGTAATTTATTTGTATACTGTGTATCATATTCTATAGTTTGAGTTATGTATTAAAGTTGAAATGAAGTGATATTTGTTTTGTTTTATTCATAATGGTTTGTGGGCTCAGATTTATGGTCAGATACTTATGTACGACTTTTGCTCAAGAACTAAATTTGAAAGAAAGGTTTTTGGCTTCCTGGGCCATAGTAGTAAGATCTCGGACTCGGCCGTTGACTTGCGACACGAGTATGAACTCTTCTTCGGTTGCCCGTTTTTCTTCAGTCTTCGTATTAAATCAACTGCGGTTATTAATGTTATAATGTTTCAGACCAACAAAGACCCTAGGATCCACTCATGGCTGGTTTACCTAACTGTGTTCAAAATTGTGTATTGTGCATGTCCTCCGTGGTGGCGGAGGGGACCTACAATTTTACGTGGGTTCCGAACCACAAGGAACAAGAACAAGAAATTTTTATAGTGGGCACACTAGGGGCTACGTCGGCCCATCGAGGCGGCTCCATTATGTAAAAACTGCCTGTACATTGGCAACAACCAATTTTTACAAAACTAAATAATTATCAATTTAAAACTAAAGATAGAATCTCTGGATCCAGAGGATCAAGTCATAATAGACTACTATCCACAAATATGTTACACACACTATAACCGACATGCAAATATATCGGATCCAAAGAATCCAGTCTATTTCATTACGGTATCCATCAATACCAGTACCTTGCCAACCAAAAATAAGTCACGGTCTATATCAATTGCGGACCAAGTCACAATTTACAACCATATACATTACAATATATATACTTAAGAGGAAAAGTGTAGGTGTGGCTGTAAAGACTGTACAGTAATGTAGAAATGTGTGTGCACCCATTTTGGGTCTCCCATTTAAAGGTGTTTGTGGGGCAAGTGAAGATCATGAGTTTTTTAATACCTCACAGTACTATGGGGGGCACCGCTCGGCAGAGGAATCTCTTTAAATGGGGTGTGTAAGGACAGAGTATCCTCTAACGCAAGATGCTGCCTCCCTATATCCCAGAACACTTGTGTTGAGCTGTTGGATCTATCACCATTCTGAGTTCATTCCCATATTACACTGGTCTGCGTCATTTTTGAAGTCAAGGTTTTTTTAGTTGTAAGTTTTGCATGCTGAATTCAAAAATGTAACTCATTTTGCTCAATCAGGTCAGGTTTTTATGCTATCTCAATTTTTAAAAAATTAGATAATCGTTATGAAATGAGCAAGTTTATTTTTTTAAAACAGACTTACATTTTAGCCAAGTGTTAGCCAAGCTCTATAATCTATATAATAAACAGACAACTTATTTCTAATTACGATTGTCATTACTGTTTTTCAGCATGAATAGAATGTGCAAGAATGACCCAAACAGGTTCTGCTACATCTGTGGTAAAGTCACTATGTCAGACCGGCAGTCAAACATCACACATTTTGTGAGGAAAAACTATCACGCCTACTTTGGAGTTAAACTTGGTGACCAGGACAAAGCCTTTGCCCCTCACATATGCTGCAAAACGTGCGTTGAAAGTCTGCGGCGCTGGAGCCACAAGAAGGTAGTGTGTCTACCTTTTGGTGTCCCAATGGTGTGGAGGGAAGGAAGAGATCATACTACTGACTGTTATTTCTGTATGACAAACCTACAAGGTAAGTTAGTATGAATTTCATTTTATACTTACAAAAATATGCCTGACAGTATATGAGATGTCTTTATCTGTTTCCTTTTAGGCATAAATCGAAAAAACAAGCAACACGTAAAGTATCCCGACGTGCCATCTGCCATAAAGCCAGTGCCTCATGGACTAGAAATTCCAATTCCAACACCGCCCGACAACTTTGATTCGTCGTCCGACTCAGATGAAGAAATGGACGACGGTGACATATCTGGTACATACCAACCTACTGCCGAGACAAGTCAACCCAAACTCTTGAGCCAAGCTGAGCTGAACGATTTGACAAGAGATTTGTGCTTGTCCAAAGAATCTGCTCAGTTGCTAGGGTCACGTCTTCCCGAAAATCGTTTCTTAGCTCCAGAAACAACATTCTTCTGGTATCGCAGCCGCAAAGAAGAGTTTCGAGAATATTTCACGTTGGACGAAGAAGCTTCGCTGGTTTACTGTAACAACGTCAACGGCCTCATTGCAGCTATGGGTTTAGCGTATGACCCTACAGAATGGCGGCTCTTCATCGACTCCTCAAGCAGAAGCTTGAAAGCAGTACTACTCTACAATGGTAACAAGGTCGCGTCTGTTCCGGTGGGTCACTCAGTGCAGATGACTGAAAGTTATAGTAACATGGAGCTTTTGCTAACTGCTTTGAAGTACAAACATCACAATTGGATGATATGCGGAGACCTAAAGGTATGTTCGTGTCTACAAAAAAAAAATACAAATATATATATATATATATATATATATATATATATATATATATATATATATATATAAATTATTTCACGAAAGTAACGCGTGAAAAATATTTATGATGAATAAAACCACGAAGGAAAGGAAACACAGAATGGTACTCAAGCGCTTTCGTCTAATGACATCCTCAGAAAACACTGAAGTACATAAAGGGTTACAGCATATATATAGGTTACAGAAAAAAAAAAAAAAACTATACATATATATATATATCGTAAAGAAACGACGCTTGTATAGGAGATATTCGCGCAAGACGAGAGAGAGAGAACGGAATATCTCCTATACAAGCGTCGTTTCTTTACGTTATTTATACTGCGTGTTCTTTGCAGTTGAAGGTATATATATATATATATATATATATATATATATATATATACAATAAACGGAGAAAAAAAAATTAAAAAATTATTAAACATTAAAGGATTGTGGGAGGAGCATACAAATTTGTAAGGAAAAACTACCGATTTTTAGCACAAGATTAGCACGAAATCAAATTAATTGTTTCCAACCAATGTTATAGAAAAAACAAAATAATAAAATAAAAAAAATACAAATTTATACTGGAAATCTGCCCGGGTTTTAACACTTTGCCCTTCATGTTTAGGTTCGATGTATATAAAAATAAATGTAAAAAAAAAATTACAAGTTATTTGAGTAGCATACAAGTTTACCAAAGATTTAGCGTTCTACCCTTCTTATCTAAATCTATTCTGAAGGAATTCAAAACAACAGGATCGAGTTGAAAAAGACCTTTGCTTATGTTGAAGTTATTTGTGAGTTGGATAATGGCAGACTCAAGAATATTTCTATTAACAATGTTGCTAGAGTGAAATAAAACAAGCATTATTCCAATCAATACAGTGGGATAACTCTGACAAATGGATAAAAAGGGCACTGGACGACTGTCCTGTTCTAACGGAATATTGATGCTGTTTTATACGTGTGTGCAAATCCTTTCCCGTCTGACCTATGTAAAAGGAATCACATTGTTTACAACCAATTTTATAGATAATGCCTGAATTATTGGTAGGGCTATTTTTTACTATGATATTTTTCACAATATTGTTATATGAAAATACTACATTAATATCCAAAAGTTTAAGTACATTAGCAATGCCTAAAAACCCCGGGAAAAATGGAAGTACTAAAATGTTTTTTGACAAAGTATGAGTGTTATTATTCACACGATAGAAAGTTCGTTTTGCCTTGTTGAGACAAGATTCCATAAACGCAGATGGATAACACAGATCACTTCCAATACCGTTGATTTTTTCCAATTCGGCATCGATGTATTCCGGACTGGCGATCCTAAGGGCGCGGAGAAACATTGAAGAAAAAAATAGCTTCTTAGTGGGGGTGTCATGTCCCGAGTAAAAATGTACGTAGGACAAATTGTTTGTTTTTTCCGATAGACACTAAACTTAAAACCTGGGCTTTCCCTATGCACACGCACATCCAAAAATGGGATTGAGTTGTCTTGTTCCACTTCTAAAGTAAACTTAATGGAAGGGACTTGATCATTTAACTGAAGGAGGAAGTTATCCAGGTCACGATTCATGGGCCAGATACACAAAATATCATGACCTGCCACTACCTTCACACATTGTTTTGGAACTTATTAAGCTTTGCATCAAAGACTGTAAATTCACTTTCAATAACGAGTATTATCAACAAGTTTTTGGGATGGCCATGGGCAACCCCTTGTCGCCCCTCCTCTCCAATATTTATATGGAGTTTTTCGAGATTACTTACATTCCGAGAATCCTGGGGGTTGGCATCCCTTGGTTGCGGTACGTCGACGATATTTTGTGTATCTGGCCCATGAATCGTAACCTGGATAATTTCCTCCTTCAGTTAAATGATCAAGTCCCCTCCATTAAGTTTACTTTAGAAGTGGAACAAGACAACTCAATCCCATTTTTGGATGTGCGTGTACATAGGGAAAGCCCAGGTTTTAAGTTTAGTATCTATCGGAAAAAAAAAAAACAATTTGTCCTACGTACATTTTTACTCGGGACATGACACCCCGACTAAGAAGGCTATTTTTTTTCTTCAATGTTCTCCGCGCCCTTAGGATCGCCAGTCCGGAATACATCGATGCCGAATTGGAAAAAATCAACGGTATTGGAAGTGATCTGTGTATCCATCTGCGTTTATGGAATCTTGTCTCACAAGGCAAAACGAACTTTCTATCGTGTGAATAATAACACTCATACTTTGTAAAAAATATTTTAGTACTTCCATTTTTCCCGGGCTTTTTAGGCATTGCTAATGTACTTAAACTTTTGGATATTAATGTAGTATTTTCATATAACAATATTGTGAAAAATATCATAGTAAAAAATAGCCCTACCAATAATTCAGGCATTATCTATAAAATTGGTTGTAAACAATGTGATTCCTTTTACATAGGTCAGACGGGAAAGGATTTGCACACACGTATAAAACAGCATCAATATTCCGTTAGAACAGGACAGTCGTCCAGTGCCCTTTTTATCCATTTGTCAGAGTTATCCCACTGTATTGATTGGAATAATGCTTCAGTTTTATTTCACTCTAGCAACATTGTTAATAGAAATATTCTTGAGTCTGCCATTATCCAACTCACAAATAACTTCAACATAAGCAAAGGTCTTTTTCAACTCGATCCTGTTGTTTTGAATTCCTTCAGAATAGATTTAGATAAGAAGGGTAGAACGCTAAATCTTTGGTAAACTTGTATGCTACTCAAATAACTTGTAATTTTTTTTTTAAATTTATTTTTATATACATCGAACCTAAACATGAAGGGCAGTGTTAAAACCCGGGCAAATTTCCAGTATAAATTTGTATTTTTTTTATTTTATTATTTTGTTTTTTCTATAACATTGGTTGGAAACAATTAATTTGATCTTGTGCTAATCTTGTGCTAAAAATCGGTAGTTTTTCCTTACAAATTTGTATGCTCCTCCCACAATCCTTTAATGTTTAATAATTTTAATTTTTTTTTTTCTCTCCGTTTATTGTGTGTGTATATATATATATAGTTTTTTTTTTTTTTTCTGTAACCTATATATAGGCTGTAACCCTTTATGTACTTCAGTGTTCCTGAGGATGTCATTAGACGAAAGCGCTTGAGCACCATTCTGTGTTTCCTTTCCTTCGTGGTTTTATTCATCATATATATATATATATAGGTTATAGCCCTAGTGCTGGGTCTATAAGGTCGCGTCTGTTCCGGTGGGTCACTCAGTGCAGATGACAAAGTTATAGTAACATGGAGCTTTTGCTAACTGCTTTGAAGTACAAACATCGCAATTGGATGATATGCGGAGAACTAAAGGTATGTTCGTGTCTACAAAAAAAAATACATATATATATATATATATATATATAGGTTATAGCCCTAGTGCTGGGTCTACAAGGCGGCTACACCAAATACCCCTGTTTTCTCTGTCTGTGGGACAGCCGAGCAGACAAGCAACACTACGTACAACGCGACTGGCCAGCAAGACGTGGCCTGGAACCAGGTTCGCACAACGTTCTGTCACACGCTCTCGTGAATCCGCAGATGATTCTACTTCCGCCGCTGCACACCAAGCTCGGACTTATAAAGAATTTCGTCAGAGCATTCAACAAAGAAAGCCGAGCTTTCCCTTTCCTGAATCAGAAATTTCCACGCGTCAGTGAGGACAAACTGAAAGTAGGTATTTTTGACGGCCCTCAGATCAGGGAGCTAATGAAAGATACTCAATTCGACGAAAGTCTGGAGGACAATGAGATCAATGCCTGGCTCGCATTCAAGTCCATTGTCACGAATTTTCTGGGCAACCACCGAAGTCCAGAGTACGAACGTGTTGTCGAGGAGCTCCTGCAGAGCTTTCAGGCTCTTGGTGCACGTATGTCCATGAAGATGCATTTTCTCAGCTCGCATTTAGACTACTTTCCGGACAACTGCGGTGATGTCAGCGAGGAGCAAGGAGAGCGCTTCCACCAGGATATTCGAGTGGTGGAAGAGAGGTACCAGGGCCGCTGTGATGTGAACATGCTCGCGGACTACTGCTGGTGCCTCAAGAGAGACGTTCCAGCTGTGGAACACAGACGAAAGTCTTTGAGAAAGCCCTTTCGTCCACATTAACTGTACAGTACTCGTGTACCATTTTTTATATACTTTGTACATTTTCTGTCAATTTAAGTCCGTTTTAAAAAAATAAACTTGCTAATTTCATGACGATTATTTTCAAATTATCTATTTTTTTTAAATTGAGATAGCATAAAAACCTGACCTGATTGAGCAAAATGAGTTACATTTTTGAATTCAGCATGCAAAAATTATAAAAACTAAAAAAACCTTGACCTCAGGAAAAAAAATTTCAAACGCAAACCATTGTTATATATATATATATATATATATATATATATATATATATATATATATATATATATATATATATATGCACTAGAATCACAAAATAACACGTGACCTTATTAATAAGCAAACAACCACAAGGAAAAGGAAACACAAAGTCCGAGCGCTTTCGTGATAATGTGAATATATCACGAAAGCGCTCGGACTTTGTGTTTCCTTTTCCTTGTGGTTGTTTGCTTATATATATATATATATATATATATATATATATATATATATACGTATCGTATCGCGATCCATATACAGTATTATTCATATCATCATATATCTAGTATCGTAACGAGATACATTTTTGCCAATGTATCGAGTATTGTGTATATATACCATATATCCCACAAAAAAGTACACCCAACTTTAGATTGTACTAACTCCTCCAAAAATTGAGATATTTTGGATCTGTTTGTTTGATTTAATATAGCAAATTATTCTTTGTTAACGTTCAAAATTTATTCATGTTTAAACGATTTAGTGTTTAAGCATCTGCTTTTAACTGAAGGGTACAGCAAAATGGGTTGCGCGGAATGATCATTTCTCCCAGCCAGATAGCTCCTCTTGCTTTAACCAATGTGCTACTTTTTACGTCGAAGGATATTGCAAATATTTTTTTTTAAATAATTCGAACTTTTGTATCTAAGATACGAGTCATACATATAAATGAAGAATCTGAATTACTAAATTTATAAATAACTTTGAAACCCTTATCAAGCAGTTTACACGAAGGCAGCGCGTTCTCATGGTCACAACTTATCTGCAAACTAAAAGCTTAAAACAAGTTCAGAATACCTTCGAACTGCAATTTCCCGATAGAGCTTCTCCAACTAAACATACAATTTTGAAGAATGTTCGGAAATACAAAGAAGAAGGAACGGTCCTCAATTTGAACAAAGGACGTTCAGGCCATCCGAAGACGGCAAGAACAGACGAGAACATTCAGCATGTTCGGCATTTATTAGAGACACATCCAAAAGTGTCCACCAGGCGAAATGGTACAGAACTCTCACGCATGTCATTTCATCGAATAGTTCGTGAGGATTTGAATTTGTACCCATACAGAATGGAAATTCGACATCAACTCATTGAAGGAGATCTACCTCGCCGCTTAAGATTTGCCCAGTGGTTTCTTGAAAAACCAGAAAGATTCACGGAACAATTAGTGGTTGGAGATGAGGCGGCCTTTTTTATGAATGGTCTAGTGCAGTGTTTCCCAACCGGGGGCCATATGGCCCCCTGGGGGCCATGACACATTTGAAGGGGGCCACAGGAAAATGTTAAGATTTAGAGGGGTCACAGACTCCATGAAGGGGGCCACAGGACAACCTATTGAAGCCTAAATTAGTTAGGCCAATAGATAATTTTAATTTATGTAGTTGAATTACATTTAAAAAAATTATTAATACATATATTTTCCTTTTTTTTAGATATTTTATAATAGAATTTGAATTTATCTGTAAACAAATATTTTGCATCTTACAAGCTTATTGTGCGGCGCACTCCATTGTGCGCTTGATCGTTATGCGCCTGGCAGTGTTGTTGACTTGATAAAAATACTTCAGGTTGAAATCCTTACAGTCTGTTTACCGCGTGGATCGTCGCGGTAGTGTGTAAGTAGCTCTTATTTGTTTACCCTAATATTGCGAAGTTGTAGTAATTTTACTAGTTTTTTTAATTTATAATAGATTGCTATAAGTACAGTATTTCTTTTGATTATATTTTTTTATAATTAATACATAATATAAGTAAATAACTGCAAATTTTTGTTAGCCACTGTTTAGTTTTTGTTATGTTTATAGTCCTATGTGACAAATAATATTGTACCTGAATACAAATAGTTGTTTTAATATCCTTTATATATATTTGTTTTTGTAAAATAGAGTTAATCTGCATATTACCTACTGAAAATAATGCTTATGGGGGCCACAGGAAAAAATAAGGTTCCTAAGGGGGCCATAAGCCAAAACCGGTTGGGAACCACTGGTCTAGTGAACAGACAAATCTGCCGTCAGTATGCACCAAAAAATCATCCACCTGACAATCATATCTACGAAAAGAATAACTCTAGACAAAAACTGTCTCTCTGGGTAGGACTGTGCGGTAATTGGCCCGGTCTTTTACGATGGTAATCTAAATGGTGAAGCTTACCTAGAAATGATAGACCGAGAAATCCTTCCACAAATACGTATTACTTATGGAAACCGATTTAATCGTATTTGGTGGGTGCAAGACGGAGCTCCTGCTCACAGGAGAGTTATTGTGAAGGAACGCTTGCAGGAAGTCTTCCACCAAAGAGTAATTGCTACAGGCCATGACATTGAATGGCCTCCCAGAAGCCCTGACTTGACCCCGTGTGATTACTTTTTATGGGGTCATTTGAAAAATAGAGTATTTGCATCACAACCTATCAATTTAGATGATTTGAGGACTCGCATCACAGCTGAAATCAACTTGTTAAAAGACAATCCAGATCTTATCAAAAGAGTGATGGGGAAGATGAGAGCTCGACTCCATATTTGTATCGATAGGAATGGCGGTCATGTTGAAAGAAAACCAAACTAAGCATAACTTTTGCAATAAGGAATAAAGAAAAATCTGCTTTGTATCTTATTAAAATTATGTTAAAGTATCTATTATTATGTATTTGTCTTTTCATTACATCGATAGCACACACATTATTTTTTCATTGACCAATTTTGCGCAATCCATTTTGTTGTACCCTTCAGTTAAAAGCAGATGCTTAAACACTAAATCGTTTAAACATGAATAAATTTATATATATATATATATATATATATATATATATATATATATATATAGGCGGGGCCATCAGCTTGACCTCCGTGTAAAGAGACCAACGCACGAAACTTCATAAGGTGTGTGTGTGTAAGAAGAAGACACAGATAAGAGATGAAGTTATATTCCGTTACGTTTCGGCGGCACAAAGCCTTGCTCACACAAAATGATAACATGAGTTAAACGCACAATATTTAAATGCAGACAATCTTTTCCAAACCTACTGGACAAACATTCCTGGCTTCACCCGATTGGCTGGTTACTGTTGATGCTCCTTGGCCCTGCCCTGTCTGCTAACTTCACCATAATTTTTCCGTTAATTTGGCTAAACACATTTTTGTTTTCAGATTTTGAACAAATTTAGTTTCCTCAGAAATTTTAAGAGGTTATTCCTGATTTTATATACTCTCACTAAATCAGGGGTGGGGAAACCCTCGCCCGCGGGCGAAATTTCGCCCACGAGCTAATTTCAATTCGCCCCCTTAGGTATTTATTATTTACTAAAAATTATTTATTTACAGCCCAGCAAATAGCTTTTTAAAATACATCTTATATACAGCGTGTCCCAAAGAAATGTATACCCACTTTGTTCGATAATACCAGCTATGAGGATAATAAATATATTACTTTTTATATGTTTTTTAATAAAGAATTTCCTCCTGAATCTAAATATGTAATTATTTTTATTAAAAATTGAAAAACAAAAAGGTTACAGATGTTTAAATTATAATTATTATTTTCGAGACTTCATGTGCGATATTTTCTAATATTTTTGCACGTATACGAGATAAGTTTGAAACCGACGGCACTGGGCAAAACTTACAAAAACAACGTTCTGGAAGACGTCGAACATCTTAGATAAAGCGTCATTTAACCATGGAATTTGTAAATTTTTTGAATTAACTAATAATTACAACATTTATGCTTCAATATCAACACTAAACATAAGTATCTCAAAACAGTCGGTTAAAATATTAGAAAATATCGCACATGAAGTCTCGAAAATAATAATTATAATTTAAACATCTGTAACTTTTTGTTCTTCAATTTTTAATAAAAATAATTACATATTTAGATTCAGGAGAAAATTCTTTATTAAAAAGCATATAAAAAGTAATATATTTACTATCCTCATAGCTGGTATTATCGAACAAAGTGGGTATACATTTCTTTGGGACACGCTGTATATAAGCTTAAAATTTGCCAGACGCCCGCGGAGGTGTTTATGTTATCGATTTTCGCCCTTGGTACTGAAACGTTTCCCCACCCCTGCACTAAATGGTCTGTCTTTACTTCGTAGTTGCTTTGGAGCAGAATAACCTCTTAAAATTTCCGAGGAAACTAAATTTGTTCAAAATCTGAAAACAAAAATGTGTTTAGCCAAATTAACGGAAAAATTATGGTGAAGTTAGCAGACAGGGACAGGGCCAAGGAGCATCAACAGTAACCAGCCAATCGGGTGAAGCCACGAATGTTCGTCCAGTAGGTTTGGAAAAGATTGTCTGCATTTAAATATTGTGCGTTGAACTCATGTTATCATTCTGTGTGAGCAAGGCTTTTAGTTTAGGATCTGGCCCAGAGTTCGTATAAATTTTTGGGTGCAGAGGTTTTGACGACTGATCTAGACAAATTTTGGGGCGTAGAATCCGAATTTTTCTATGCCATCGCACCAAAGTGGTCAAAATGGCAAAAAATTTGCAAAAATGGCAAAATTTTATCAGCTTTTCGTATTTTTGTCATATTCATTTGAAAAAAAATTTAAGGGCAATTTTTTGTTTGAGAATCTGCTGCCTGAACCAAGAAAACTGACAAAAATATCAAAAAATAACAGCAAAAATAGTAAAAAAATAAGTAAATATTGTCAAAAAATAGCAAAAATGAAATTTTTGGCTATTTTGGTGCATAAACTAGCTCTAACCAATCATATCGAACTAAATAGTCAAGAAATTAAATATTAATAGCTCTGCAAGAATTTATTAAAACAAAGTATGCACAAATGTCTAAATTTCGGGTATAAATCGATAAAAATGGTTGTAAAATACTTGAAAAAATAGCCAAAATATAAAAAAATAGTACTAATTTTATGTTATTCTTCGGCTTGCTTGTTGTAAAATGCTTGAACTTCTTAGTTACTCTAAAGAAATCAAATAGATCGATTCTATAAGTCATATTTATTGTGTTTCAGGTTTAGTATTGGTAGTAGCTACAAATTGAGGATCCCTGTATTCATTATTTGATTCAACAGATGATAGATCATGGTAAGTAATAATCGAATTGAATATTTAAAACATAAATATAAAGACCAATGTGTTACAAATTAATTTTTATATGTATAGAATAGAACCAGTTTATTATAATTGCAATTGCAAGAAGTCTTAGTATATTTTATTTTTTCAGGATGTATATATGTCAACTCGTGCCAGAAAAGAAGCATAGCTTAAACCTTGGTAAATGTATCTTGTGCCAGAAGAACAAAAGCCCAAGTGGAGAGAAATATTTGAGCAGCGGAGAACATGGAATAAAAAATTTGCTTCAGTTGGCTTCTGCGTACCCAAATGATGACAGAAGCAAGCGTTTGAAAGCTCTTACTGAGAGTCAGACTCCTTATATCCAGTATCACAGCACTTCGTGCTATGCAACATATAAAAAGTTCGTTGAACGTAGCCAGAAGTCTAAAAATGCTGAATCTGAACCCTCCGATTCCTCCTTGGGGGAAGCATTAACTCCTCCAGAAAATAGTTCAAGCAAAAGGATTAAAACACAGCATATCAAGGATATGAAAGTGTGTGTATTTTGTGGTTCAGCTCGAGTCAAATTGAAAGGTGGAAACATTGACCATGATTTGTTTCGGAAATGTACTTCAGGTCGTGCCCAAAAGTTATTGAGTTATGCTCACTTGTTCCAAGACGATGTTTTTACCAGAGTAGCGATGTTGAACGAATACAAAGATGTATTCGCTGCAGATGTATTCTATCATAATAATTGTATAAAGAAGCATTTTGCAGCCTATGATCACTATGTGGTGGATAAAGCAATGCCTGGTGGTGGAGCTACAGTTTCAGTAGCTACCAGTGATACTGATATCTTTGCGTGCCTCATCTACCATTTAACAAAATGGATTGAGCATGGCCTGAAGGAATTGTGGTTTGTTAAAGGCTCTGGAACAAGTCGCAAAATCATTCCTCTGCATGGCTTGCATCAAAAGCTTGAAAACGATTTGATCCAAGTTTTACCTGCCTTGCATGCTTTAACTGGTTGTGACAGTGTCAGTAAAGTGGGCACAAAATCTAGTGCACTGAAGCAGTCAAACTACTTTGATTAAATTAAGGACTTTGGCAAGGAACCACTTACAGAGGAAATAATCGAAGGTGCCGAAAACTCCGGTTAATTGCATCAAACCCAAGACAAAATTCATATCATTTGATCAACTAAGATCTGAGCAATACTACAAAACTGGGGACAAAATCGATTTTACTCAGCTTCCTTGCTCTTCAAAAAGTATTAGACTGCATATTAAACGGGCATATCTTCAGTACAAACTTTGGCTTGACTCTCCATATGGCTCCATATCTGAAAATTTAAATCCACTTGACTATGGTTACGTAAAGTCTGATGAGGGACTTTTGGAACCTCAACTAACCGATTACCAGTGTTGGGCACTAAAGCGTTAATCCGATAACAGTTAATTAACGAAGTTAACTTTTTTTAACGGACTATTAACGGAAGTTAATTTCCATTTATCGTTATCGGACCAGTTAACTTCCGATAACTCGATATTTAGTCTGTTAAAGTCCGCTAACACGTTAACTGCGAGGAGTCATTCACGGAAGATCACCGCTCCGCGAATGAATTCAAACCGCCATAACTTCAGTCTGCTTCCAGATCTCGCAAGGGGAGGTTGTGCGCTTTTTATTGAAGGTAAGAAGGTTCTTTTAACGTTAGTAAAAGTCCTATAATATTATATATATATTAATACGTATGGTAAAATGTACGGTTGAGAAAAATTAATTTATAGTAATGACTAATGAATAAGTATTTTTACACTGCGTTAGTAAATCTCTAAAAAAGTATATATAGTATGTAAAATTTGAATAATAGTTTTTATTCACTGATTGTAATATTGTCGTCGAATTAAATAACAATTGCGTATATTACATAGACAAAATATTTTATAGACAAAATAATTCATGGACAAAGTATTTTTATTTTATGGACTAAATAATTCATAAATAAAATATTTTATAGATAAAATAATTACATAGAGAAAAATTACTTCTATTGAAAATTCACAGAAAAAGGTTAAGTAAAATAAAATATTTTATATAACGTAATATTATATATTAATATTATTATAATTAATATTATTTTGAATTAATTTTGCTATTTTGTTTGAATTAATATTTTATTAGTTTAGTTACATATTTTATACGATGATATTTTACTTTTTTTAGGTTCTTCTGTATTATCGTCAACTAGACAGCGTTCAGTTCTCTCTTACCAAGCATTCTCTACAACTTTTAAACTTCAACCATGGAGCAGTTGGAGCACCAAGAAGAAGTTCTCGACATTGAGATCGCCTCTGTCTCAGGCACTTCTGAGTCTCAGTCTGACCAGAAGCCTTTCCAAAACAAAAAAGTTGCAAAACTTGATAAAAATACAGTTAAATACCTATTTATTGTTGGATTTTGCATAAATAAACATTTTCTATGGGTTTTAAAGCTTTTTTCCTTGATTTTTTTAAATGTTAGTAAAGAAATAGTTATCGTTAACGGATTATCGTTAACTTCCGTTAACTTTGTAGTAAAATTATCGGATTATCGTTATCGAAGTTAACTTTTTGGTTAACGGTGCCCACCACTGCCGATTACCCAGATAAACCTCAGGATTTGATTGAACCTTGCAGCTGCAAAACCTGTACCAAGAGGTCAAAATGCCCTTGCACTACGTCATCCATACCATGCTGCTCATTCTGCAAGTGCAATCAAAGAACATGCCAAAATCCTAACGCCTGAATTTCAGCAGGTAACTGAATAAAATTACAGATGAACAAATCTGTACATTGTACTTCTGTTTCATTTTCATGGTGTCGGAAGATGATACCATAAAAGCCATAGTGCTTTTATTTGTAAATAATGTTTCAATGAAAGTTTCAAATAAACAAAAAAAGAACAGGAAAAAAAAACAATGGGGCCTCATCATTAAATGAGGTCGTTCCCACTAAGTTAGCTATAACTTAGCCCATTGCCGTGGTGCTGCACTGGGAAGATGCACCTGAGTGACGGTAACACTTTCTCAATCACATAAGCGGCCTTGACAGTTTTTGTTATTTTTGCCACTTTTGCAAGATTTTCAGTCAACTTCATCATCAGAAATAATACATGATCTTATCTCAGTCTTTTACAGCATGCAAACTTAAGAGTTTTATAAAATTAGCACTATTTTTTATATTCTGTCTATTTTTTCAAATATTCTACAACCATTTTTAATCATTGTAACCCAAAATTTAGACATTTATACATGTTTTTGTGTACAGGAAAAACAAAACAATTAGCACATACTTAACAAGCGTTAATGAGAGGCAAAAGAAATTTTAACATGATATCGTCAATTTTATACGTCCCCACACTGTTATTGAAATTGTTTTTAAAATGAATAAAT
This sequence comes from Bathynomus jamesi, assembly GCA_023014485.1. Lineage (NCBI taxonomy): Eukaryota > Metazoa > Arthropoda > Malacostraca > Isopoda > Cirolanidae > Bathynomus > Bathynomus jamesi. The sequence continues at coordinate 1,332,229 of JAJOZX010000208.1, read as the reverse complement.
GCACATCAAGTGGGATAGTTCTAAAGCGCTTGTTAAAAACACAGATATAATAGAAAGAAATATTCTAGAATGTGCATTTATTCATTTTAAAAAAAATTTCAATAACAGTGCGGGGACGTATAAAATTGACGATATCATGTTAAAATTTCTTTTGCCTCTCATTAACCCTTAAGTATGTGCTAATTGTTTTGTTTTTCCTGTACGTTGTATATATTTATGGGCATCTCGCCTTTTATCTTCATTCCCTGACGAGGTGTAGCTTTGAATACACGAAAGGCCTTGGAATCGTTTTTCTTTTTCCTTGCGGGTTTGCAGCATTCATTCATTTCACGTGTTTTATTGTGAAATTCATCCCATATATATAATTCATCCGTTCCCCTCCGTCTAAACTGAACATCTTTAACAACCAACCTTTACTTGTTTCTAGATGCTTCTGTTTTTATTAGTTTTGCCTCGGAATCTGTGCTGCTTAGACTTAAGGTGTGTTCTTTTCAGTGTGGGTTTTTAATTTTTAGTGTTTTTTAAAAAGCTTGTGAATTTTTTTAGTTTTTTAGTTTTGGGTTTTACATTTTGTATTTTATAATTGTCATTCATTGTTCTTTTTTAGTGTGACTTTCATTTTGTTTTAAAGCTTGTGAATTTTTCCCTACTTTATTTTGTATTTTATATTTGTCATTATGGTTTTTAATATTCTGTTTTTAACTTTTTAGAATTTTTGCCTGAAGATGAACATAGTTTGTGCTTGAAACGTTGCAATGTACAAAATATAGTCCCTTTCCAACATGATGGATGTTTCTTTAGGATGCTTTTTTCTTGGATTGGGGGTCGAACGAGGGTGCTTATTCTTGGATTGTTCTAAAATGGAGTTAATTGCTCTAAAATGGTTAAATGAATGCCCGGTTAGGTTAATTGTACACCCTTGACGATTGGTTAGATTAAGTCGTGATATTTTCGTTAGTGTTAACGAAAATATCACGACTTAACCTAACCAATCGTCAAGGGCGTACAGTTGACCTAACCTGGCATTCAATTAACCTTATTTTAATATTTTTATTTTAATTATGTTGTTCTAATTTTTTTATTGCAATATCCTTCGTAATAGAATAAAAACCCACTCTAATAGACAGAGTGGGTATGTTTAGAACAGGAAGATAGTTTTAAAATTTGTGCGAATGTACTTAATGAAAATGCCCCTCCTGTCTCGAGAGAATGGAATCCAACCTAGGTGCGAATTTCTTAACGGTCGATCCCTGAACTGTTTTTTCCCTCTTGTTTTGTTTCATTTGTGTTTCTGTATCCACCCGAGGAGGATGCCAGTGGGCGTCGAAACTGTCGTGGAAATAAACTCTGTCTATTAGAGTGGGTTTTTATTCTATTTTGACCTTCACGTAAAAAAGTGAAGTTTTTTGCATTTATCCTTCGTAAACATTAAAATATTTTTTTTTAATTTTATATGTTAAAATCCTTTAATAGGGATTGAGGTTGAACTTGGGTGCCGTTTCTTGGATTGGGGACTTTGGGGTGCTTATTCTTGGATTGCTCCGATTCCTCTACTGAAAACACTGATCATATTCATACCTAAAATAGAATACTGCTCGGTCCTAACATGCCCATATAAAAAAGAAGACATTGGACAGCTGGAAGGGATTCAGAGAAGCTTCACAGCCAAGATCAATGGGTGCAAAGAACTAAATTACTGGGAAAGGTTACGCGAATTAAACCTATATTCACTGGAAAGGAGAAGAGAGAGATACACCATTATTTACACTTGGAAAATAATGGAGAAACTAGGCCCTAATCTTACTCTGAACCCTGTAACTCCCCAAACAACAGTGGAAAGTAGAAAAGGAAGACTGTGTCGTGTTCCCAAATTAAAGGCTAGACAGGGAACATCCTTAACCCTGAAAGAAAATGGTTTTGTTGCGAGAGGATCAAAACTGTTTAATCAGCTGCCCAAAGACCTAAGGAACACGAGTAGTGTTGCGATGGACATCTTCAAAAGAAGATTAGACGCCTGGCTCAGAACAATCCCCGATGAGCCGGGCGTACCTGCCTGTGTGAGGTGGAGAGTAGAAGAAACCAACTCACTACTTCATCAGGCCAACTCGAGAGGAGGGGACGACAAGCTTGACCCTCGTGAAATGAGGAATCATCGCACAGAACATTTAAAAGGTTTAAGAGATATATATATATATTAGGGTGCCACTTATTTGGGGTGTTTTTCATTTTTTGGGAATTTCTATCAGGACGGGCGCATTTCTGGTGTCATTCCGTCTAAAAACATTGTGTGTAAAATATTTTTGAAATAAAATAATAATTAGAACTGCCTCAACGAGGTCAAAGTTTATACTTTTTGTCGAAAAGTACTCATGGCGTTCTGTTATCATGTCAGTTTTCATTTCGATAGCTGCTGTAGTTTCTGAGTTGAAAAATGATAACAGACAGACAGACGGACGGTCAGAGTCGTTGGTTTAGTCTTCCGCACTGGTGTACAGAAGACTAAAATGAGGTATTATACAGGGTGTAACACGAGTTTATCCAAATATTGATACAGGCGAAAGAACATGTTATTCTAAGTAGAAAATGGGTTGGGACGAGTTTTGCCAACACTAACAGTGTTTCATTCTCTTTTTCAGCGAGTTCTGAAACGACGTGATGGCTTCGGCAACAAGATCTAAAACAGCAGTCTATCTCCTGGGGACCGTGGACCACAGCATCACAGGAAGCATGCTGCCTACGGGAAAGCAGGCGCTTCAGTACTTTTCCACCTTCACCTTGACGTCAAGAAGCCGATCAAGGAAGCAGCCGCTGAGACAGTGACCGCAGTCAAGGAATTCTGGGAGCGGTCCCGTATTCCTACGCAGAAAGACCAACGCGCAAGGGACAAGGTTCTCCGAATGTACGAGAAGTGGCGGGCTCTGAACAAGAACTCGAAACGGCGCACTGTGACCCAAATCAGGAACGAGGCCGAGTTCCTCTCATCCCTTGACCGCCTCTTCGACATCGCACACGAACAGGCGATGTCGATGATCACAATCGAAGAGGACAGGGAGTTCCTGACGGGACAAAGGGCCGAGGTGCGGCGCGGCCGCATCTCCTCCACACGTGACATGACGCTGCACACTGAGGAGGAGCGTGCGAGGAGACAGGAAGCGGAAAGGAGCCGCCGGCAAGATGATGAAAGGGCGAACAGAGAGAGCCGAGAAGAACTCGTCGAACTGGCATCGAGCTCCAGCTCAGGTGCAAGCAGCCCGACTCGGTCACCGACACGGCGTCGTCGCCGAGAAGAAGAGGAAGAACTCTCTCTCCCGGGCCCGTCCACGTCGAATGCAGAAGCATCTACGACCCTTTACCACCCAAGCGATTCCGCGCGTCGAAAAAGATGATCACCCCTGATCTCTCCGCAGCGATGGATCGGACGAAACTTACCGACCGAGAAGGTGTTTTTTGCTGTCGGCGGCTGCGAGGAGCTTGGGCCACGACCCTGAGGAGCTGGTCTTGAACCGCGAATCCTCCCGCCGCGACCGAGCAAAGTTCCGTGCTATGGCAGCAGCGGAAATGAAGGCAGCCTTCCATCCTACTGTGCCGCTGACCGTTCACTGGGACGGGAAAATCGTACCAGCGGCTGACGGAGGCCCTGCTGAAGATCGCCTTCCAGTTCTGGTGTCTGGGGAGAACGTCGACAAGCTTCTGGCTGTGCCCAGCCTCCCCGACGGCACCGGCCGCGCCATGGCGGAAGCCGTCCTCTCTGCCCTCGAGGATTGGGACATCAAGGGACGGATCTGTGCCCTCTCTTTTGACACCACCGCCTCAAACACAGGACTCTCAGGAGGAGCTTGCTATATCATTGAGCAGAAAACTCGAGAAGACAGTGCTTCATTTGGCTTGCCGCCACCACATCCACGAACTGGTGTGCGAGAAGGCATTCACGGCGTGCCTCGGTCCCTCTACTGGTCCTGACATCCTCCTGTTCAAACGATTCGCCGCCCAGTGGGACTTCATCGATCAAACCAAAGCGAAGCCCTTCGAGGATGGAACCATGCCGCAGCACCTGAAGGACGCCCGCGACGACCTGCTGATCGAATTCAGCCGCCTCCTCGACGGTCAACATCCACGTGATGACTACAGGGAACTTCTGGAGCTCTCTGTAATTGTGCTGGGCGGTCCGAACAAGCGGGGTGCCCGGTTCGCTCGTCCCGGCGCCTTCCATCGCGCGCGCTGGATGGCAAAAGTCATCTATGCCATCAAACTGTTCCTGTTCCGGGAACAGTTTCAGATGTCGTCAGGCGAAGCGGCTGGAATCCGGCGATTCACCATCTTCGCCGTGTCCATCTACGTGACGGCCTGGTACAAAGCGCCGCTCCCGGCAACGGCCCCAGCCGCGGACCTCGCGCTGCTCAAGGCCCTCGTCTATTATCCGGACTCAGCGGTGGCCAAGGCGACGGCGACAGTCTTCGCCAGGCACCTATGGTACTTGAGCGAGCGCCTCGTCACCCTGGCCATCTTCGACGAGGGTATCGACTTGGCGACAAAGCGGGAGATGATTAAAGCGATGGAAGAAGAGGAAGGATCGGAGGATCCCCCGCGGCGTATCAATGTGGACCTGTCCACCGCCTCAATCGCCAACAATACATTGGCCAAGTTCACAACGACTACATCAAAGGAGTTCTTCAAGGTTCTGGACATCAGCACCGCCTTCCTGCTCAAGGATCCGGAGGAGTGGCGGACGGACCCAGCCTTCATCGCCGCATCCCGCCGAGTCCAGGCCCTTCAAGTTGTCAATGACTTCGCGGAGCGCGGGTGGCGTTGATGCAGTCTTTCAACCTGGCCCTTACCAAGAGTGAAGACCAAAGGCAGTTCCTCTTACAAGTGGTCGAGAAGCACCGCTGTGACTTCCCAACCGCCCGCAAGTCCACCGTGACCTCTGCAAAGTAGGCAACAATGAGAGGGAGATGGGCGCCCATGATACCCCCCCCCCCTTGAGGGGCTAATACTCGAGTTGAGGGGGACCTAGAGTTGAAAGTATGAAGTCCAGTTATATGTTTTAGGTCAAGATTAGTAGCTTGAACAAACTAGAAGTGATATTTTATTTGCTAGAGGCATAGAACATCATGATCTAAAATTTCTACTTTTCGAGAAAATATACAAACTTTGACCGTATTGAGGCAGTTCTAAATATTGTTTTATTTCAAAAATATTTTACACACGATATTTTTTGACAAAATGGAACCAGAAACGCGCCCGTCCCGATAAAAATTCAAACTTTCGAAAATAAGTGTCACCCTAATATATATATACACCTTTGGTTAGCTTCCGCCAGAATTGTTCATTCTGACGAAGGTCAAGCTTTTCACCACCTTAGACCTACAGTTTAACGTGGAATCCGAACCACGCCCCATCAGCAGCCCAGCGTCTTAACCACTAGGCCACCTAGGGTACCCATTTATCTACCAACCACTTTTTTTATTGTGTGGAAGGATGAACAGCTGGATTTTGCTGCGCGCCGGCTGCCGTCGGGTCTCGAACCCGGGGCCGATGTATTCGTAGTCAGTGACGCTAACCACTACTATATGCGAGGGCCACTCAATATATTTTGCCCCACCTTTTTTTTCTTTCCAAGTTTTCTTGTTAGTTTCAGAAATTTTGTACACAAGTAGTTACATACCTTTTTTACAAGTTTTTATTTTTCCACATAGTCTCCATCCTTTTGTACGGCTTTCCTCCACCTCGAAACAAGGGCCTTTATCCTTTGCTGGTAAAAGTCCGCTGGGTTCTGCTGGAGCCACCTCTTAATCTCCTCAACAACCTCATCGTCACTCTGAAACTTTCTTCCACCAATAGCATCCTTCATTGGCCCAAACAAATGGAAGTCTGAAGGTGCCAGATCCGGGCTGTATGGAGGGTGGGATAACACAGTCAAGCGCATTTTTGTGATGACCTCTCTTGTTTGCAAACTGTTGCGTGGTCTTGCGTTATCTTGCAAAAGAAGGACGTCTTCCAGTTTTCTCTCCGGTCGAACTCGCTTTATATGTCTCTGGAGTTTCTGTAGGGTAGCAATATATGCTTCTGAGTTGATTATTTGTCCTTTCTTCATAATGTCCACCAGAATCACCCCTTTCATGTCCCAGAAGATGGTGGCCATAACCTTTCCAGCAGATGGAGCCATTTTGAACTTTTTCTTGCGTGGGGAGTCTGCGTGATGCCACTCTATGGATTGGCGTTTTGTTTCAGGTTCAAAGTGGTGTACCCAAGTCTCATTCCCAGTCACATTTCGTGAAAGGAAGTCATCCCCTTCTGTCTCGTATCGAACCAACGACTCGGAAGCAATTTCTTTTCTTTGGGCTTTGTGATCTTGTCAGTTGGCGAGGAACAAACCGTGAACACACTTTTGAGTATCCCAGTTGCTGAATTATCGTATTCACACTTCCTTCACTAATTCCTATCTCCAGTGATAGCTCCTTGTATGTGACGCCCCGATTTGATCGAATAATGCTGTTAGCACGTTGCACAGTGTGAGATGTCACAACCGATGCCGGGCGACCGCTGCGTGGCTCATCATCGAGGCTGGCTCTCCCTCTCTCCGATGATCTCTCACGTTTAGACCAGCGTCCAACTGTGCTTCGATCAACAGCATCATCTCCATAAACGTTTTGTAGACGTTTGTGAATACCGGGTGTACATAAAGTCAGGATCTATTTTTGTGAAGCACTTGGAAATTATATGGAATTCAATCATAAAATGATAAAGTGGTAACATGTATTAAATAATTAAGAGTAGGATTCGACGTGACGCCCATCAGTATCCCTGCACAGCTCAAATCGTTCCGCAGCATTTCTAAACACATTCTGGAGCATTTGCGGGGTTATGTTATCTGCAGCAGTTCGTATACGTGTACGTAAGTTTTCAAGACTCGTAATCTTCGTCTGATAGACGTGCGATTTGATAAAGCCCCATGCAAAGAAATCTAAAGGGGTTAAATCTGGTGATCTCGCTGGCCAAGGTCTGTTGCTTCCGCGTCCGATCCAGCGATTTGGAAAACGTCCATTTAGATAATCCTGAACAATTTTGGCATAGTGACAAGGAGCACCATCATGTTGATAGACGACGGTACTAACAATCCTATCCCCGTCGTCTATCAACATGATGGTGCTCCTTGTCACAATGCCAAAATTGTTCAGGATTATCTAAATGGACGTTTTCCAAATCGCTGGATCGGACGCGGAAGCAACAGACCTTGGCCAGCGAGATCACCAGATTTAACCCCTTTAGATTTCTTTGCATGGGGCTTTATCAAATCGCACGTCTATCAGACGAAGATTACGAGTCTTGAAAACTTACGTACACGTATACGAACTGCTGCAGATAACATAACCCCGCAAATGCTCCAGAATGTGTTTAGAAATGCTGCGGAACGATTTGAGCTGTGCAGGGATAGTGATGGGCGTCACGTCGAATCCTACTCTTAATTATTTAATAAATGTTACCACTTTATCATTTTATGATTGAATTGCATATACTGTAATTTCCAAGTGCTTTACAAAAATAGATCCTGACTTTATGTACACCCTGTATTTCTAATTGGTTCCTTCTCTGCGGTTAAGAACTCGATAACAGCTCTGTTTGCGACGCACATCACTGTCAGACGCCATTTTCAAGACTACGTTAACCATCGGTTTTATACAAGAGCGTTTAAAAGCGGTTTTATATGTACAAGGAGGGGAGGTTCAAACTGGAAAAATCGGTTATGTGAAGCGCAGAAAGTTTAAACTTACGGCCCAAAAGACATTTCAGCCCCATGGACTATTACAGTATTTAGCTAAGCAAAAAGGGTGGGGCAAAATATATTGAGTGCCCCTAGTGTGTGTGTGTGTGTGTGTAATTATATATATATATATATATATATATATAATTTCCTTAGTGAGCGGAGGCAAGTCGTTACAGTACAAGGAGTATCTTCATCAGAATCAGAGGTCCTCAGCTCGGTTCCACAAGGAACAGTATTAGCTCCACTACTCTTCATAATCATGCTAACTGACATAGATGAGGACGTTACCAGAGACAGCACAGTAACATCCTTTGCGGATGACACAAAGATCAGTAGAAAAATAAGAAACCCAGAAGACACAGGATCTCTACAAACCGACATAAACAAAATCTACAAGTGGACGGAAGACAACAATATGAAGTTTAACACCGAGAAATTTCAGCTATTACGGTACGGAAAAAAAGACCTAAAATCCATGGAATATTATACCCCAAATGGACAGGAAATTCAGAGAAATTCCAGAGCAAAAGATTTAGGGGTTGTAATGACAGATGATGTGAAATTTGAAACACAAAATAAGATAGCAGTAAACAGAGCAAAGAGAATAACGGGTCAGATATTAAGAACCTTTAAACGAAGGGATAGGAATGTAATGATTCCTCTACTGAAAACCCTGATAATACCTAAATTGGAATGCTGCTCGGTCCTAACATCCCCATATAAAAAAGAAGACATTAGACAGCTGGAGGAGATCCAAAGAAGCTTCACAGCCAAGATCAATGGGTGCAAAGAACTAAATTACTGGGAAAGGTTACGAGAACTAGACCTATATTCGCTGGAAAGGAGGAGAGAGAGAGAGAGAGAGATACACCATTATTTACACTTGGAAAATAATGGAGAAACTAGTCCCTAATCTTACTCTGAATCCCATAACTCCCCAAACAACGGTGGAAAGTAGAAGCGGTAGACTGTGTCGTATTCCCAAATTGAAGGCGAGACAGGGATCATCCTTAATCCTGAAAGAAAATAGTTTTGTAGTGAGAGGACCAAAACTGTTTAATCAGTTGCCCAAAGTCCTAAGAAACACGAAGGGAGTTGCAGTGGAAATCTTCAAAAGAAGACTAGACGCCTGGCTCAGAACAATCCCCGATGAGCCGGGCGTACCTGGCTATGTGAGGTGGAGAGCGCAAGAATCCAACTCACTACTTCACCAGGCCAACTCGAGAGGAGGGGCAACAAGCTTGACCTTCGCGAAATGAGAAATCATCGCGCGGAACCTTTGTAAGGTTGTAAGGTAAGATAAGGTAAGGTATATGTATATATACTGTATATATATATCGGATGGGCGAGAAAAAAAGGGAGACCTCGAACTTTGGCTGTAAAATCCAAAGTTATGGTCAGATTTCAATATTTTTTTCACACCCAACAAGTAAGTAAATTTCGTATACAATGAGCGGATTTCAAACAAAACTAATGAAAATTACGGATTTATTGAACATTTCTTTATGCCACTGGAAATTCCCCATTTACACTACTACTGCATTGTATGTGCAGATAAAAAGTTACAAAGTACTCACATATGGTACTACCTTGATGTTAAAAAAACTGCTCGATATGTTTACCACGAACTTCTACAACCTTTTTCAGTCTAGGACGGAACTCATCTATGGCTTTATTGATATTTTCTTGTGGTAGCTCATCCCATTTTATCAGCAGCTGTCGTAAATGAGCGACATTTTTTACTTTGACCCGATAAATTCTCTGACAAATTTTCCCAAAGGCCGTAATTGGCAGGATTTAAATCAGGACTGTTTGGTGGCCAAATTTAATACCGCTACCTGGTATTTTTTTGATATATCCTGTTTCATCGATTTTCTTGAGAAGCTTGTCCAAACCTCCTGCAGTTGGCTTACGTTAATTAAAATCGCTTTAATTATCAACTTCAACCTATGATTAGCAAGATTTTTCTGGAATATTCGCCATAAATCCAATTTCTCAGCTAAAATATAACATACCAACCATAAAATTACCTAGTACTAACATACTAAAATTTCATGGTTCTATGTACCATATTTGCCGAGATATGAAAGATTTAAAAGGTCTCCTTTTTTTTGCCGACCCGATATATATATATATATATATATATATATATATATATATATATATATATAATATATATATACATACAACTGCAAAGAACACGCAGTATAAATAACGTAAAGAACGACGCTTGTATAGGAGATATTCCGCGCAAGACGAGAGAGAGAGAACGAAACAAGTGAAAAAATGAGGTAACCACCCGGGAATCGAACCCGGGATCTTCCGATTGCCGGTCAGATTCCCGGGTGGTTACCTCATTTTTTCACTTGTTTCGTTCTCTCTCTCTCGTCTTGCGCGGAATATCTCCTATACAAGCGTCGTTCTTTACGTTATATATATATATATATATATATATATATATATAAACAAAAGAGAAACGTCTTTTTAACATCATTAATGATCTTGAATAAAAACGCAACAGACTTTGAGAAGTTCATAAAATACAATGTTCTGAAAGTTTAATATTATGTTGTGATAAAACAATATCTAACATTTATACATACCAAAGACTCAACATAAAAGTACGAAGGTCAGTACAAAAGTAATGCCTCTTATTTTCCAGTTCGTAAATACAATGAGAGGCATTTCTTTTGTACCAACCCTCCTACATCTTTTTTACATGGTAAAATTCGTTATTTAATATCAATTTAGGCGCTATTTTCTTGCCATTTCATCATATTTACTGAACTCTGACTAACGTACACAGACACCTGAAGGGATGATTTTGCTGTCCGAGGTTTCTTTACCTAAACAGGTTTCTGATTCTTTTTCCCCGTTTGGTTGCCGTATGTTGCAGGGCCATTTCCCCAACGATTAAGTTGAAAGATAAATCAACTAACCAACCAATTAAATAATAATAATAATAATGTTTTGGTGTGTTTAACCTCCTTTGTAATCGGCAGAGGTCGTGTGACGGACGGGACCAACAACTTTACGCGGGGTCGGAGTCACGGCCTATTCTGAGGTCTTTATCAGAACTTAGAATAGGCAGAAATCTCGCGTTTCCGTAAATAAATTGTTTATTAGTTCATATTTGTAAACAAACACTGACCATGAATGTCTCAAACTATTCAGATCTTGTACCGTAAATATCTTTAATTTGACCAAAGAATATAAATAATACGAAAGAATATACAAGATTACTAAGTAAAATAAGTGCTTCAGAAAATCCCCGTCTCTATATGAAAACTCGACGCTATTTCACACGTATGAATTTTATGAAACACTTCTTTTAACATCAATTTTTGACACGGCTTTATTCAACTTTAAAATCATTCTTTCATTCTCGTCGTCAAAAAGGTAAAGGCTTTTTTTTTTCTTAAGATGGTGGGATAATGTGCTTGATGAATGCTTTCGCAGAGTCGGAGATAAAAAAAAGAAGTAATTACACGTGTAAAATGAGTGAGTGGGCTTCGTGTCTCTAGAATGAAATCATAGTTAAATTGGGGATGCGTCAATTTAATCGCTATATAGATATTATGCAACCGGTTTAATATTATTGATTACGTTGCGATTAATATATTTTTGTCCTTTTTTTTTTAATCCAACAATCTATCTATCTCTCTCTCTTTTAACAGCGCTCAGGTCAAGTAATGCGACCCATTGCTCTAACTCCCGTATTATTATTATTATCCCGTATTATTATTATTATTATTACTACTAGCATCATCGGGAGTCGACCCATCGACTTCAGTGTCTTTACTTCGTTTAGAGAGAAGTTGCCAACTGAAGTACGGACACTGACAACTGTTTACGCAACTCGTAATAATGCCCCAGTTTACCCTCTTCCTCGGGATATTGTACTGGTAAAGCGCCGAGCTTTTAATATGAAGGGCCTGGGTCTTGGCTTGGACTCAAGATTTCAGCGACTAAGGTGCCTCTCTAGGCTTACCTCACTGGGGTAGTGATTCGAAATCCACGATAAGCTGTAGGTTCCCTACGTCATACGAACTTCCACGATATTAGAAGTTAAACATACCCAGACATTATATTTTTTATATTACACGAGGGATATTTTATACGTCCTAATAAAATATACTCATCAGTGGGGTCATATAGACGTCTTTAATTAATTATTATTAGTTACATAAGCCTGTTGATTGAGTAAAACGATGGGCTACTGATTAAGAGGCAGTTCCAAGGTGGGGCAACAAACTTGATTTTCGTCAGAAAGAACAATTTCAAAAAACACATATTCCATCAGGATTCGAACCCGAGATCTCTGACGCGGAGTCTTGGGCGTTGACCAGTAGACTACGACAGAATAAAAGTTAACACAATGTAACGTATATTTTATCATCCCGAGGGAAACACTTTTAATGCGTTTATATATATATTTTTTTTTTTTTTTTTTTTTTCTTAGAACTATATATATATTAGTTTCAAGAAGAAAAAAATCTACCTAACAAAATTATATTTTAAAACCAGCTAACTAAATGTCAAAAAAAAATCTTTATTTAAATTAGTTATCGTTCAAGTATTAATTTTTAAAAAATAAATATATCTAAATTACGACATTTGCATAGTTTTTAAGTAAATATTTCGCACATAATTATAGTTCAATTTAATTAGTTTTCCATCATTATTCTCACTTTCTCTTCAGTTTCAAATAGGTGTGTGTGTGTGTGTATATATATAACTGCAAACACGCAGTATAATTAACGTAAAGAACGACGCGTCGTTCTTTACGTTAATTATACTGCGTGTTTGCAGTTATAAATGTATATAATGTTACGGCATGCGGGAGGTGCCCCCTTGGGGCATTGGTTTCTGCGCGGATGTAGAGGAATTACGGCATTTGAATGAGTGAGGCCCATGGTGAAATGGTTATCATATCTGACCGGCAATCGGAAGATCCCGGGTTCGATTCCCGGGTGGTTACCTCATTTTTTCATTTGTTTCGTTCTCTCTCTCTCATCTTCCGCGGAATATCTCCTATACAAGCGTCGTTCTTTACGATATATATATATATATATATATTAGGAATTTGTTTTTATTATTAAAGCCTATACATAAAAGTAACTGACCCTTATGAAACATAAAATGGAAAACTGATTTGAATCCAACAGTAAAATTCAACAAAGTTAAAAAAAAAGGCGACTTTATCAAGGACAAGGTATATTAAAGAACATTGACCTTTATATAATATATATATATATATAATGCAAAGCTATCTCACCAGAATTCGAACCAATCACCTCTTGAATAGACGGTGAAGGCGCTGACCGTTACACTATGACAGGATAAAAATTGTGGGGTTCGAATCTTGGTGGGGTAATTTTGCTTTATGCAGAATCGTGCGTTTCATGAAATATATATATATATATATATATATATATATATATATATATATATATGATAGTGTCAGACGACGTTTCAGAATCAAACTGCGATCATATATATATATATATATATATATATATATATATATATATATATATATATATATATATATATATATATATATCTTCACAACAGGATTAATTTACTTTGTTCTGCACTATTAATATCGCATGCTTGTCTATAACGATATATGCGAGGAACAGAATACGCCCTAAACGTCACGTAGACGTTTTAAGAGACTTTTTCACGCTCAATTTTTTTGTTGTTTTCTGCTATTAGTGGTGTTTTTTGTTCTCCTTCCGCGCGACAGATGTCTGTTCGGATGGTAAACCATAAGTGTTGTCAAGTTTAGACACGGAAAACATCAATCTTACTTTAATATTACGTCATCTTTCATAGCTGAAAGTTCTCAAAACGTCTGGAATGCTTTGGTTTGTATTTTTCGGGGAAGTTTTGTGGTATTCTGTGATTGCATATAATAATACCAATTCAGGAAATTTGAGGATATATATTTTATGGTATTCTCGTAATATAGTTAATAATAAAGACATTATTAATGGTGATTACGGAGAAGGAGGTATGATTTATACGTAATTTGGCTTATATGTTAAATGTAATGGGCGTATCTGTATTAAAGGATGGATTTATTATTTCTAAGCCAAGTCACTGTATGATTATATTCATTCCCGGTAAGTTACGAGGGCAAGATGACAGTGGAGACTAACTTTCTCCTTCATCAAATCCTATAGAATGAAGAAGAATAATGCTGATGAATAGTCGAGGGCAAGCATCCTAAACATGCATTTGTCCGACAACGAAATAACAAAGCGTTATTAAGGATCTGCGAAGAAAAGTTTGAGTACGAAATGCGTACCACGATAGAAAAAAAAGTGTGCGCGCAACATGCAGGAAAGATTATCCCTTCCCAATACACACACACACACACACACACACACGTGTATCTCCTTTGTAATATATATTTTTTGTTGTTTTTTAATTAAATAATTAACCTCACTCAACCAAACAACGTAGTTGTAGGTGTCCTCTGATGAGGAAGACGGCGGTTAGGGAAGATCAGAAGCAAAAAAATCAATTAAAGTACCAATACTACATACTTCATATCTCACTAAAATATTTGAAAAAAAATGTTAAGAAAAGCTACGAATCTCTTAAATATTAATTGAGAATCAACATTAAATCAAGTCGAAAATTCTGTCTCAGTTCCGTGCATGTATCAATTCCATATACAGATCTCAATTTTGTTTTGTGCCTTTCTCGGTTCTGTATATCGTACTTACCTCGCAGTTCTGTACTCCGACTCTTAAGTTGTACCCGTCGCAATCGTTTTCTTGACGTGCTCTAAAATTCGACAAGTGTGACTGCGGAACAGCTCATGAACACTTATTGTAGATGTATGAGGTTAAAAGGAAAGCTATAAAACTGTATAGGCCTACGTAACTTCCTTAAAAAGCACGTAAGCAAATTGTTAACAGTCCAAAGATTATCATCAAAATGGGAAGGTACACAATTGAGGAAAAAACGTTCGTAAAGGAATAAAATGCGTGGAAAATGATAAAAATGTAAGAATTCAGCAGTAATTCATAATTGGTTGGGAAAATAATATGCTTACTAAAAAAAATAACACCATTTGGAAGGACAGGACAAGGCATTCGGCGCCAACCGTAAGAAAAGCGAAGGACTCTGACCAATGGTATTAAGAATTTATGAATTATGATGAATTCTCGCTGAATTATATTCAAATTTATAATATTTTATCCATTTTTTTACTCGGTATTCCTTTCCGCATACAGGAAGTAGCTCGGGGCTAGCCTTGTACCACAAGGCGCAATACTTGAACCCACATTAATTGTTCACTGTAATGTAGATAATGAAACATTCACTTGCACAATATCATTTTTTTCTAATGATACAAAACTCAGCAACGAGATTCGAATACCAAATGATGTAAAAAGCCTTAACAGAACGATACAAATACAATATGCAAATGAAGAAAAGGGAATAAGAAATTTAATATCTAAAATTTTACATTTTCTAGCTAAAAGTCATGAGATACTATGCGCATGCGCGAGTGAGCAGGAAATCCAAAGGAATTTAAACCAAACAAGATTTGAAGCTACCTATCACTGATGGTATAAAATAGATTATATCCTCTATGACACGAGACTTCGTAACTAAATTAAACAAACTAAAATCGGAGTAAACCAAATTATTTAAGACAATGATTTGTGGTTTGAAGGAAGCACCTGCTGAAAGCCGCCAGTATAAAGTGAAAATAAAGATGATGCAGGGATCTACAGTAGGTCATTTTGTTGGGCTGCCATGTTCTCGTTAAAGTCTCTCTGTTACGAAGATGGGTATGTGGAATAGCTCGTGACTTCAGTGAAGTGGTATTATAAGCTAGAAAGAGTGACTTTGTATTCATCGATGGATATTTGATCAAGTCTACTAAAAATATCTGTCCATTCTTGGAAATCATCGGCTTCTGTTGTTCTAGCTGGGTGTTATATACACACACACACACACACACACACGTGTGTGTGTATGTGCATCTCCACATAAGCGAGGCAACGACGAAGGGTCTGATAAGGATTTGAGATATAATCGAGGGATCGAACGGTGGTTTCGGTTAAGTCATTAACTAATGAAGTACTCGCTAATCTAGCCTAAACTAACCTAACTTAACCAAGACCAATGACTTTTTCCCGACTGTAAAAATTTTTATATAAATTTTGTAATGTTCGGAGGTACCAAAAGTGTTACCTCACAAAAATAAATTACCCCACTACATCTGTGAATTATGACACACTCGATCTCACTTATGCCCAGTTGCCTACGCATACACATACGTTGCAAGAGAATTGTCACACATGCCACACCTCCAAAATCACTCCTCAGTGGGAGAGACGAAAATGAATACAGTTTCTACCCAAGGGTCCCGTATTGAGGCCTTGACACGAACCTTATGGAACACGTTTCGGGATCGCCTTGACCTTCAACAACCCAAACGTAACTTTCTCCCACGTGTGTGGCATACCTAAGGGGAAAATTTAACTAAACTTTGGCACAGAATAATGATCACACCATGGTACAAAAACTCCCAACCTCAATGCCAAGACATGTCCCGCGTCCTTCATAAAACCTGTGGATATGCTGTTTCATCTTGTCTATACCCTAAATATATGTTACACACACAAAAAAATGGGTTATTTAAAATGTTTATATACATATATATATATATATATGGTGGCGCAAAAGTTGCGCACCATACAATAAATTACATTTCAGCAATCGAACTGGTGACCATTAATTTGAAAACACTTTCCGATTTGCTGTACATATGATGTTTGTTAATCGTTAATTACCGTTTCTTTATCGTCTGCGGTGAATGACTCAGAGAGACAGATCAGTTGAAAGAAAAAATTAAATTTTACTCTTCCATGATTAGCGTTAGCGTGCTTGGAAGTGTTCAGAGCGAATCAAAAATTGTTTTCAACTTAAGTCATTATTTCGAATACTGACTGGTAATTTACCCTGTGGTGCACGACTTTAGCGTTTTACTGTAATTTATCCTATGGTGCCCAACTTCAGTTCCACCTTGTATATAATATATATATATATATATATATATATATATGAAAATTATTTCACGAAGGTAACACGTGAAAAATATTTATGATGAATAAAACCACGAAGGAAAGGAAACACAAAATGGTGCTCAAGCGCTTTCGTCTAATGACATCCTCAGTGTTCCTGAGGATGTCATTAGACGAAAGCGCTTGAGCACCATTTTGTGTTTCCTTTCCTTCGTGGTTTTATCATATATATATATATTATATATATATATATATATCAGAGGCGGATCCAGACTTTCCTGTCGCTGGGGTGGGGGAGCGCATATATTTATATAACAAATTTAATATACAACCAAAAAAGCTATAAAATTTCCTTCCTAACTATAACAAATAATTCTATATGTCCTTATTTAATGCGAGTTTATTGTACGGGGCTCCAATAAACCTTAGCCCCCCCGCCCATGGCCTAAACCATTAGAGGTACAGTAAAATTAAACATACCTTACAAAAGAGAATTTAATCCTGCATTTAATGAGAAACAATCAAAACTTGGTGTTCCCGCCATTGGCTTCCAAGACAGCCTGAATTCGCTTTGGGTAGCTTGTCAAAAGTGACGTGAATAGATCTTGATCGTTACGCAAATTTGCTAAAACAGTTTCAATGTGTTGCGTCATTGTATCCTTCGAAAATCGATTTGCTGCAGGTCCTTGAAACGAGAGACATTCAACCTTGTCCTTTATAATTGATCCAATGTGTTTACAGACGTTCAGGTCAGGAGAATTTCCTGGCCATTCTTCATTTCCAAAGAAATCGATCTCATGGTTCCGCAACAACTGTTGAGTGGCTAATGCCTTAAAGCAGGGGGCCTTATCGTGCAGAAGTGTGACCTGAGCAACATCCATAACATTGTTTGGGTTTCTTAGAAAAGGAATGACATGCTGGGATAGAATAATATCACGAAAATACTGTCCATCCCAACTCTGACCATTTGGCTTCAGCACCCACATGAGCTTCTTTGCAGTGAACAAAACAAACACGCCAACACAGTCTGGACTTTTTAATAATTCGCGATAATGTTCATTGTCATAGATTTCATCTGGTGTTGTGGCCCACACTCGATCATTTTGGTAGTTAGGCCGACGTATTACGTAAACAAAAAATTCATCGGAGACAGCTAAATGCGTGAAATCATCCACATCCCAATCTTCAAGATAATGGGCAAACCACATTCTGCCATCGAAGTTAAGTTGAGTTTTTCTTGCCTTTGGAAGTTCATGCCAAGGCTTTAAACCTTGCCTATAACGGTACAGTCGAATGATCTCACCACTAACGATCTTTCCTCTCAACACTTCGATCTCTCTAGCACAGCTGTTTTTCCGCTTACGCGTACCGCTTTCAATGATGTCCTTTGTTTCCTGCGAAAGTGGCAAATTTGGGCGCCCAGATTTGGTCGTATCCATGTCACATTCATCCAAAGTTTTATTCCAATTTCTTTTGACGAAGTCCTCACTTCTTCGCAACTTTTTGGCAACCCATGAACGTGTTATAAAGGTGGCTCCAGCATCACGAGCTTCCCGAAATGTTATTGCTCGTACGCGATCTATCACACGTTGCCTCTCCGAATCACCAATTAATTGAGAAGCCATTATATTATCACTTTATCAGCTAGAGCAATTTTAATACCCGCAATAAATAAAGAATTTTATATATTTTTATAATCACTAAAAACTATTTCGATATAAGTAAACATGTAAGCTGCAAATGGGGGGAGCTAAGGTTTTTTGGAACCCCTTATTCGGAAGATGCAATATTTATTTTGTTAGTCTGCGCAGTGATCCAACATTTTTTTCACTAAAATCACAGGAGGTGAAGGTGTAGAAAAGCAATACATAGCATTAAATGTATTAGCAATATATTAATTAGAAACTAAAACATTTATAATAGAAAGAGAAATAATAACAAACGCAAAATAGCAAATCATTACATTTGAAGTCAACGTTTTTATCGTAAAAACCGATCAATAACATTATGTACGTTAATGCTAAGATTCTGATGGATACTCATAATAAGGCCAAACCATCCAATCGTTCTTCCATCATAATACGACGAACGTAGGTTTTCAGCCGTTTCATGTTGGAAAATGATCTTTCTACAAATTTATATACAATAACTGATAACGAAGGATAATAACGGATAACCACGTTGGTTGCAACATGTATCACGTACAATTTTCAAATTAAATAAGTTATTTGAAAACGGCTACACTCTGCCTAGCGAATAAAGCTAGTTTTAATAGATTTATGCTTACAATATTGAAAAATATAAAAAATTCGCCCCTGATGTATATATATATATCAAATAATTTAAAAAATGTTTACCAGTTACTCATATAAAAGAGGTTTGTACAGTTTCGGAAAAAAGTTCTGCTAGAAACTTAAAATATCTAAAAAACAACAAAATACTAATTAGTAAATGATTGGATTTTGTTTTTTAAATTTTATTAGTATTGCCAAAAACAATAACATATCAAGACAAAACAGATTATTACCAATTAGTCATTTTTTATGCTCTTCAGAAATTTTAAATTTCTTGGCGAACTTTTTTCCTAATTTTTTTTTTTTACACAAACACGCTTTAAATTTAAAATATAGTATTTGCATGATATGAAATTTTGTATTACCTTCACAATGTTATGATGCACATTTTTATGCTAAACTGTCATTGATGAAAGATAGGTTGTGTACAGTATATGAACATATAAGGGTTGCAGAATATGCACAGGGTAGCCACAAAGTCCCTTTGCATGAAAAACAAGGGCAACATACGACTATGCTGTAATTTCACTATAAAGGGGCTTTGTGGTCACTTTGTAGTTAAGTTAGCTGGTTGTTCTCTTTACTACTTCGAAGTCGGATGGTAAGAGTACGCCAAAGGTCTTGCTACCACAAATTCTGTAATATATATATATATATATATATATATATATATATATACCGGGTGGAACAAAAAACTATTACCATGATTTTTAACAACATAATTTTACCTTTATCAAATATCTATTTCGTGAAGAAGTTGGATTTTTGCTAACTGTAACCATTATTTTGTAATTAGCTGTTATACAGACACGGGTAGAAAAACTTTTTTCTATACAGTTACCTAATTGAGTCCAAGATTATGCGGAATGTGCCCTCCTCCATTATCAATGCACGCTTTCAACCTTGACTTCTCCCTTATCGACGGCAGTACTGCATCAAGGATTTTTTCTTGGTAATAAGTAGCAGTGATTTTGACATTTTGATCAACAAAAACAATCTCTGACTTCCCTAACTTTGAAATAAAGATGGAAACCATGATTTTTTGAGAAAAATGCGGACGTTCCCTGCAAAGTCGATCTAGACTGCTAGATTTTTTGTCCTGTCTTCCATAAACTCGGTCATTTTGTGTGTTTATTGTCGAACCAACCGTAAAGGTCTTCTCGTCGCTGAACCATATTTTCGACACTTCTCTGTCTGGGAATCGATCTAATAGAGCACGACATTTTCAACTCTTGCTTGCTTATTTGATGTAGAGAGCTTATGAACTTCGACTCTTTTAAAACATTTTAGACCCAGATCATCTTTTACTATACGACGAACGCTAGAGCGAGAAATACCAGTAGTTTTTGAAATTTCTCTAACGGACTTGTGGGTGTTGGGCCGTTCTTCTTGACTGCATATCATGGATGAAACCGTGTCAATATTTTCCTTAGTACGTGATGTTTTTGGCCTTCCACTGCCTTCTTTTCTTTTGGTCGATCCTGTGATATCGATCTTCTTTATGAGATATTGAAGTCCAGGTATCGTCCACCGTTTATTTGGAAACTCTTTCTTCATTCGTTTTGCACCCTAGTGTTTCTCCTTACGCAGGTTCAATATCGATACTTCATCTTCCAAAGAGTACTTCATTATGTTATAACTTGTTCACCAACTATAGCAGAATGATGGTCTGAAATGAAAAAGGAAATAAATTAATTATTTTATTTATGGAGAAACTGACTGTCATCTGAAAGTATCAGTTGCTGACTTTGACTGCCATTCAATTGAGCACCATATTCTGATACCTCCCTCCAGTTGTGAGCCTGTACCTCTACTCCTGGGGCGTTAATTTAGATTCAAAGCCAGCGTTTGAAATAGTAAAAGTATGGGTACAACATACGGCCTCAGCAGTAAGATCAATATACAGGGTGAGCCACAATATTTTTTCAAAAGCTGGGTAATAGTTTTTTTGCCCACCCTATATATATATATATATATATATATATATATATTGTCTAATTATCTTAATACTGTTAACAGTCAACGTCTGTTGTTTTGTAGTTGAAATTAGACTAAATAACATACATATGATTTTAATGAGCCCATCAGTTAAACTTTTAAAGGAATATAGAGTCATTATTATTATTTTTATTATCATTATTATTATTAAATATGTGTTAGAATTATTTCAAAGAAAATGACACTGTTTTCAGCGTAAGATGGACAAACGTCTTGTATTTCTATCCTAAACAGTTTTTTCAGTAAACTACGTACAGTATGTACTTCTATTTAAGTTAAATGGTATTCTTATTAATCAAATGCATCAGATGCATGTATATGAAAGTCGTATTGTACTTAATTCCCTTAACGATGGTTTTCAAATTAAGAAAGTTAATCACTAATTATTTATCATTTTTTTAAATATTTTTTGTATTTTTTTAAAAATTATTATTGTGTAATTAATTGTACTGTTTATTATCTTCATGCATTTTTTCATGGGATTAATATCGTGCCATTGAATATTATCATCGTATAAAATTTTTTAAACTTTAATTTGAAATGTAAATTATGTCTGTTAGTATACAATATATCGTTGTAGATACTCTTGCAGATATCCTTGTAGATACCCTTGTGGCAAACAGTGATTATTAAAAAAAGATTGGTCTCTTCCCACTTCGGTCATTCTATTTCGGTGTTAGTCCAAGAATGAGAAATCCAAAAGTGGGAATCTCAGAAGGCGCAATTCTCAAATCGATCCATTTCCGTTCCCATTGTAGGATTTCCCATCTTGCGTGATTTTGTCAGAGAAAATGGGAATTTGGGGGGGATGTGCCAAGTATAGGAACCAATCCTAAAATGTACTCATACCCCTGTTATGGGGTATTTTGGTAATTTGCATTCTAGATAAAACTAATTATATTTTTCTTTTTTACATATAATTGTCGTCAAACACTAATTTAATGTTAATTTTATGACTTTATTTCTTGTAAAAGATGAAATTACAAAAATAGTCTAATGTTAATTACTCATTTACACTAACTCTTCATGCGTGTAAAGATTTAATGACTTCTGTTCCACGCACTGATTTTGTAATGAGTTTAAACTCTTCAATCGGCTTACATTCCCTTTGGGGTGCTCCAGGGTTAAAATCTTGGTTAATAAATGGAGTAATTTTGCCTTTTTTTATGATTACGCGAATTATTATTATTATTATTATTATTCCCCGTAACGCTTTACAATAGTCGTCTCATTTGACCCGCAAAAGAGGTACAGAATAAGTTAGAAAACATTGCATTCAGTTCATGTAATTAATTAATTCACTAACATCGTTTAGGAAATTATGCGTGACTGTTCATTACATAAATTAAAAGAGATTTTGCTAGTTTGTGTACTTTGTATTGAATTACATATTATACTGTAATATAATGCGTTCAATACCGTAAAGAAGTTCTGCAGCAACATTTTCTTCAAGGAAAATGTGTTATATATATATTATATATATATATATATATATATATATATATACACACAGCCTAGTCATAATAAAATAGACATTAAAAATAAGACAAAAAATAATAAATTCTAATTTAAAGTAATGAAAACCGTCATCTATGACACTAAAAGTGTTTCTAATTGCTAAATCAATCTATTTTCAGGTTTGGTAATGCCTAGAAGAGATAATTCTAGAGATTTCTCAGATTTTGTTAGGAGGAGGATTGTTGGGCATTTTGATGTTGGATGGAGTCAACGCCATATATCAAAGAATCTTGATGTTCCGTTATCGACAGTCAATCGAGTTAAAGCGCAGTTTAATACTAGTGTATTCTATATTTTGGGGGCCTCTCTGCGAGTGACCCGTTGCTCACGTCGGGCTAACATCATGAAAAAGAAAAAACTATAGTGTTTGCCGTTTACTATTACATATTTGGACTATAGTGGATTTAATTTTCCCAGAAGAGTTCTTTGTTCCATGCACGGTCTGTGTGTATCATAAAAACCCTCAGGGAACCATTCTGAGTTCTATCGCGTATATAATATATATATATATATATATATATATATATATAATCATCAGAATCGGAAGTACGCAGCTCAGTACCACAAAGGACAGTACTGGCCCCACTCCTGTTCATTATCATGCTAACAAACATAGACAGCGGAGCAAACAGCAACAGTATAGTAACATCCTTTGCAGACGATACAAAGATCATCAGAAAAATCAGCGATGTAAATGAAGTGGAGGCCTTGCAGAGGGACACGAACAAAATATACAAATGGTTAGAAGACAACAACATGACATTTAATACCGAGAAATTTCAGCTCTTGAGATATGGTAGGAAAGGGGAACTTAAACAGACTGCATATTATGCTCCAGATAGACAGGAAATTCAGAGAAGCACGAAAGCAATCGATCTGCGGGTAATAATGACCGATGATACGAAATTCGAAACACAAAATCAGATAGCGATAAATAAAGCAAAAAGAGTCGCGGGACAGGTACTAAGAACGTTCAAAAGAAAGGACAGGACAGTAATGATTCCCCTGCTAAAAACACTGATTATACCAAAACTTGAATACTGCTCAGTTTTGACGTCCCCATATAAAAAGGAAGAAACTAATAAACTAGAAGAAACGCAGACACATTTCATAGACAAGACTGATGGCTGCAAAGAACTCAACTACTGGGAAAGACTATGTAAACTAAATCTATACTCCCTGGAAAGAAGAAGAGAGGTACACCATAATCTACATAGGGAAAACGATCGAAAAACTGGTACCAAACCTAAAACTAAACCCAATTACCATTCAAACACTGGAAAATGGGAAAGGCAGAATGTGTAGTGTTCCCAAATTAAAGGCCCGACAAAGGACCTCCTCAACTCTGAAGGAAAATAGCTTGGTTGTCAGGGGGCCCAAGACTTTTTAACCAATGCAAAAAACTAGATGTTTTGGTCATTAACGAAAGCGGAAAGCCCAATTTCACGGTCTATAGAAAACCTACTCATTGTAATTCGTACATTCATTATTCTTCATATCATGATGAAGGGGTTAAAAGCTCAATTATTTCTTCCATGTTTCTAAGAGCACTGAGGGATTTGTAGCCCACATTTGCTGGACCCGGAAAATTCAAAGATTTGGAACATTTTTAAGGATTTAAAATATCCTGAGTGGTTTATCAGAAAGGTGTATTTTAAAGCCAGAAAATCTTTTTATGTCCCTCGGAAACCTTCACTTAACCAAAAACAATATGTGAGTTTGCCTTACATTGCCGGCTTAGAAAGAATAAAACCGTTGACGAAAGTTTTTAAGTTTGCTTTGGCGTTCAAATATTCGTCTACCATAAAAAGTAAATTGGTTAGGAATAACGTTGCAAAACAGGAACAAGCCTGTGTCTACAGCATTTCCTGTAAAAGTTGTGATTTAGTATACGTAGGAGAAACTGGAAGAAATATTGAAACCCGTATTAAAGAACACAAATATGCCTTCAGAAGTTGTAATACTAATAATGCAATTTTTTATCACGCCAGCCAAAATGATCATGCTATAGATTGGGAATCAAGTAAGTTACTTTATAAATGCAATAATTATGTCAAACGAAAAATAATAGAATCTGTATGGATAGAACAAGAAAATAGTTTTAAATTTGTGCGAATGTACTTATAAGCGGGTCCCTTAATAATAACGCCCTTCCGTGTCGGGAGAACGGGATCTAACCTAGGTGCGAATTTCTTAATGGTCCCTGGACTGTTTTCCCTCTTGTTTTTGGTTCATTCGTTTTTCTGTATCCACCCGAAGAGGATGCCAGTGGGCATCGAAACTGTTGTGGAAATAAACTCTGTCTATTAGAGTGGGTTTTTATTATTATACTTTTTAACCAGCTTCCAAAGGACCTCAGAAACGTTGCAGGGGTCAAAGTTGAAGTCTTCAAGAGAAGACTAGATGCCTGGCTCAGGACAGTACCAAATGAACCGGGTGTGTACCTGGCTATGTACGATAGAGAGCAGAAGAAAGCAACTCGCTCCTCCACCAAGCCAGATATATATATATATATATATATATATATATATATATATATATATATATATAATTATATATATATATATATATATATTAGGGCCCTGCAAATCACTTTTTTTAATCGAATCTCGAATCAAATCATCCCAAACAATTCAAATCGAATCGAATCAACTGTACACATATAGATTAGTGTTTTTCTACACACAATTAGTAATAAGCATAAAATTAATTAAATCATCTTGAGAACAAAGGACAAAGTAAATCCTTCTAAAAAAAAGTGTATTAAGTATTTGATGAGGAGGAGGAACAATGGTATTAATCAGAGCTGGGCACCGCAAACTCAAAATCACTTCCGCAATCGCAAATCCGCAAACTCAAACCTTACCTTCCGCAACCGCAAATCCGCAAACTGCTTGCCATTTTTGGTGCCGCAAACGCAAATCCGCAAACGCAAACCATATTTCCAATTTTTACAGTGCTGGGCACTTCCGCAAACACTTCCGCAAACCGCAAATTCCGCAATCGCAATTTTAACTATAAAAAGTATCCAAAACATTAAAGAGGTATAAAAAGTTTTTATATCTTTTTAATGTTTAATGTTTTAGCCTTGTTTTTATTAAAAACAAGGCTAAATAATTTATTACAATAAATCACTATTGTAGAAGAAATAAAAATACTACATATATTGATATATTATATTGAACAAAAACACCTCCTGCAAGTAAATAGTAAATAAATTAAATAATAAATTTAATCATTTGAATTTCATAAATTTTGAGACTTAGACACGTTAGAGAAGACTGTACTGTAACTGTAGTAACTGTACACACATTACATTACACAAGTTAAATTAAGTTAACACTGTGACTGTACACAACTTGAACTCACTGTACAACTCAACCCCTCTAGCCTCTACAAGTGTACGCCTCTGGCTTTGTCAACAAGTTCAGTCGTCCTCCTCCAGTAACTGAGCCAAATCCAGTTTTAATAAGTCCATGTTCCCCTTCATGAACACGAGACGTTCGAAGTTGTCAGAGGTCAGGCTGGCCCTTTTGGGCTTCATTATATCTGACCCCTGGGAGAACAGTCTCTCCACGGCCGCAGAGCTGGGGATGGCCGTGTTATACTTGAGGAAAACATGAACCCAGGCGTTGCGGTGAAGTTTGGGGAACATGCTCTGCTCCAGCTCCTTGTTCTTCTCCTTGTCAGAGGACCAACTGTCCAACTCTTTCGCCAACTTGTTGGAGAGGCGATTGGAGTTGCTGTTGCTGGTCTTCCTCTCCAGTGACAGCAGCGTCACAGCACTAGCGGGCTTGGCCAGTGGCCACGTGGGAAATTTGCGGAAAGATTTGCGTTTGCGGTCTTAGTTCCGCAACGCAAATTCACTAATTTGCGATGACTTTGCCGCAAACGAAAAACATACTTCCGCAATTGCGGAATTTGCGGTTTGCGGAAGTGCCCAGCTCTGGTATTAATTAAAGTATGATAAAAAGTGTTATTGCGCGAGAGATTGGTCTCAGTATGTAGATTGAATTATAATCTAAGTAAAAAGAAGTGTGTTTATTTACGAAAGTGTTCTTCAAAATAACATCACTGATGTTGTTTATCGGACTTATGAAGATTCGAAAATATCGAATCGGAGCCCAAGCTAAGGTATCAAATCGAATCCTCTCTCCCGATTCGAAATCAAATCGAATCTCGAAGCTTCGCAGGGCCCTAATATGGGACCCTAATGACGGGGATACGTCGTAGCCAATGTTGTAACATCGCTTCTCGTTGATCAGCGAAGTTAAGCGACATTGGGTCTGGGTAGTAGTTGGATGGGAGACCGTCCTCCGTGCCCAGATTATGTAGCGACTCGTGGTTCGGATTCCACGTAAAGTTGTAGGTCCCGTCCGTCATATGACCTTAGATGTTGCGAAGGAGGTTAAACAACCCCAGTCATTATTGTTATATATATATATAAATGTTAATCGTACAATGACCGTACTAAAATATGTAAGTTCAACATTTCAATTAAATTTTTTAAAGATTTTATTTATTTTAATTGGGATTTTTAACTTATATATGAGGAGATGTATGTGCATAAATTGATTTTCACAATTTAGTTACACTAACTGTCGCTAACATATAGCCTAAAACTAGTAAGAAAATAAGATTAGATTGAATAAAAAATTGTTTGCGCGTCGCACAGACAGAATCTGTGGTTTGTCGGAAAAAACTCAAAGGTTGTAATCATAATACAGTTACTTGATTCAGTCATTTGATTTAATTATATTACTTACTTACATTTGGATGAGGTTTGTGGCCTTTCTTTAAAAAGGTATGAGAGTTACTGTATGTTAATATTACGCAGAAATAAACTAAAAGCACGGTAAACAGGAAGGTTTGGAATTGTAGAGGGGCTCGGAGTTCTCGGTCCACTTTGTGTAGAGCAAGTTTAGGGTGATAAGAACGTGCTTAAAACAGGCAAATTTGTGTTGCCTTGGGGAGAAAACACAAACTCGTGGTGCATCTTGCTCCTAAAGAATCATGTATCAGGACCTATAATGGCAGTAGTGTCTTCAATGCAAACTAACGTTATAAGTAGGGCCCTCAAAAGTTCATAAACATTTTTACCAACTTTTTTGAACTTTCGTGGATTATTATGAACTGAGTTTTTACCAGTTTTTGTGAACTTTTTCTATTTTCGTGAATTTTAGTTTTTTTTAAAGCTATATTATGTAAAAAATAGTACGTTCTAGTGGTCTAGCGGGCAATTCACTAACTGGTATTTGTGGCAGTACCTGCCCAATATCCTTCACCGTCTGAGCAGATCCAAATAGTTTTGGTCAAGGTGTGAAGAAGATATTGGTGAGATTTGGTGACAAATTTGCGTTTGCGGCGACCATAACGGGTCTTCCCCACCCTCCTGAACCGATTCTCACACGCTAGTCCACATGACTCAATAGTTGCTTCTACTAGGCAGAAAATTTTGTGAGAGTAAAAACTTATGTTCAAAGCCTTGAACCGGAATCACAAGCCATACAAGATGTTCAGGATTTATTAAGCAGCATCACATTGCTACAAGATCTTGTTTTTATTGCCACAAACTTCGAGTGCCTGACAACTGCCATTAGAAAACTGGACGGTCATCTTCAACTAGTCGATGTTGTTAAAATTGTGGAAGCCGGTCAGAATGGCATGACAATGGAACCATACAAGAAGTTTGAAGATGTGGTGACAAGCAATCCTGACTTTGACGTTCTTACTAAATATGCCCGAATTTTGGAAAGAAAATCAGTCAATAACTTTCACTGTGATCCTAAAACCGTGGAGCTTTCAAGTTTGCCCCCGTGGTATGTCTGTTGAAGTTGAGCGTTTCTTCTCTTCGTACAAGAATTTGTTGTTCCCAAGGAGAGAAAGTTTCACTCTAAACCATATCAAAGATCACATGTTGTTGCAATGGAATCGCGATGTGTAGATTATTATTTGTAAATAAATGTATAGACTAATTGCAACGGCAATTATGTGTCGTAAATTTGCGAAAATACAGATCATTTAAAGCATAATTTTTTACGCAGTTTTGAAAATGTTGCTTTTTTTTATGAACTTTTTTTGAACTTTTGGATGGGTTTTAAACTTTTTTGAGGGCCCTAGTTATAAGTATGAAAATGGATATGAATCAGACTGTTCACTAGATTATGAAAAGCATTATTGCTTCTGGTGGTGATGAACCACGTACGGCAGCCTCGTTAGTACCTTGAGTCCTTGACCCTCTATACACTTGGTAATGATACTGCGAGCTGCTTACAGTATACCCTGAATGAGCGTATGGGCGGACTGGTGTTTGGTGTAAAACAATGAAGCTAGCTTTTCCAACCACTTATACTTAAACTATTGACGTTTGTCTAAAGAATTACACATATACAGGGTGGGAGAAAAGTCTTTAAGGATTTTATACAGTAAACTATTTAGTTAACATTATACAGATAAATGTTCAAATGATGAAACAAATCAAACAAAAAGTCTATAAGAATTTTATTCATACAAATATTTTGTTAAATTGTAATTTAATCTTCAAAGAGTTCTCCATCCGCTATGATACATTTGTGGATTATCCCTGTGAAACTCTTCATTGTTCTTCTGAACATACTGAGTGGGATCCTCTTCAGTTCTTCCTCATTCTGCGGCCAAGGGCATTCATATTTGGATAGATGAAACCAGGAGTGTAGATTTTGTCAGGCAAATAAGCCCAAAGCCAGAAATCACATGGGGTTAAATCAGGTGATCTGGCTGGCCACTCGATGGGACCTCGCCGCCCAACCCATCTTTTTTCAACGTTCGTATCCAGAATCTCACTGGCAGCTGCAGAATAATGTGGCGGCGCTCTATCATGTTGATAAAGCCAATTCCCGCAAACGCCATTAGTAAACTGTGGCAAAACTTTGTCTTCCTTTGTTTTCCATCCATCGTATCTCTCAATATGTCAAACGAAACGAGTTGTGAACAAACAACGCATGTCCAAACTGTCAGTGTGTTGCCGTTTTAATGGGTTTACCCAATCGTATTTTGGGATTTTTTTTTTCGCCCAGTAGTGAACGTTGTGTTTGTTTCCTTTACTCGTTAAACCGAAGACACATTCATCTGAAAATTTGATCTTTCGAACGAAATCTGGATCATTGTTGAACTTTTGTCTCATTGTTTCAGCAAACTGCAGCCGTCTATCAGAATCATCGTCGTATATCAACTGAGAGTAAATGGGTTTGTAATCGTAGTACCCCTGTGATTTCAATATTTTTGCTACTGAAAATTTGGAAATACCCAATTCCTCCGCGAATTTTCTCGTTGAATTTGTTGGATCGACTTGAAAATTGGCGAGGACATTTTCTTTGTTGTTGTCTCCTGTCGCCGTTACTGTCCTTCCGCTTCTTGAACGATCTTGGACGATCTTTTCCAAAAGTTTGAGCTTCCAGTATCGAAGAGTGGTTGCATTTGGTGGTGGTTTATTATATTTTTCTTGAAATAAACGCAAACTTTCTTCACAATTATTATAAGAAATAATTCACGATACAAGATACAGTTCAAAAACTCCCGTTCGTGAAACTCCATTTTTTCGTACAGTAAACTTCGACACGAAACATGGAGTGTTACGACCAAGATTTTTTTAATGGATTTTCCTATAGTTCCCAGAATAAAATTTTTTCTTAGTCCTCAAATAAATTGCATCACATTAAAGTAACGTAATAACAATAGTTATTTGAGGTTGTTTAACCCCCTTCGTAATGGCAAAGGTCACGTGATGCGGAGGACCTACAGTTTTGTATGGGATTTGAACCACGAGTCGCAATATCATACGTGAACGCGAAGGACGGTCAGTACTGCGCAGAACAATGGCCACAACGCAGCCCAGAGTTAATTTAAACTATAACTACTATCCGCTGATTATTCTTTTCATACCCAAACTACAGAGTGGCCACAAAGTCCCTTTGCAGTGAAATTACAGCAAGCATATTTGTATGTTGCCCTTGTTTTTCACGTAAAGGGACTTTGTGGCCACTCTGTATAATAACGTTATACAGTATTATGCCGTTACATTCATACACAAATTAACATTTGCCAAATTGGTTAACCGTTTAATTAAAATTAAACAATGACTCCATTTTAAAATTTTATTAGTCACCCTGTGTTTAACAACTGTTACTTAATTGAATTCTAGTAATAACATATAATAATAACAACATAACGATGATGATGATATTCCAGTACCTCGTAATTATCAAACCCCGATTTGGGAGAAGGAAAACCTGACTAATGCCTAATCTGTTGAACCGTTAGGTCGTGACCATTATCGCAGCATCGCTTCCCGCAAATCAACGAAGTTTAGCGATATTAGGTCCGGTTTAATGGTTGAATGGGCGACCGTTCTCCGCGTCCGGATGGTGTAGCGACCCGAGGTTTGGATCTCACGTAAAACTGTAGGTCCCCCTCCGTCATATGACCTCAGACGTTACGAAGAAAATTAAACAACTCCTCCTCGATTTCCCCCCCTCCCCCCCAAACACCCCTTTCCCCAGAAAAAAAAATGTATTGAACGTTTGAAACTTAATTGTTTCGAGGTCAAAGAAACGGACGTGAAGTCTATTTATTTTAGATACCCAATTACACGCCAACAATAATGAAGACGAACATGAAAAAGAAAATGAGAGGGGCTCGAAAGATGGCGCTTTAAGTGTTTTGCAATATTACTTACCATCGATCAATCTTTATTCCTATAATAAGTTATAGGGTACGTTTAAACGTTTACCTCTAAACGGTAATTGATAATGTACTGTTTAGAGGTAATTACTGATTACAGTTGATTAATCATAGTTAAACAATTTAAAAATTCAATTCTTTCTTTTCCATTTGTAAAAAAAAAAAAAATTAATTCAGATGTTCAAATTGTTTTAAGGTTACTTAAATTAGTTATAGTGTCATAATGATAATCAAGTTAAATATTAAAATATAGTTAGTAGTTCCTTATATTACTGTCAAATATATTATGGGATTATGGTTTGCAGAAGCAGCTATAAATTTAATTCAGATCTAAAATTGATGACCAAACTTCAAACCTTCAGCTCATATTTGAAGTAATTAGTAACTGCGGTTTGTCAAAGTCAAAATAATTGTGAGATGTGACTAATCTGTAGTATTTGGTCATAAAAACAACACGTGGTTTGAATACCTGACCCGCTTTTAGTTTCACGTGCACTTCAACGCTGCCAGACGTATGACTTACTGTTTTTCTTGCTACTTTTCCAATACTATGTTTATTTAGAGTATATTGTAGTTGGCTGACAGTACGGTGACGTTTACGGGTTGTGATCTCGCAAATTTGTTTTAACACGGCGAGTTAATCCTTGACATAATTATGCAGAACGCTTTTAGTAAAAGGGTTCGAGTTTATTTATAAACTGTTTGATACTTATAGAGCCTGAGAACTTTGTTTGTATATTTCACACACTTATTAGCACTTGAAACGGTCTTAGCCTAACCACCCATTCTGAAGGGAAAATATGCAGACAGTTCCTGCATGCATACTCCCAAATACTGCCTGAGTAAATAAATAAAAATCTTATGAATTGGACAGTTGTACACACACACACACACACACACACACACACGTGTACTTACTGCAGTATGAGGTACACCCAGTTATAGGAAAACTGAACCCTATCGCTTTTTCGGATCAAATGTAGAATTCGGACCCCAGCCTTCTTTAGTTAGCTTTATAAGGCTAACTAACGAAAATATCATGACCTAACCTAACCAATCGTCAAGGGCGTACAGTTAACCTAACGATTGGTTAGGTTAGGTTGTGATATTTTCGTTAGTTAGCCTTATAAAGCTAACTAAAGAAGGCTGGGGTCCGAATTCTACATTTGATCCGCTTTTTCTTCTAAAATTTGCTTTCTGCTATAATGGACGACATAACAGTTTAATATGTTCTCATTCGTGAGTAATGAAAAGTTAATTGTTGTTGCTCAACTACTCGGGAATCAACGGTTGTCATTTTCATTCAGATAAAAACTAAATGAATAAAAAACAACATTCTTCGTGAACTAAACAAAAAACTATACACACACGCATCTAAAACATGAACATTTCCATAGATAACAAGAATCGGTAGATGGTAAACATTAAATTCTAGTATATGTCATACATTAACATTAAATTGAAAAAAAAAACAGTGAAAAAAAGAAACCCAAATATCGTAACATGACATGCAGAAAAGCATCAGATTAAATTAATGTTTATATTTGCTCATATGGCCTGAAGGTAACTTACAGTTCTTGTTTGTCTGAAAGCGTAAAGTGTCTCGGGTCACGATACGCGTTCCTTAATGCAAATATTTAAGAAGGAAAAACTTCCTCGAATTTAGTTTAACTTGGAAATTAACTGTTCTGATGTAGGACATATACTGAGACACAATTGAGCCGAACACTCGTATTTTTCCTATATTTAAAGTAGTGTGATATAAATCAGGAAACAAAAATTTACTTCCGCCTATTAACAGTTCTATTTCCATAGGACACGGAACTAGCTTATAGGACTAAGGCAAGGACAAATGCATTAATAATTTTCGGGAAAGAGAGAGAGAGAGAGACACACACACACACACACATATATATATATATATATATATATGTGTGTGTGTGTGTGTGTGTGTGTGAAGTTCAAGCGAGTGGCCCAACCTCCAGGCCTAGCCTAGTGGAGGAGCGAGTTGCTCTCTTGCGATCTCCATCGCACATAGTCAGGCACACCAGGCTCATCTAGTACCGTCCTGAGCCATAACGAATAGACTGAATTTTATTTATATATATATATACCGTAATAGAATAGTATACAAAATTTCTTCTGAAAATCCCATCGTTTCGCGTATTTTTACATAAAGAATTGGAAATGGGGCCAAAAATAAGGTATGAAATAGTGGCATCTCAACTTTTTTATAATCAAATTACTAATTTTTGCCCCCCAAAACTGCTTTACTATAATTATGTATACAACAATACAAATAACTGTATAAAATGCCTTTATCTTGTAATTAGTTTGAGAGCCCAGTAAAGCCATATTTTAAAAAAATTATAATAATATTGTAAATTGTAGTACTGTAATATTTATTTTTGCCAATAAAGATTTATTATTTATTACAAATAATACTATAAATATAAAACTAAATAACCTTTTTAAAGTTAGGGAAATTATTATTATTATTAATATTAATTTTATTATTATTATTATTATTATTATTTGCCATTTCAAGCACCGCCATTTTGACTGTCTCCAAAAAACGCTTTTTAAAAGACTAGTTTATCAGACGAAGTTTGCCATCTTAGAAGCACTCAGTCCCTCAAGGACACCACCAAAGGAGCACTCCTTATCTCAAGTTATTACTATATATATATATGTGTGTGTGTGTGTGTGTGTGTGTGTGTGTAGGACATAGGCCCTAATTTACAGTCCATGAAATAAATTTATTTAAAATATAGAAAATTAAATATAAATACAATAATGGTAAATTATACATATAATAAATTATTTATTAAATTACGATTTTAAGTATTACTTAGCATTTATCTTTAACTTCTTATAAAGTGTGTGAAGTTGAGTTTGTGTGAAGGGTCGAAACGTTATGTGGTGGTCATTGCCCCCTTACAGGCTTTGTCTACAATTTGAAATAATTTATAATTTTGGTGGAATAAATTAAGAATTTATTTTCAACAATGGTTCAGGTATACATACATACATACTGTACATACGTACGTACATGTATACATACTTACACAGACATAAAAGAAGCTATATATATATGACAAAGATTGATGACTGGAGTCTATTATAATTTTTCATAAACTTTTATATCTCTCTTTTTTTATACCTATCTTTCCACAAATTTATATATATATATATATATATATATATCAGAAATGGTCAACTGGCGAGCCCGTAAGGCAGTTTTTTCCCAGCCCGCGGGCCTGAAATATTTGTTGGAAATTCCCCCAAAGATAAAGTATTATTATATGATAATAAAAATGTTTTAGCCGTAATGGCGCGCAATTACATCGTAATGTAATAGCATCATTTGGTTAATTTTTTATGGGTATGCATTTTCTGAGGTCAGTAAAGCCTAAAACTTAGGGGCTAAATTAAATAAAATAAATAGTCCAGTTAACAATTGTCTGTTTTGTTAAAATTATTGCAATATGGCAAAAAAAAATTGTATATTTATTTTGTCAGTAAAACAATTTCAGTTTATATATATATATATATATATATATATATATATATATATATATATATATATTTCGATTAAAAAAATGTCATGTAAACTTCCAGTTCCTGGACCGCTGCGGGTGAAAGAAAGCAGCCCCCAAGCAAACAGAAGTTGGTATTCCTTATATACGTGAGATGGGTTCACTAAGGGGTGTAATTAGCAATTATGAGTGTAATTAGTACCAAACCATTTGGAGAGAGAGAGAGAGAGAGAGAGAGAGTTGTGTTGATGAATTACTAGACCATTTTATCTCAATTTTTTGTTTTAATTAACCTTTTGATGGCTGATGACAGACGATTTTTCTTCATTGTTTTTGAGAGATAAGTGGCATGGCGGTAAGTAAATTAACTTTATTGTTAATTTGGATGAGTGTGTGTGTGTGTGTGTGTGTGTGTGTGTGTGCGCGTGTGTTAACGTATAGTATAGATATATATAGTAGTATAAAAAAAAATTATTATTATTTAAGATTAACGGAAATTAGCGAGAGTTTAAGAATTTCTTTGCTTCAATGTCCATAAAAATTCCACATTTCGTGACCTTTTCTTAGAAAGAATAAAAACTTGATGTGAAAAAGGAGTTAATCACGCTGAAATCTTTAAATAAATACTTAATTTAATTATTTACAATATATATAATATATATATATATATATATTACAAAATATATATATATATATATATATATAACCTTTGGTAGCTTCCGCCCTAATTGTTCATTCTGACGAAGGTCAAGTTTTTCATTCCACCTTAGACCTACAGTTTAACGTGGAATCCGAACCACGTCCCACCAGCAGCCCAGCGTCTTGGCCACCCAGGGTCCCCATTTATCTACCAACCACTTTCTTTATTGTGTGGAAGGATGAACAGCTGGGTTTTGCTGCGCGCCGGCTGCCGTCACCGGGTCTCGAGCGTAGTCAGCGACGCTAACCACTACACCACCGATATATATATATATATATATATATATGCTGCAAACCCACAAGGAAAAAGAAAAACGATTCCAAGCCTTTCGTGTATTCAGAGCTACACCTCGTCATTCCCTGACGAGGTGTAGCTCTGAATACATGAAAGACCTTGGAATCGTTTTTCTTTATATATATATATATTTAGGGTGTCCCGTTAGCCCGGTCTCACTCCGCCTTTTCCTCACGAGTGTAACTCACTTCCATATTAACCACTGCGTATTATTCTACCTGCAACAAAAAAAAAGTCCCAAAACAAGACATCAGTTGAACATTTGTTTTAATTCTAACGTATAACTTTTGTAAATTTAAAATAAATTTCTTACGAGCACGAACTTATGGGACACCCTGTATAAAGAATAAGAGAAAAATAATGTTCCATAAAATGTTTGCCAATTTCTAGTATTACAATTTGCTGACGTCATGAAAAATAAGTTGTTTTAATTTAAGTTTGTATTAAAAGACTTAATTATAATGACAATAATTTGATGGGAGGTATTTTCGAATAAAAACATTAAATTATTATTATTGTTGTTATTACTATTACTATTAGTTGTACGTGAAACAAATTATAGACACCCCAAAATAAGGAAAAACAAAACAAAACAAAAGAGAAAATTATATTTGTATAGGTAACTTCGATATTTTAAAGATGAAAACTGTCTCTTTGAAAATATGAATGTGTACATATATTGGTTTTGAAATTAATTGAAGTTCTTTGTTGTTTTTTATGTTTGCTTTGCTTGAAATATTGGTGCATTTATAATGTGTCAAAGATGGAGCTTGTCTCACTTCATTTGTTTCTCTTTAGTTTTATATATAAAATATGATTACATTTCGAAATGAAATATGTGTAATGTGCCTGCAATGTAGGTCTAACTTTTCACAGATATAATTAATTAAGATTTTATATATATATATATATATATATATATAAGTTTTAATCTTATGATGACATTAAGAGTTATTGCAAGGATTAAAAATGTAATTAATCATGATGGCCATTTCGTGTATTTCCGAAGAAAAAAAAATGAATGACGATTTTTAGTTTTATGCTCTTCATTTTTATTATTTTTATGCGATTTGTTATGTGATTGTGTGTGTTTTGCTCAGGAAATATGCATAGCGTAAGATGATGTTTTTTTTTAATTAAATTTAGGGGTCATCAAAAGAACCTATGCAGAAATCATTCATTTATTTATATTATTGTTTGTTATGCCTCCGCCAGCAACAGTGCGCCAGTGACCAATCAGATGCCAGTAGCTACTAGCGGTTAGTGAGTGGATAGTCATTTGGCTTTCGGTGTTTTGGGTTCAGTAATACATGGGAAGTAGTTGAGTGTGTGTGCATCATTCTCTTCGTTTGTACTCGACTCGCGCGGCCTAAGATGTTTGTGTGCGAATAATTTTTGTTGACATTGCAATTATTATTATTATTTCACTGCTATTTTTTTTTAATAATTTTATTTTAAACGTGCGTGAATGATATATTTTTTTTAATATTAATTATATTATTTACTTTATGAAGATTTAGTTGTATACTAATTTTATTTTAAATTTGTTAAAGAAATAGAGTCTATGATTATCTTTTCTTTGTAATTTGTGCGTTTGTCAATATTTTCTGAATTAAATATGCTTCCATCGTTGATGTTGCAACTTTGAAATTGAAAGTTTATCCCGTGAATGTAATGAGGCTTCCCATTTCCTTCGCCTGCAATGACTTGGCCTCGTTGTCCACAAACATTCTTCTAAACGACAACAACAATAACAACAAAAATGCTTAGTAACTTCTTCGGGAAATTTTTCCTCATCTTTCAATCGTCGCCGCCTTCTTTCTGTGCGTATTTCTCGCTACAGAAGGACATATCAATGCAGCGGCACTAGAGGAACGTGATGAGGAGGATAGTGTTTTCATCGGCACCGCCGTAGATTGGCACGCGGAGGATGATGCGAAAGACGTTGCGAAAGAAGAGGCCATTAATAACAGATTTAAACGATCTCCAAAAAGTTCTCATGTGAGAGAAATGAGACGAAATAAATCCAAGAAAAAAGGTAAGTTACGCCATTCTATACGCGCGCGGTACCTCCAATGTCATTTATATAAAAAGGATATACAGGGTGTTCATAAAAGATCTGAACGATTTCGATCTTTATTAATGTGATAACCCAATAACATAAAAAGAAACAAGTTTGTCCATGTACTCCGCACAGCTAAAAGTTTTACGTACGTGTTTAATAAACTTCAACATGGGCGCCATTGGTCGCTCGTACAACATCCAGTCGATATTCAATTTCTCGCTATGTGCGTCAGTATGCCAGTATCGACCATCGCTATTACATCCCTGATCCTGATTCGTAGTTCATGGATGTTGAGAACGTTGGTCTTGTACAAAAAAAACTTTATTAGTTGCTCTATCGCTTACACATACTTTATCTTATTTAGTATAAAAATATTAACGAATCAATCGTTCAGATATTTTATGAACGCCCTGTATGTCATCATGTAGGACACTCTCCGTACTCCCATATATATATATATATATATATATATATATAGGTGGTGTAGTGGTTAGCGTCGCTGACTACGAATCCATCGGCCCCGGTTCGACCGGTGACGGCAGCCGGCGCGCAGCAAAACCCGATGTTCATCCTTCCACACAATAAAAGAAAGTGGTTGGTAGATAAATGGGTACCCTGGGTGACCTAGTGGTTAAGACGCTGGGCTGCTGGTGGGGCGTGGTTCGGATTCTACGTTAAACTGTACGTCTAGGGTGGAGTGAAAAGTTTGACTTTCGTCAGAATGAACAATTCGGGCGGAAACTAACCAAAGGTTATATATATTATCCAATTCTTTTAAAACATGTTGTAAAACTCTGATGGACTAAAAGTTGTTAAAAATATTAACAAAATAAATAACCGAAATATTTTTACTCGAATAATTTGTATGTTGGAAATTAAATATTGTCGCGACAAAGTGTTGATTTTAACTATTGTAAATAGAGACTCATTATTATTCGAGACAAAATAACTGTATTGCTGAAGTCCCAATTATATACATACATAAAAGCTCCCTCGGGATTCATTAAGTGAGAAACAAATAACATTTATCTTCCTCATAGTTATAATTTGTACAAATCGTATGGAGTTACATTATTATATATATACACTCAAATGTTCATTTTAAATCCTTAGATTTTTTTCTCTCTCTCTCTCTCATATATTATACAGGGTTTAGCATAAGTCGGTTACCGAGAATAATGGAATCACCTTCTGAAGAATAATATTTATCATTTACTACAGAAATTATTCAAAGTGTCCTCCATCATGTTCAATACACACGTTGCATCTTTGAACCACTGAACAACAAATAGTGCAGCACAGTTCTTTCTTATTATTCAACGTCTTGAACTCTTGGCGTATCAGAGTCATTGTATGATCGAAGTCCCGAGGTTTCTGGTCGTAAATTCTATCTTTGATTATACCCCATTTAATAATCTTCTGAATAGTCCCAGATGAGTTCCTTGTTCCATGCACGGTCTGTGTGGTCAGTGTATCATATATACGAGGTGCGATCCGAAAGTTCCCGGACTGTACCGACAAAAAAATGTAGGCCTACCTTAGGTTTTAATTACTGCTGTCCCCTTCGAAGTAGTCCCCTTGGTTGATACAGCGGGCCCAGCGATTTTCCCACTGCTGGAAGCACCTCTGGAACTCCATTTTGGGGATGTTGTTCAGCACCTCATTAGAGGTAAAGTTACTGAGTTCCTTGAAGAGTGCAACCTTATAAATGATAGCCAGCATGGCTTTCGAAATGGAAGGTCCTGTCTAACCAACTTGATTGAATTTTATGATGGAGTCCTATTGCATTTGGACAATAAAGAGCCAGTAGATATAGTATACTTAGATTTTGCAAAGGCATTTGATACTGTTCCTCATGCAAGATTGTTGGTAAAAGTTAGAGCCCATGGTATAAGAGGTCATATAGCTGATTGGATAGAAGAATGGCTGAGAAATAGAAAACAGAGTTCATCTAAATGGAAATAAGTCTACTTGGAGGCCCGTATTGAGCGGAGTCCCACAGGGGTCTGTTCTGGGACCTCTGCTTTTTGTTGTCTATATAAATGATCTAGAGAAGGGCCTATCATGTAAAACCTCAAAATTTGCTGATGATACAAAATTAGGCCATAATGTTAAGTCAGTAGCAGGAGCAATGACAATACAAAAAGACTTAGACAGAGTAACAGCCTGGGCAGAAAAGTGGGAGATGAAATTTAATGTTGATAAGTGCAAGGTTATGCATATTGGGCCAAAAAATCCAGAATTTGAATACAATATGAATGGAATTTGGATTAAAAATGATAAAGAGAAAGACTTGGGTGTCACTGTGACAAATGAACTTAAACCCTCAAATCACTGTATGGTAATCAGAAATAAAGCAAATGCTAGACTCAATCTCATGCAGACACACATTGAATACAAATCACCAGTGGTGTAGTGCTGTGGGAACGCGTGGGAACGGCGTTCCCTTACTTTTTTGGTAGACGGAACGGCGTTCCCTCACTATTTCAAATAAATCCGAACTTACAAATCTCTAACGTCATGAAATTTTAATTCCACCCCTAGAAGAAATATGAGAAAGAATCATTAACTGCTTCATTTCTTTTAGCTTCGACTGAGGCAATGCTACCCTATAAAGATCTGGTGAAACAGTCACCACGGCGTACCAGTTGTTAACTTTTTTTTAGTTAATCATTCCAGTTGTTAGCTATTTTTATTGATCGTACTGGATGTCGTATATCTAATGACACTGGAAATACTGCATCTTCAACCTTGGAATATATCCTAATATCCAGTGCATATGACCTCAAAATATCCCTGAAATTGGTCAGATTTCAAAAGATTTCCCGGGGGGGCTTACAGTGCCCCCGGACCCCCAGCTGTATGGGCTCGCCGCGCTCGCCACTGTCCCCCCCGCATCTGAGTAACACTTTCAAAATGCGTTCCCTCACTTCTTTATTTAGCACTACACCACTGCAAATCACCCAATATTATAAAGCAACTATACATTTCATATGTGAGACCCCTCCTCGAATACTGCATTCAATTTAATAGTCCCTATTTGATACAAGATATTGAAAAACTGGAAAAAGTACAGAAACGAGCAACAAGAATGATCCCATCTCTAAGACAATTGACATATAAGGAAAGACTGGCGTATCTAAGCATGTTCTCATTAAAAAGGAGGAGGTTAAGGGGTGATATGATAGAGGTGTATAAAATGATAAAAGGGTTGGATAAGATAGATTTTGAGTCTCTTTTCATTAAAGATCACAATAATCAGACTAGAGGTCATAGTATGAAATTATTTAAGCCAAGATGTAGAACAAATTTAGGAAAAAACGGTTTTACAAACAGAGTAATTAAGTTTTGGAACAGTCTGACAGAAGAAGTTGTGACTTCAGATACGCTTGATTCTTTCAAAAGAAGGTTGGATAGTTTGATGTCTGCAAGGGACATCTGGTGATTGTGTTTAAGCCCATTTTTATTGCATGAATGGTACTAGTTTATTTCATATATATTATGTGCATTTGGGTGATAGATACCACAGCTCAACACAGGTGTTGTGGGATATAGGGAGGCAGCATCTTGGGTTAGGGGATACTCTCTGTCCTTACACACCCTATTTAAAGAGATTCCTCTGCCGAGCGGTGCCCCCCATAGTACTGTGAGGTATTGAAAAACTCATGATCTTCACTTGCCCCACAACACCTTTAAATGGCAGACCAAAAATGGGTGCACACACATTTCTACATTACTGTACAGTCTTTACAGCCACACCTACACTTTTCCTCTAAGTATATATATTGTAATGTATATGGATGTAAATTGTGACTTGGTCTGCAATTGATATGGACCGTGACTTATTTTTGGTTGGCATGGTACTGGTATTGATGGGTACCATAATGAAATTGA
Source organism: Bathynomus jamesi (assembly GCA_023014485.1). Classification (NCBI taxonomy): domain Eukaryota; kingdom Metazoa; phylum Arthropoda; class Malacostraca; order Isopoda; family Cirolanidae; genus Bathynomus; species Bathynomus jamesi. The sequence goes on along the minus strand of JAJOZX010000208.1, from coordinate 1,290,388 downwards.
CTGGATTCTTTGGATCTGATATATTTGCATGTCAGTTATAAATAGATATAGTGTGTAACATATTTGTGGATAGTAGCCTATTATGACTTTGATCCTCTGGATCCAGAGATTCTATCTTTAGTTTTAAATTGATAATTAATTAGTTTTAAATTGATACTTAATTAGTTTTGTAAAAATTGGTTATTGCCAATGTACAGGCAGTTTTTACATAGTGGAGCCACTATTCCGCCTGAATCTCCTCGATGTCAAATCCACGCCCCTTCAGCCGGATCTTCATCTTGGGGAACAGGAAGAAGTCACAGGGGGCTAGGTCGGGGTGAGGGGCCACTGCCATGTTGTTTTTGGCCAAAAACTGCTGCACAGACAGAGCGAATTTGGCAGCGATCCGCCTCATGTTGAGTTCTTCCGTGAGAATGCGTTGGCATGAACTAAACGATAGGCCAACGATGCTGCAGATGTCGTTAATCGTTCGCCGACGGTCCTCGTGGATGGCCTGACGCACTTTTTCAACATTTTCGTCGGTTCTGCTGGTTGAGGGCCGACCAGAACGTTCGGAATCCTCAACCAACGTTTGAACCGCGAGAACCACTCGAAAGTCTGGCTTCTGCCCATGGCGTCATCACCAAATGCTTGTGTAAGCATTTCGTGGGTCTCCGACGCGGTTTCGCCGAGTTTGAAGCAAAACTTGATGCACACACGCTGCTCCTTCAAGTCTGCCATTTCTCTTCTCGCAAAAATCGCATAAAACCACAAACACTAACGCACAAAAACGCTCGTGAAAAAAAAACCGCGTACGTGTATCACTGTGTTACTCGGCACACTGCTTCACGATAAAGCTGTTTAGCGCTATCTAGCGGCCCAAGTCCGTACTACGGCCTGTTAGCGCTCCACGCTGCCAGTCCGGAAACTTTTGGATCGCACCTCGTATACACACACACACACACAGTTGAGAAAAGTAGCTAGACACTACGATAATTGTCCTTAAGAACAAGTGTCAAAACTCCTTAATGGAATATGAAACCACGTGTCATCTTTACGTAACGCAACGAGGAAATCAACACGTTTCTAACTATATTGATTCAATAAATCTGTTATTATTTATTGACTTTTTATCAAATCAAAAACTACAGAAAAACCCAAAGTTGTTTATTTACTTTTGTTAACCCTCATTTATTTTAAGGGAAACTTTTCTATTTTTCCAAGTGGTAAATGCTTCAATAGTAAGAATACTTTATCCTTATAAAACCTTTAAAGATGAACTTAAAAATAATATAAAATTTAACTTAGTTTAGAAGTTTAATCGTACAAAAAATATAGAAGGTTAGAATGATCAAACTTAAAGAAACGCATTTGAAGTTTGAGAAAGTTTGATTAAATTTACGATATAACTGTATAGGTATGCGCGTGCTTGTATCTAAATGTATAAGTGTTTACGTACGTAACTGAACTGTGGGTGCTTGTAAGTGTATATCAAGGGCGGATCTAGGCATTTCAGTAAGGGGGAGTCCAAAGAAAAAAGGGCTCAGTACAAATTTGGAAGTACAATGTATACGGATAAAGATTCAAAATAGATCTAGTTACAAACCATGATCTATTTACAAAAACAAAATTTGTTTTCAGAGGTATACACATCATTCAAATAGGGCACTCGCAAGAAATTGACGGGGGGGGGGGGGGTGTCCAGACGTGACAGACCCCCACCCCGACCCATAGATCCCCCCATGTATCTGTTTATAGCCGTTTTTTTATCAGTCGCGTTATATTGGTTGAGAAAAGCATTGTCAGAAAGTGTTACCGAGGTTAAAGTTAGGTTTAGTTAATATTACAGAGTAAAATTGTTTTTCCGGCAACGATATATGTATGATGAGGTAAAATAAAAAGCTATTCCAAGGGTTTTCGTTTATTAAACACCTCATCAGGGAATGAACGGAGAAGGCAAGAGGCAAACTATATATACGGGTAGCCTAATGGTTCAGACGTTGGGCTGACGATGGGAAAGTCGTGAAATCGAGGTCGGGCGGTGATTTTGTAATTTCCCATTTCCTTCGTGAGTCGTGGTTCGGGTTTTATGTTAAGTTGTAGATCTAAGGTGGGGCGAAAAACTTGACCTTCGCCAGAATGAACAATTCCTGCTGAATGAAACTAAGGTTTATAATATATATATATATATATATATATATATATATACAGGGTGTCCCGTAAGTCTGGACCCATAGGGAAAAGTAATAAAATTACAAAATAGTCCAAAAATTTATTACATAATCTGTTCAAAGTGTCCGCCGTTGTGTCGCACACATAGTTGAAGACGCAATCTCCACTGCGACAGCACTTTCTGAATCACAGTCGCAGAAATTTCTTGACACGCCTCCACAATGCGTGCTTTAAGGTGGAAAATGTTCTGAAGTTTGACTTCGTACACTTTGGCTTTCAAGTGGCCCCACAAATAAAAATCATAATAAAAAATAATAAAAAAATAATAATAATAAAATAATAATAATAACATAATAAAAAAATATATTATAAATCCCTATGGGTCCAGACTTACGGGACACCCTGTATATATATATATATATATATATATGAATAGAAACGACATAAGTATTAAGGAACGTTTCTGCACACGAGGAGGAGAGATAACGAAATAATGAAAAATGAGGCGAACCGCCTGGGAATCGAACCCAGGGCCTTCCAATTGCCGGTCGGACGCTCTACCATTATGCTACGGACCTCACGACGCTTGTATAGGAGATATTCCGCGCAAGACGAGAAAGAGAAAACAACAAATGAAAAAATGAAGTACCACCTGGGAATCGAACCCGGGATCTTCCGATTGCCGGTCAGACGCGATAACCACTTTCTCGTCTTGCGCGGAATATCTCTATACAAGCGTCGTTCTTTACGTTATTTATACTGCGTGTTCTTTGCAGTGAATGTATATAATGTTACGGCAAGCGGGAGGTGCCCCCTTGGGGCATTGGTTTCTGCGAGTATGTAGAGGAATTACGGCATTTGGAAGAGTGGAGTCCATGGTGTAGTGGTTATCGCGTCTGACCGGCAATCGGAAGATCCCGGGTTCGATTCCCAGGTGGTACTTCATTTTTTCATTTGTTGTTTTCTCTTTCTCGTCTTGCGCGGAATATCTCCTATACAAGCGTCGTTCTTTACGTTATTTATACTGCGTGTTCTTTGCAGTTGAATGTATATAATGTTACGGCAAGCGGGAGGTGCCCCCTTGGGGCATTGGTTTCTGCGAGTATGTAGAGGAATTACGGCATTTGGAAGAGTGGAGTCCATGGTGTAGTGGTTATCGCGTCTGACCGGCAATCGGAAGATCCCGGGTTCGATTCCCAGGTGGTACTTCATTTTTTCATTTGTTGTTTTCTCTTTCTCGTCTTGCGCGGAATATCTCCTATACAAGCGTCGTTCTTTACGTTATTTATACTGCGTGTTCTTTGCAGTTGAATGTATATATATATATATATATATGTGAGACAACCTTGAAAATAGCTGTTTTTAGCGTTTTTTTTAGCTTTTAATTGTTTTTGTCGTAAGTTTAAGGTCATTTTGCTTAAAACTTTTAGAGAAAAGGTTTTGAAATATTAATTAATAAACAATATTTATTCAATTATTTATTTGTTTTGGCACTATTAATTTTAAAAAGAAAAGATTTAAGAAACACGAAAGTAAAACCCTTTTTCCTTTGATGATTTCTTATTAACAGTATTGTAGAGTGTAAATAAACACACTTACTTAATGTTAAGTAAACATTTTGGTACTAAGTGGGTAATATTATACGTTCTTTAACAATCGTCACTATATAATTTAATTATTATATACATATATATAATTCGGTTTGCTTCTTTGATATATTTTATATAATTATAATTTTAGTTATGATTTTTATATTTTAGCGTCTGATCTGACATTTGTGCTTCCTTTAATAGAGATACTAAATAAGTTCATTGGAAATTAAAATCAAATTTAATCACTTAAAGTTCCTAGTGTATTTATAATTATATATCAGCTTGCCAACGGGTTTGAGTGAATATTTCTGTATAGAATTTTACAGGTTTTTTTTTTTTTTTTTTTTTTACTGATTTTTGGAGAATCGAAATTATTCTCGTTTGATAGAAAAACTCAAAATGTTTTTGTAAGGTTTCTAAATGCACAGAATCAATCAATCAATCAATCAATCAATCAATCAATCAATCTCTCTCTCTCTGGCAGGAACTTGCAACGACCAATTTGGAAAAGGTCTGTTTATATGAGTAGTGATCTCAAGTTTCCAAACATTGCAATTGAAGTTGAATAGAAGCTTAATACAATATTAGGATATATCAAAAAGCAAAGATGTTGTTCTCCCTCTCTACAATGCATTGGTTAGACCCCACCTCGAATATGGCGCGCAATTCTGGTCCCTATTCTTAAAAAAAAGGATAAAGGTTTGAAAATGTTCAAACCGGAGTGACCAAACCAATTCCGCTGTCGGTCACAAATCATACGATCGTAGACTCGCTAATCTTACTTTATGTTCCTCAGAGAAACGTCGCTTCTGAATACGATCGACAACGTCGAAAACTCGAAACTCTAAACTCGTAACAACGGCTGAAAACTCGAACCCAAACTATACAATATGAATATTTGTGGACGCTTCTTTACACACAAGGCTGTAAATTACTGGAATAAGCTTCCTCTTGAAGTCGCTCCTAGCACCTCCGTCGATATGTTTACAAACAGTCTTAATCAAGTGTTAGCCGATCTCCGCGTAAATCTTCTCTTACTGCCTGATATTTTATGGACATTATTGAAGTAGGTTCCGCCTATAAAGGCACTTAAAGTACATTGATTTGTTCACCGGTGTGTGTGTGTGTGTGTGTGTACACACACGAGACTGTCCTGTATGAATTTTGGCCAGTTTCCCTTTGCAAATTGCTAAGTATTTTCTTTTTTACTTCCAAACCTGCCCATTTTGGGCGGGGAGAAGGGGATGAGTAGTGAGGAGGAAGAAGTGAGGGCTTTTTTTGCTTTTCTGTGCTTGTTTTTCACTCTAAGTTTGTTTGCGGTTGTATATGAAGTCTATAGGTGCCAACTCGACTCTGTCGCAAAGCTGTGGCGGCTCCCTCTTTTCCTTGTAACTCCTTCACACACACACACACACACACACACACACACACACACACCATGTTCACTGCAGCGTCTATCGTCTCGTTGCGAAAGACTGTTTTGAAATTAATGAAATCTAATGGAGAAGTGTTGTTTTTAATGCAAATAAAGTCGTCTTCAATGAATTGATCACAAAATTGATTTATTCGAGTTTTATGAAATAACTTTTCCATTTAATAACAACAACAACAGAATTTTGAAATTTATGAAAGAAGAACGTATTTACTTTGTCTGTCTATCCAGTCAATAGATCCAATGAGATTTCTACACATTTCGTCAAAGGGGTATTAAATCCATACTATTATTACCCTATCGTAACGTAACCTATACCCTGGCGTAATTTACTGTAACTGGACTTGACCTAGTCTAACGAAACCCCAAACACTTACGGATAGAATTCTCTTTGATAAGATGTCTCGCAGTGTAATCAATTGAAGGTAATCCTTCGTTGTCAAGGGTAACTATAAAATTCCTACTTCGGTAACTAATTTTTGTATTGGTCCTTAATAAAATGCTATTTTTTGTGTGTGTATATATATATATGCTTGGAAACTACAAGTAACCACAATCGAACAGTGTTCCTATATGGCACTGTTCATTTGTGGTTACTTGCAGTTTCCAAGCATTGTTTAAATTCCCGCGCTTTTTGAAGTTTTCTCTTAGCATTACACACACACACACACACACATATATATGGAATATCATATATGAACTCGTACGATTTTGCATAATACAAGATTTGCCGCCACCAGGGTTTGAACCCACCACGTCTTGAATAGAAGGTGAGGACGAATAACGTTTGTGTCCAGAGGCATTTTGTGTGTTTTGCCTTATGCGTTTCCTCGATTGTTTAACTATAGGACAGGTGTAGGTTGTGTTAACTTTTATCTCGTTGTAGTGTAGTGGCTAGCGCCCTCACTTCTGAAAAAAAAATATATATATATATATATATATATATTCGGTGGTGTTGTGGTTAGTATCGCTGACTACGAATCCACCGACACTGGGGGTCGATACCCGGTGATGGCAGTCGGCGCGCAGCAAACCCACATGTTCATCCTTCCATGCAATAAAATTGGTTCGTAGGTAAATGGGTACTCTGGGTAGCCTGGTGGTTAAGATGCTGGGTTGTTGGTCGGGAGTTCGTGAGATCGAGTCCAGGCGAGGACTTCGTAATTTCTGATCATCCCTGGCGGGTCGTGGTTCGGATTCCACGTTAAGCCGTATGTTGACCTTCGTCAGAATGAACAATTCGGGCGGAAGCAAAACCAAGGTATATGTAATAGATTTACAATTTAAATTTGTCTTACTTTTTTACAACTTCCTAACTATAATCTTCGGTGATTGTAGACATTTTTATTTTTTACAGTTTCGTTATTGTGTAAATCTTTTGTATTTGTGAATTTATGTATACAGTTTAATTGTTCCAAAAACCCAACCCTTCATAGTTCCAGTCTTATTTATTGTTCAGTTTGGCATATCAGCATTTGTATTGTTTAGTTTGGCATATCAGCCTCATATTATCATCTCGATCTTTGTGTATACTATATAATTTTATATACTGTGAACATTCTTTAGTAGCAAAGCCGCTTTTATTTATTTTCTCGTATTACTCAATGCTTTATATATATATATATATATATATATATATATATAATATATATATATATACACACCTTATTTCGATGTGAACCAAAGAAATTCTCTCGCCGAAAAGGTATTTTTCAACCTGAAATAAAAACAAACACTTGAGTATTGAACAGGAACTCTATTTAACTAGTCTGAATTGTATTGAAAACGCTTTTGAAATTGTCTCATTAATGATGTTTAAAAAATAAAAAGTATGGCTACTATGAAATATATATATATATATATATATATATACAGGGTGGGCCGTAAGTTTCCATACATAGGAAAAATAAACATTTTTTTATGGACAACCATTTTTATTTATATAATATGCTCTACATGGTTGCCATTGTTTTGAAAACACATTTCAATACGTGTTCCCCACTGTTCATGAACACGCATTAGCACAGTTGACGTTATGCTTGTAATGGCGTTGGTGATACGTTCCTTTAGAATTTAGATGATTTATGTCTCGTATCTTTTCCTGATACACCATGGCCTTCAAGTGCCCCCAAAGATAGAAATCAAGGGGGGTGAGATCTGGGGATCTGGGAGGCCACTCCACAGGAGTATGATTTCAATTCGTTGCTCTTTCGTCAAACGCATATTCTTAGGGTATCTGAAACATAAAAACAAACGTTTAATTTTTCCTATGTATGGAAACTTACGGCCCACCCTATATATATATATTGATGTACGAGTGATCGCGCTAATCCCCCTTTTATTTTTCTTATTGCCAGATATTTATTAGGTGACGACATTTTTTTTTCTTTTTCTAAGAGGTTCACAGAGTTTCTGAAGGAGTAATAAGAATTATTTCTGTCAAAGTTATTTGGAGAATGTTAGTCGGAATGCAATAAATAAATACTAATGGCTTTTAATATTACATGAAAACTTTATCTAAACTAATTTTTTACGCCTATTAACAAGTTTATATATACAGAGAGAGAGAGAGAGAGAGAAATTAATGATAGGCAACTGTGTTGTTTTTAAAGTTATTGTATCTTTTCTGAAAAAATAATCGCACCTCAGTCGAAAACGCTGAGAACAAGTATAAATAAATAAAAAAATTATAATGATAACTGAAGATATATGAATTACAGTATGTACATTATGCCAACACAGAAGTAATTCATTTTCTATCTCACCTTCGTATAAAATGATAATATTTACATTGCAATTATATACATTTTTTTAAGCAAACACGATACCAAGAAAGTATCGTTCATTTTTATAGCATTACTGTATCGCACAGTGGATGTAACATCTTTTGTGCTATTTATTAGCGCATGTAATTTCAAGTAGACCCTATATTTTGTATAAAAATTGTACTAAAGTACCGTACTTTTATATATATATATATATATTTTTTTTGTGTGTGTGTGTGTGTGTGCGCGCGCGCGCAACGGCCATAAACGAGGTCGAGTGCGTGATAATTCATAGATGTAGTGGAGTAATTTTTTGAGTTAACCTTTTTGGTTCCTCGGAACATCAAAATATATATCTATAAAAATCTATAAACAACTTTAATGTCGGAAAAAATATATATTAGTCCGAGTTGGGTTAGGTTAGGCTAGATTAGCGAGTACCTCACTATTTAATGACTTAACAGAAAACGACCTCCGAGTCTTCAGTTGCGTCCAAAACACTTATCACACCCTTCTCGTTTCGGTGGCACTAAGGTTAGGTTTGGTTAATTAGTTGTTTAGATACATGGGTTTGGAGAAGTCGTCACCCTCGCTTATGCTGAGAAATAAATTAGTGGATTAACTTTTGAAATGTCAAAGTTTGTCTCTACTTTAGAATAAATCGTATAGGCTAATCGATGTACGGTTTTATTCTCGCCAGTTTGCATAAAAACCGTGGGCAGTCCGCCTATTGGCGACCCCTGCCCTGGAGGGTATCTAATATTTTTAATTCTCTTCTACATTTATAATAGTTAGGAGGGACGGGAAAGTAGGCCATATTTAAAATCCTAACCATACCACGATAGGCTGTATTAAAATACTTATTATTTGTATTAGGTATTTAATTAAACCACATTTGAATATCATTTCGGAGATCTTGATATTATAGATAAAACTAATCTTTATTTTCAACAGTAAAAATTAATATGATCTAAAATATGGCAAAAGATGTTTGATCCATTTTCAATTTAGATTTTAAATAAAACTGCTTTTGAGGAATATTTTAAAAAAAAAGGGTGTATTTTGAGGTGTGTGTGTGTGTGTGTGTGTGTGTGTGTGTGTGTATATAAAAAGAAACTTAATTTTTTCCAAAATAATCGTGTTAAGTTTCGTGAACTTGAGTTAAACCAGTGATTTTCACCTAATTTCGGAAAGTTTAGCATAAGTAAAAAAACACCCCGTACATGAGAAAAACCAAAGAGCATATATATCTATGCATGTATTGTTACAAAGAGCGTTGGTGTCCCTCTATTGCTAAGGTGTAACCAAAGGAAAACTGTATTCTGCTTTAACAGGTGCACATTCACTGGGCATTTGAGAGCGGCCCCCTGCTGATAATAAGCCACTGACTGATGTTTTCAGTGCGAGCGTGACGTCCTCTGCCAAGGGTTTATAAGCAAAATCTCTCAAACCATCGGTGTATGTTACGGGGAATCTTTGTAACTAGGGATTTCATGTAAAGTTAAGTCGTGATATTTTCGTTAGTTTTAACGAAAATATCACGATTTAACCTAGCCAATCGTCAAGGGCGTACAGTTGACCTAACGGGGCATTCAATTAACTTAATCGGGTATTCATTTAACCGGGCATTCAATAGTTTTCCCCTAGGTTTAACAAAAATATCACGACTTAACCTTACATGAAATTTTTGAACATTTTAGGGATTTCATGAAATCCCTAGTTACACAGATTCCCTGTAACATATGCATGGATGTGGGCACTGGGCATGCCATCGAAAGATAAAGACTTCCTTTATCCCTTAACAATGCAGGGATACATACAACCGTTATTTGTAGCAAAAAAAAAAATATATATATATACATACACTGTATTATCTGTATATATTTCATATTCAAATTATTACGTTTTTGTTTCATTTTACTTCATATCTAAGTTTATCATCTACTGATTGTCGTAAATATTCGTTCCTTGTCTACCCATCTATCCACTGTTATTATATTTTCATATTTTCACTCGATATCTGAAGAAAAACCCAATTTCCAAATTGTCACTCAGATGACCGGAAGCAATTTAAAAAAAAAAATAATAATAATTACAAAACAGAAATTCAAACTTAAAAACTGTTTTTAAAATAACACTAAAAAGTTAACTATATATTAAGTGTACTAAATGTATTTCGTGTATGTAATATATTTTATATAAAGTTTAGCCCTGTTACAGTAAATAATATGTCAGATGTATGATGTTTACTTTCCGCGCGCATGCGTAATACAGCATCCCTTCATTCGTTATTTTTGTTGTGTGTGATTACGTATTAGAGAGAGAAGAGAGAGAGAGAGAGAGAGAGAGAGAGAGAGAGAGAGAGAGAGAGAGAGAGAGAGAGAGAGATTTGTTTACTGCCACACTCGCACTTAAATAACGAGTCTTTTCAGTGCAAAGTTACTCCACCAAAGTGTAGCTACTTTTCTCTCAAGAAAGGCGACTATTCTTTCGGGGACAGCTGTCCTTTATTCAAGTTGGAATACTCCAATACCGTATGGGTCATATCTTCCTTAAATTCAAAGACACGAAATTCCGCCTCAATAATCCCACCAATGCATTTAGAACGATATAAAGGAGTCTTTGGAATTACCTGATATATATATAATATATATATATATAATATATATATATATATATATATATATATGGTGTGTGTGTGTGTGTGTGTGTGTGTGTGTGTGTGTTAGAAAGAGAACTTAAGTAATTTTAATAATAAAATTTTTATAACTCATAATTAGTTATTTTTTATTAGTTTCAGTGCATAAAAGCAGTAGTTTATTTTTTTTGCAATAAAAATAAGTGTTTTGTGGTTGCAGACTTATATACAGATATGTAGAGACAGTTTGTCTGCATAAAAGTTTTATACAGTACAAAGTTCAAGCACCGAAACACAAAACACAACCTAGGGGACGACTGGGAAGGGCGCGTGTGTTACTAAAACCTTCCCTGTTTCTCCCTTAATGTGTATACTAAATTTGGTGCAAATTGCCCTCGCTGTTTAGGTGTGTATAAACGAAGAGGCAGACTCTCGCTCCAAAAAAGGAAAGAGAGGACCCCACAGACAAACTGTATACCCAGCAATACGTACACCACCCACCTATCTAACACCACCCACAGTTAATTCTTACGAGCGAAGAATCAGAACAATATAAGAAGCAAAACTGTCTTCACCACGTGACAAATGTCTGAGGAAGCAATGACTGGAGTTCCTGAAAATTCTTACGAAGCAAAAACTGGAGATGAAAAATTTAAAGTTAACCTGAAGAAGAAGAAACAACGCAGACGAGGAAAGGTAATCTTTACAATTACAGAAATAAAAAATAATTTAAAATTGAAATATTATCTAATTATTATTATTATATATATATATATATATATATATATATATATATATATTTTACAACTGTCAGAATGGTCCCCTGAAAAACTTTTATGTTACACACAGACCGTGCATACGTGTACAGGGTGTCCCGTAAGTCTGGACCCATAGGGCAAAATTAATAAAATTACAAAATAGTCCCAGTTTCGCTGGACATGCGTCGAAGTGACTTCTTGGGACTGACAGCGAAGCTAGCCAACACATTGGTACTGGTTTCGTCTTCCGTAACAGTCTTGAAGGTCCTCTGCGAGGCTTGTCAGCTACGATCCAGTTTCCTTAAATTTGGCTATCAACTTGCCAACACATCTGTGTGTGATTGGTGCGCGGTCTGGATGCATATTGTTGAATTCTTCGGCCACTTCCCGGTGACTGCGGGTCCCGACCAGCAAAATAACGAACTCTCTCCTCTCTAGTCAGTGACATGGTTTACCTGCAACATAATAAAAAAATATATTATAAATCCCTATGGGTCCAGACTTACGGGACACCCTGTAGAACAAGGAACTCTTCTGGGAAAATTAAATCCACTATAGTCCGAATAAATAATGATAAATGACAAATACTACAGTTTTCTTTTTCATGATGGAAACCCAACGTGGGCAACGGGTCACTCGCAAAGAGGCCCCAAAATATAGGTTCCCTTACCAGCTATCTGCCAAGCAGATAAGATCCTGTCCCAAAGCTGGATATCTGCCAAACAGATAGGATCCTCTCCCAAAGCTAGATCCTGTCCCAAAGCTGGATATCTGCCAAACAGATAGGATCCTGTCCCAAAGCTAGATCCTATCTGCTTGGCAGATAGCTGGTGAGGGAAGCTATATTTTGGGGCCTCTTTGCGAGTGACCCGTTGCCTACGTTGGGCTTCCATCATGGAAAGGAAAACTCTAGTACAGTATTTGTCATTTATCATTACTTATTCGGACTATAGTGAATTTAATTTTCCCCAGAAGAGTTCGTTGTCAGTGTGTATTGTGTAACACACACACACAAAATGAAGTTAAATAAATTATACTTAAATGAATTATTACTGAATTATTAGCATTGTTATAATTTTCTTTAGGTTTAAATTTGTGAACAGTCGTAAATAGATTCGAAAGTGGGGTTAAAATTCAGTACAAGGAATGGTTAACTTTGATACTGACTATAAAGAAAATGCAATATCGAAGTTTTCACAAGTTTGGTCAATGATGCATGGAAGAAAAATGGTTCTCTTTTTTCATAAAGGATATGTGGCATATACAACAGTCCTATTTTTGCCAGTTATCCATAAATTGAACTCATTAAGAAATCAAATTTAAAAAAAAAAAAAAAATTTTTTTGTTCGTTTGAACAAAAATAAAATGGCAAATATTTTTTAAAAAGTCTAAGAAATACTTGTCATATTTAAGCACCAATTTTATGTTATATATTAAAGGATGTAAAGAAACTTTTTTTTTAATTTTGGGTATGAATGTTAATTGTTTTTTAGTATTTTTTAAGCTATTAAAAACGCCAAAAGGAATATTTTCTTTCATTTTTTATCCTTTTTTAAACTATTAAAAGCTAATATAATAGCAATATAAACACAAACAATAAGTATAGGTGTAGAAATTAATTCCTGAAAAGGTTTAGGCATACCTAATTTTAGTGTGCAGTGATAAATAACCAATATGCGCAGTAATAATCTCAATTTGTGCAGTGAGAAATTAGGTTCTAGATCCGATATAGAACCTAATTTATCACTGCACAAATTGAAATTATTACTGCGCATATTGGTTATCTATCACTGCACACTAAAATTAGGTATGGGTTTAGGTACAAAAATAGGTACTGGTAACCATATATATATGGCGGGGCCACCAGCTTGACCTCCGTGTGAACAGACCAACGCACGAAACAACATAAGGTTCATAAGGTATATATATATATGTATATATCGGGTGTTCATAAAGTTCTATTATGGTTTTGAATGTAAATAAAAAATAAGTATTGAATATACAAAAAGAAATTAAACTTTAAACTTGAATATTTATAGCAGATTTCTAAACGTATTTTAGAGTGAAAACCTTGAAGGAATTATGTCAATGTTAAAACCACCAAACGAAACTGTCGACGGCTGATAAGAAAAGACAATGCGTGTTATGGTTACCTAAGTAGGAACCCGTAATAACAGTTGAGAGAACATTTAGAAAAGAATATGTTAGGGATTCGCCGTAGCAAATGTCACTATAGGGGTGAGTGAAGAGATTTAAGACGATTGGTTCAGTTCATGATTTACCGCGATGAAGAAAGCCACGCTAATTAGCCCAGGAAGACGTCGAACGAATCCGTGAATGTTTTAAGCGAACCCATCCCTCCCCGAAAACTCTATACGTAGTGCTTCTGTTGAACTGGAGATGTCAAGGTCGACTGTCCATAATGTTTTGCGAGATAAGCTACAGCTGTCAGTACTCTTGTAAGATTACCTTATATAGTTCAAGCACTTTTGGAGGACAATTATGGCAGAATCATTGCTATGCGTTATGAACTGCTGGACTTGATCCAACATTTTTAGATAATTTATAGTTCTCAGACGAAGCTACTTTCCACGTCAGTGCCAAAGTTAACAAACGTAACTGCCGAATGTGGGGACCAGAGGATAATCATGAAGTGAGAGTATGAACGAAGTTAATGTTTGCTGTAATCTTGTACAGAAAAAAATTACGGTTCATTTTTTTCAATAAACCATCTGTCACCGATACCTTATATCTGAAGATGCTTCAGATAGTCTTCGTTCCAACTGTAGATCGAAACCATTAAATAATTTGATTTTCCAGCATTACATTGCCCCACTGCTGTAATGGGGGGGTGGGGATATGCGGTCATATGGCATGTCCATACTTTAAAATTTCAGGCATACCGTAATTACCATAGAGCTAAGAGTAGAACCCCAGCCATACGCCACTACAACGATTTTAAACCAACTTCCTATTGTCGAATCGTCATGAAACATACAACATTCGATTCAGCGTCACATGTTTACTAATGCAAATGACTTTCAGAACAATAGGTCAAATATCTTGACCTCAGGTAGGTCACAAAAAGGTCAAAATTTCAACATTGCAGCGTATGGGCAAGAAAAATGTTACCATTACAGCACCGTACGGTGGCCCTACCTGATTATGCTGCGAGTGTTCGGACCTTCCTTGGCGAGATTTTTCCGGAAAGATGGATTGGACGCTGTGGCTCCATTGCATGGGCTCTCCGATCACCCGATTTTACATCATTAGATTTCTAGTTTTAGATAATTATTAAAATCAGGGACCCCGAACCATGCAAAATGTTGCTTGCTGAACTATTTTTAGTTGCTCACCAGAGCTCAATAATAATAATAATAGAGTTCAAAATATCTGACTGAAACCGTAATTTTTTGCCAACGACTTCGTGAGAATTGCGGTAAGTCACTTCACTCTGGACTTTCAAAAGTTGGCAGATAATATTCAGTGCGAGTTTTCCCATTAGAGGTCGGTCTACTTACCGTTTTAGGTACTCTACGGGCATCGGTATTTCAAATAATCGATGTGGCTCCCAAATATTTCGAACTTTTAAAGTGGCTCATTGCCGAAAAAAAAGTTGGGGACCACTGCTGAAAACTAATGTCTATGCGATAATCTCGCATATAATGTTGAGTCGTATTTCCAGCACTTCGTGTAGAAAATCATTCCATCAGCCACAGCGACTCTTTTCAAGTACTGTACAACCTTCCATCCGGAATTGGTGGAATTTCATCAATTTACAGGACTGCATTCGTTCATTTGAATAATATTCACACACGCGCACACACACACTCACACACATATATATATATGAGAGAGAGAGAGAGAGAGCTGAATTCCCTGAAATTGTATTTTTATATTATAATTTATTTATTAACTTAACTACTGCCATATATTCAGTTCTGCACATTAAACATACAGAAATAAACGAATTGCTTTACTCTTATACCAGATTCAAACCGCTTTCCCTCAAATACTTTCCGCAACGGACAGAGTACTTTTCTTTTCTCGCCACGCTGAGTGAAGAATGTTTGACAAATTGGCTATTTATAATTTTGCTCTACATCGTCATTTTATTAAATAACGTTATTCAAGTAAATAATTTTATTGCTGTACTATTTTTAAGCTAAAAACACTAATGGCCATATCACAGCCGTTTGAACTTTGTTGCCATTTTTCATCGCTGAATCGTGCCCCGCTGAAAACCGATTAGAGCAGTTTACGCATTAAACGGCAATAATCGTGGTTTGAATATGTATCGCGTGTATTAATCGCTATTCAGGGAAAATTTTGAAATTTTTCACTAATTTTAAGAACATTAATTCTCTACGGACGGGTATGTACGATAACAGACTACCATAGACGTACAAAGGGCGATTTGCGTTATACTTAACACTCATATTGCACGACCGCACGTACATTTTCTTTCCGCACGCACTAAATCAGAGAAAATTAACAAACATTTAGAGTATTTATCAATATATATCTATTACGGCAAAAATGAAGACAACTTTTGATACCAAATTATGTCAGCATAAAACTGCTGAGAGGTAATGTTGTCTCTCTCTCAAAATTTGTAAAAAAAATTCAGCCATAAGGCATTGTGTTTCATCATTAAATGAAATGAAACACTGATTCGCATAAAACAATTACGTAATTTCGGCTCTCTGTGAAAGAACTTGATATATTTGCCAATTTCGAAAGATTACAACACTATCTAGATAATGATGGAGCACATGTTGAAAATTGGTATCTTGCACATGTCAATCCATTTGCTTACTCTTTTCAATAAAGTTTATTAATTTCTATGTATTTTTTTATATATTCAGTATTTACTTGCATGCAAAACCGAACAGGACTTTATACACACACACACACACACACACACACACACACACACACACACACACACACAATATATATATAAAGAAATATAGTGTTAAAAATAAAATTACAGTTTAGCATTATAGCCTACAGGGTCGGGGTATATGCCACAATTAAATGAGGCGAGGGCCCCAGGCCCACCGAGAGGGTGGGGATACCGTGGAAAAATCCCCTGGATCCAGACCTCTAGGGGGCCCGAAAGAAGGGGGATAAAATCTAAAAATATTAATAAAGCAATTGATTAAATAACAGAGAGGAAATATAATTAATGAACATATATTTTAGAGAGATTATCATAGTCAAACTGAAACGGATAAAATATTTATTATTCGCGGTCCACCAATGCCCAAGACCAACTGACAGATCTGGGAACCATTGTAATTGAAAGCCAGTTAGCCCGTACTTTAAATTTCATCAGAATCATTTAACATCTTGCTAGAGAGAAGGCAAAGAAAGTACGCTTCTAATTATGAAAATCTTGCAGTAAACATTGTCTTGTCTGCATGGACTGGTACTGCATTTGTAAATTGTATCGTGATACAATTAATAATTGATTAAAAAATATAATGGTCATTTTCTTTATTTATTCATACTGTATGTTTTGAATAGTGACTTGGACGTATAATCAGTTTGCTTGTTATGTATACAAAAAACATTCATAATAAAATACTGAGTAAACAGGGAGGCCCATATACCAATCCTTCCCCGGGGCCCGTGGCAGCTCTCGGTGGCCCTGGGCGAGGCTATAAATAAAAATAAGATATAAAGGACATTTGTAAGTATTTTGTTGGTCAGAAAAGATATAAATTATATTTAAAATGTTTTAAGAAATATATATTGTATATACAGGGTGAGTCAGAAGTACTGCCTCAAAAATTACCATACAATAAATACTTAAATACTTTTAAGGTAGGTTTTTTATTTAATATTAAAAAATAGCAACGAAATTCTCAAGTTTTCTATATTTCACATTTTAATCTAAAACCCAAAATAATTTTTAAAATTGAAACTAACAAGTTTCTTTCTTGTAAACACCAAAGTAAATACATTTAAAATGAAATATAAAGGAAAATATATATATTTATATGTATATACTCGTTCAGAGAAGTATATCTATTTGTCGAATTTTTTTTACTTACCTGATTATCATCAAGTAAAGGTAAAACAAATGTAATGAGTCGGACAAAATAGAACATAAATTGCATTTAGAGTCGTTTTATTACGAGAGAGAACGCCCATATAAGAGGGCATATTCGGTTGTGAGCGCCATCTAACGGCCGGTTCCCGAAGTGCGATAAATAAACAGCGTTAAGGACGCCATGTTGCTCGTAGCAAAATGTGAGAATGCGGTTCTCAAGCATCCCTGCGGTGAGTTCTCTGTATTCAGAAAGAGTTCGGATCTTTCGCTTTTCTTATTTCTTTTGTTGTTATTTTTGTTTAAGGAAGGCAAATGAGAAGTCAGATAAATTCTCGTTATAATAGTTTGATTTCGCCATTATCTTTGATGCCAAATTTATAAGATTACATACGATTGATCAGAGAATATAATGTACTTCGTTAGGTCTTATACGTGTCTGTATTGTATGATGCAAATCGGTTTCTTGCTTTTATATATATATATAAATGAGCTCCAGAAAGGTTGACAGCAGGTCGATCCTGGGCCATCGTTCGAAGTCGTTTAAAGTACTCTAAAGAATGGGCGTTGAATCTTCACTGTAAAGATGACAACCATGAAGAAAATAAGAATATACTTAAATAAAACGAATCTTCGATGCAAAAGATGCAGAATGTTGAAATGTATCTCGTATCATAAAGATACACAGATACACTCGTGCGAATCGTTATGACCGACTCGACAAGTTTTAAGAGATAAATAAAAATATCTTAAAACACGAATATTTATCACTTAATATACGTTCAATGAATAGGCTACACGCGCGTAATTGAGTTAAAACTAAATTAATGGTCATGTACTGACATCACTTTATCTCGGCTACCCGTTCTCCAAGACTATAAAATGGTAAATTGACCAAAATCCCTTATTAAAAACTTGTGCCCAAACGGGATTGCATCAATATAAGCAGCTTGCCATGCGGAGTGAACATCAATATTCCAACAAAAGCTAAATAAAAATGTTTTATTAATGCCGTAGAAAGTAAACCGTATATTAGACATTTGATTATACATCAGAAGTACTATTTTAGTAGCACTGCAAATTCAATGCATATTTATTAGTAGTTTGGCTACAAGTTTCAACTGAAAGTATAATTCGGTGCACCCTCATTGGTAGTTTCGTTATACGTATAGTATAATTTTTCGAGACTGCTCTATTTTCACCAGCTGTCAATGAGTCAAAGATAAACTTTGATTTAACTCTGAATAGAGCGTATGATTTTCGGGTTAAACACGAAAATAGCCTATTTTGGGAATTGCGTCGCGGTCGCTGCAGTGTGCGAGGCTCCCATTCTGTTAATGTCAAATCACACGCGACACGAGTCATCACGACTCAAGTCGTGAGTCGCGAGACGATCCTGTGTGCGGCCGACCTTAGTTATCAATTTTTAGAAATATATATATATATATATTTCTAAAAATTGATAACTAAGGTCGGCCGCTCACAGGGATCGTGAGTTTTTATTTCATTATTTGTTCCGAGTGTAATAGATCAGGAATGCGTAGATTTCAGTCAGGATGACGTCAGGATGTCTAAATGCATAGAAAATTTATCTGATCGCTATTCGATAATTATAAAGGCAAAAATTTATAGAATATAATATAAAACCCGATTTATTCTCGAATTAATGAGTAAAATATAACCCAATTTCTACCACCGGAATTTGGAAGAAACTAAATCCGAAAATCCTATGCTCTGATGGTGAAGAACACTGATTAATTACACCATGTGAATATTCACAAATAGACCTACAGACGAAAGCCCATGGAAGGAATTGCTTCGTTTTCCGAGCTCGGTGATGACTGGATTCTTCCGAGACTATTCTGGAGATATAGATTTGAGGTTCTTTAATCGGAATGACCCATTGTTCGGGCAGAAATGTTCTTACCAGTATTCCGAGATTTTAGGCTTGAAAAGGCTCATTACTTAAAATGGTTCTTTCCTGCTTCGTATATTCCGGCAGAAATTTGTTTTCGTGCCTAAAATACCCTTTGGGCATTAGATCACGATATATGTTTCAGTTAAACTTTATAACCAAATTACTAATGGTGTAGGAATTATAAAATTTGAACTGTTACTATATAAAATGGGACACAGACTATATTTTCTGATAGCAAATATTATTTTGAAATCCTCATACCTTAAAACATACAATCCGTTAAATATTATGGAGTACTTGTTAAATGATAGTCATACTTAAATATATACTGAAATATATTGTAGATGTTAAATGCATATCAAAGCAAAATTCGAATTGATGGCTTTTATTCGCGGATAAATTAGTTTCCGTTCCAAACACTAGATGGCAGTAGAAAAAGACAAAAGTGGGCGGAAGCTGAAGATCAAACATTCGCTCACGAGTCACAAATTGCTTTCACTCCACTTTTTCAACTCGCATCTCTACATCCCTCCATCACTACTTTTTCACACTAACACATTCACTGCTGATACACTTTTGCAATACTGTCGTTCGTATAATTGTCTCCACAACATTATACAGTATACATAGCCTAGCCTTTTCTCCGCTTTCATTTCGACATCATTTTTAACGTAATTTTCACGTCACTTTTATATTAAAATTACAAGTTACTTTTATACTTTTGCCACTTAATAATAATAATAATCCTTTATATAACTTATATCATGTGATAAACAATCATATCATTTTGGTTCACGTTAGAACGAAATTAGAATATTTTTCAGTATAAGTTACGTGATATCTTGTAGTTTTATGTATTACTTTTAATTGTGGTCATTCTCAAAGCAAAACACATTTTATATAATATATATATATATATATATAATATATATATACACACACACACGAGTGTCACTATAAATTTAATTTAGCGACAACGTAAGATATTATTTGATACACGAGTTTGTTTTCAAGAAAATAAGTAAAAATTTGTAATATATTCTCTCTCTTTTCCTTGTAACTCCTTGTAACTCTCTCTCTCTCTCTCTCTCTCTTCTTTTCTCTCTCCTCTCTCTCTTCTCTTTCTCTCTCTCTCTCTCTCTCTCTCTCTCTCTTCTTCTTCTCTCTCTCTCTCGGAGGCTGCGCGGTCAACTGATCGAGGTTTTCAAGCTCTTACGAGGGTTCAACGATGTCGATTTTAGAAGTATGTTTAGTTTAAATGATAACCCAACTCGCAACAATGGTTGGAAGTTGGATTTGAAACGGTTTAGGACTAGTGTGTGTGGGAATTACGTTACGTATAAGATCTGTGACACATGGAACAGGTTACCTTCGGAAGTTGTGAACAGTTCCTCTGTGGATCAGTTCAAGAAAAGGTTAGACGAAATCTTGCACACTATTTGAGTGTGTAAAGACATTTAGGACCTCAGTCTGCGGAAATTTCTTTTCCTGTAAAATAGTTGATATCTGGAACCAACTTCCCTCAGAGGATGTTTCCAGTCAAAGTGTAAATCTGTTTAAAAATAGGCTAGACAAAGTACAGAACACACTCATAGTTTAAGATTAAAACCTCAGAAAACTCTGCAGGAGTTCGCTTGCTCGGTGTCTCTGTGAGCAAGCTAAATATAGAGCTATTTATATATTCTCCACTTTCCTGTAAA
Source organism: Bathynomus jamesi (assembly GCA_023014485.1). NCBI lineage: Eukaryota > Metazoa > Arthropoda > Malacostraca > Isopoda > Cirolanidae > Bathynomus > Bathynomus jamesi. The sequence goes on along the minus strand of JAJOZX010000208.1, from coordinate 1,269,376 downwards.
ATTTCCTTGGCTACTTTTCCAGGGTCAAGGTATTTTCTTCAACCTTTTTCCGTACCTGCCTCTGGCAGGGAGGAGCGGAGGGTGGGGAGAGAGCCTTCTACTTTTCTATCCAGTTTTCTACTACTGCTAGCATAGTTGAAAGACAAAATTTTCCCTGGCACCCGTTGCCATTGGTACCTCCTCGGTATGGGCCGCAAGGCCTTTTGAGGTACTTCTTTTCCTTGTAACTCCTTGTAACTCTCTCTCTCTCTCTCTCTCTCTCTCTCTCTCTCGTCAATTAAAAGACCTCTTCTGGGTATGAAATGCCGAACCGCCATCGTACTGGGCCTTAGCAACATTCGCTAAGATATAATTTATATAAACAGTTAATTTTGGCCAATTTGACGCTGCATCGAATGTAGTTTACGATTAACACAACCGAGGTACCAAATAATCGGAGGCACTAATGCCCATAATTGTGAGGTAATACAAATATTATTGGGTTATAGAGAGGTACTACAGCTTTAAGTAGCTTTGTATATCGTATAATTATGGAGCTGCAATGGGTATCATGTAATGATTATAGGTATTGACAGACAGATACCCAATTGCTATACAATGGCCTTAGATGCCAAAATAAAAAAAGCCTATTCACTAGTTTTTCAAGTTTGGGCAATTTTTTAGACGAGGGAGGGGCGGGGGGAGCCCTTATGGGGCATGGGTGTCGATAAATATACGTCGTGACTACTTTGTCGTCAGGATATATATATATATATATATATATATACACACACACACCTTTTTTCATATTTTGATATAATATGCATTTATATATAGCTTCAAATAATCTCAAGTTTGAGAGTTATATATATATATATATATATATATATATATATATATATATATAATAATCTGTGAGGATATTATATAATCTGTGAGGGAGTTGTTGAAAGCGAATCTTATCTTCAAGATAAATCAAAGGACGAATGATTGAAACATTTTATTTTTAATTATGAAACGTTTCTAGAAACCAACTTTTCCATCATCGATGAAAAGTTGAAACAATTTTACAGAAACTAAAATATTAAAAAAAAAAAAAAAAAAAAAAATTATAATTATAAAGGAAATTTAATCGGAATTTTACAATGATACAATCTTTAAAATAAAATTTTAAGAATTTACAAAGTAAAATTAAAATATTGAAATTTTAAAAAAATAAATTAAATAAAAACTAATTTTTGGGGGCATTTTTTTTTTCTGTTACGAAATTTGGCTCTCCTCTAGCTAACCTAGAGTGGATCTTAAGGGGGGGGTTCTTTTCCTAACTTTTGTAATTAACAAAAGTAAAAACGGGGGAAAAAAAAAGCTGAAAAGTTTAAAAATAATTTTAAACTTAGATTTGCTTCTGCCCGAATTGTTCATTCTGACGAAGGTCAAGCTTCTCACTCCATCTTAGACCTACCGCTTAACGCGGAATCCGAACCATGACCCACCAAGGGTGGTCAGAAATTAAAAAGTTCTCACCCGGACTCGATCTTACGACCTCCCGATCAACAGCAGCCCAGCGTCTTAACCACGAGGCTACCCAGTAACCAGGGTACCCATTTATCTACCAACAAATTTTTATTGTGTGGAAGGATGAACAGGTGGGTTTGCTGCGCGCCGACTGCCATCATCAGGAATCGAACCCAGGGCCGGTGTGTTCGTAGTCAGCGATACAAACCACACTACCACCGAGGCGCATATATATATATATATATATATATATATATATATATAGTAGACGCCGGATTTAGTGTCCCCGGATATTGTGTGTCGCCGCTTATAGTGTCTCAAAACTAGGAAACAGTTAATTTTACATGGTAATTGCTATGGACAGTGTGTCTCTGATTACGCTTATAGTGTCTCTTTTCAGCTAGTATAGTCTACTTTGCAGCTCTAGTTTAATGATTGCATAATAAAGGTGTTTGTTGTAAATATATTGACATACAGTACATGTTTTGTTTTAATGTAAAATTAACAGTTTTGATGTTTCAGTTAAATTGTAAAAACGATTTTAATGAGAAATTGCATAGTTGAATAAAAACAATTTTAATAAATTTTAATAAAAACTTAATGAGAAATTGCATAATAAAGGTGTTTATGTTGTAAATATATTGATATACAGTACATATTCACTATTTTTAACCTTGCAACCCTCGAGAGACCAAACTGTGGATATAGTGCCTCATCGGATATAGTGTCCTTTTGGCTTGGCACCGAGTGGGACACTATAAACGACGTCTACTGTATATATATATATATATATATATATATATATATATATATATATATATAGTAAAAAATGTCAAAATTAAATATACAAAAGTTTTTAAAAGTTTTCAATATATGGTGGCATCTGGACCTCCCATTTCTCCCACCCCCAATGGAAGGAGGGGTGAGCCTGAACTCGCGAGAGTCACCTTCCGAGAGCCAACTGAGCTCTGACAATCGGAATAAGTGGCCGACCCAACTCCAACCGAGTCAAACCCAGGCCTTCGTGGCCCAATGAGTCCAATCTCAAACGACCAATCCAGGGGTTTCACAGCAAATATAAAAATAATTACTTGACTACTTAGAGTTTGTAAGACGCGGTGGATTCTTTTAAGGTTGGTTGGTTGGTCCGTTTTACGTCCTCCTTTCAGTAGAGGGCGTAAAGCGAGACGGATGGTAACGCCACCAACCGGGAAAAATAAGTCCCCTTTGAAAGGAGAACTGAAATATAGTATTTTCAGACTACGCTAATATTTTGCAGCGACGTCTGACTAAAAAAGATATATTCAGTTTAAAAACTTTGTACGAGTGAGTATGTTCTGTTTTTGGTTCACTCTTACTAAATGATTAAATATGGAGGATATTATATTTCAGATATTACATTTCAGATAAATTTCAACGCTTAAAAATATCCAAACTAAAATTAAAGCTACGTTTGAGAACGGGAATGATTTGATACTGCGCTTATTATAGACGCAATTCTATTCAAGCTCAATCGCGACGACGGCATTAAATTTCATTATTTTACACGCGACAAAACTCGTTGCCATTCATCGTTAATTAACTGTGGAACGAACAACGATCTTTCATACAAATAAATCGATCACATTCACAAAAGTTATCACTTATATCGACTTTATTTTGCGAATAAATACTATTGCAATCCACTACGTTTAAAATTAAAAATAGATGCAGTAACTGATATAGGCCTATTTCCTGAAATTTCTAATTTATATATAGTAATAACTGACTAAGTTAGTTTAGGGTTATTATAAATTTATACAACACACTGGACATTTGAGTTTGTCATTGTAATTCAGCATTTTCCATTTTCTCTGAATTTTTCCACTTTCTGTCATTAGCTTATCAGCTGTTTAACTCGCTCTGGTGTATGAAAATTTTTGAATGGCTTTAACAGACTAGTTATAGGTATATTTTGGCTTAACCTTATGAATGAAGAGAAATTTCAGTATTTGGAAGTTGGTTTGGTTATTGATGGATTGGTCTATAATCCTGAAATGGTTGGTTGTACAAGAATGTGGTTATTGGAATGGCAGTGGTCACGTATGGTGGATTTATTTAGCTGGTTTATTAAGGGGGAGCGCCGTTAATTATACAGCTACCATCGGCGAATCCAGCGTCCTTACCTCAGTAAGTAACGTCGTTTCTCTAAGAGCAAAGCAAAGACACCGAAGTCGGGGGTTCGACTCCAGATGGCGCTGGTAATAATAATAATAATCCAGGAATTAGCCTAATGGGCCGCAATAGTTGGCCTGAACGCCCAGCCAATTTTTAGATCTCTTCATTAATCATTATATTATGATTACCACAACCGAGAAAATAAAATGAATGAATGAATGAATGAATGTCCTGTTTGATTCTTGTCTTTGTGGTTAAAAAAGAGTATTGACAGTGACCCGATTTTGACAGGGAAAAAAAAAAACCCAAAACGAATTTATCTTTGTGATTGTATACCAAGGTTTCAATACCCATAATGGGACATACGGATGTATAATGGTTGTTTACCTTCAGTGTGAGTATAAAAGACTGGTCTGGGTTATAGATATTGTCAACACGTTTTCGGACTTCCTTAAAGAATAGTTTCGGCAAAAAGGTTCGCTTACAATATATAAAAATTAAAACAAAAAAAAGTTACTAATTAGTAGCGACTGAATTTTTTGTCCTTGAAATTGTATTGGTCACCAAAAGCATTATAATAACCAAAGACAAAATATCACCATTTAGTAATTTTTTATGCTTTTTGGATACGTCAGGTTGCTAGGCGAACTTTTTTCCGAAACTGTATGTTGGGTAGTAATTATTGGTTGAAAAGTCTCCAATATTTAATTATTTGCAAAATAACTCTTAAGTTGAACAAATGTCATAAAATAATGGCCTCAGTACCAGTTCAGGTTATGAAGGAAGCATGAGGATTGACAGTAACTCTCTCCTTCATCAAATCTCACCAATGGGAGAGGAAATGCCGAAGAGTTGGTCGCAGGATAATCCTAAAAAAAAAAAATATGTATATATGCGCCTCGGTGGTGTAATGGTTAGCGTCGCTGACTACGAATCCATCGGCCCCGGGATCGAGACCCAATGACGGCAGGCGGCGCGCAGCAAAACCCAGCTAGCTGTTTATCCTTCCACACAATAAAAAAATTGGTTGGTAGATAAATGGGTACCCTGTGTAGCCTAGTAGCTAAGACGCTGGGCTACTGGTCGGGCGTGGTTCGAATTCCACGTTAAACTGTAGCGGAAGCAAAACCAAGGTTTTATATATATATATATATATATATATATATATACAGTATATATATATATGATAATGTAGACTCTTAAAAAAGTATTTCAGACAAAAATATTAACTGCAATAAACTGTTTCAAATTACACACACACAGGACAAACTTCATAAAAGTTAGAACTTGAGAGGAATAAAAATCTGAATTTATTAATCTCGAAAAGATAGTAAATTTCTCACAAGATATTTTATACTTGAAAATATAATTTTTTTTACAAACCTCGAACCACCTTATCTTAATGCTGCGGTATCACATTATATTTAATAAACTGTACCGTGTGTGTGTGTGTGTGTGTGTGTGTGTGTGTATGGGATTAATTTCACAATTAAACACTGAAGTAAATGAAAGAGGGAAATCCGCAAGGAAAAGGGAAAAAACCTAATAATTTCTTCCTTTGCCTCGTGGGTTTTCATCATACCTTTCAAATGTCTCGTACAATGATTCCTCATTTCACGTAGATGAAGCTTGTTGGCCTGGTGAAGTAGAGAGATGGTTTCTTGTGCTCTCCACCTCACGTAGCCAGGAACATCCGACTCATCTGGAATTGTTCTAAGCCAGGCGTCTAGTCTTTGTCTATGTGGACGACATATTTCAAATGTCCCCTTGAACACCTTCTGTAATAGTATGTTGAAAATTGAGCATTGTCAAAGTTTTATTACTTTTTCTATATATTTCCGATGTCTCCAAACATATGAAACACTCTCTCTCTCTCTCTCTCTCTCTCTCTCTCTCTCTCTCTCTCTCTTCTCTCTCTCTCTCTCTCTCTCTCTCTCTCTCTCTCTCTCGAAAAGAAAGCCCAGAAGCTGTTAGGTTATATCAGGATGCAATTTCAGTTTCGGAACAAGGAGATTGTGCTCTCTCTGTACAATTCCCTGGTTCGGCCGCAGGAAAGATATTGAGAGGCTGGAGCGAGTGCAGGCGAGGGCCACAAAGTTAATCCCTTCCGTTAGACATATGGGCTACAATCGACGCTTACGCGCCCTGGACTTGTTTTCGCCGGAAACTGGGAGGCTGCGCGGTCAACTGATCGAGGTTTTCAAACTCTTACGCGGGTTCAACGATGTCGATTTTAGAAGCATGTTTAGTTTAAATGATAATCCAACTCGCAACAATGGTTGGAAGTTGAATTTGAAACGGTTTAGGACTAGTGTGTGTGGGAATTACTTTACGTATAAGATCTGTGACACGTGGAACAGGTTACCTTTAGAAGTTGTGAACAGTTCCTCTGTGGATCAGTTCAAGAAAAGGTTAGACCAAATCTTGCACACTATTTGTGTGTGTACAAAATTTTCCCTGGCACCCGTTGCCATTGGTACCTCCTGGGTATGGGCCGCAAGGCCTTTTGAGGTACTTCTTTTCCTTGTAACTCCTTGTAACTCTCTCTCTCTCTCTGTCTGGTTTGTTGACCCGTTCGACGCGTTTTCGGGTAGGTGGGACCTGTATCAGAAGGATGGTGTACTAATATACGTCAGGGACACGTTGAGTACGGTTGACTGCCAGTTCCGGTCGGAACGGGAGCTGCTTGGCGTCGATCTGAACGTGGGAGGGACGAACTATAGGTTAATCTTGGTGTACAGACCTCCGCATCTCCTCCTCGAGGAGGATACAGCCCTGTACACCGAACTCAGTAGCCTGTTAGGGGATAGGGTGTGTGTAGTTTTAGGAGACTTCAACTGTCGCGGCATAAAGTGGGAAAACAGGACTGCCGATGCTGAAGGGAGGAGGCTAGTTGACTTTGCTGATGAGAACTTCCTCACTCAGTGGGTCAACGAGCCTACACGAGGCGAAAGCGTTCTAGACTTAGTATTCACGACCGAAGACAACCTCGTCACTGGCCTCACCGTTGACGAATCATTGGGTGGGAGTGATCACGGTCTTATTAGGTTCCGTGTGTGCGTCCCTCGGGTGAAGCGTAGTAACTCGAGAGGCAGTAAGCTCGATCTCCGGCGGGCGAACTTTGTTAGCCTCAGGGATAGCGTAGGAGAGATGGGGTTAGAGGTTGGCGGCGATGCTGAGGGAGTGTGGAGTGCATTCCGGGACGAGTTTATGGTGCTGCAGTCTGCTGCTATACCCTCAAAACCGGTCACCCCTGCTTCAACGCAGCCTAAGTGGTTCAATCGTGACATCGCTTCGGCTATCCGAAATAGGAAAGTAGCGTATAGGAGGGCGAAGGCCAATCGTTCCCACGAGAACACTGAAGCGTATGTCCGCCTGTGTAGGGAAGTGAAGGCGAAGGTTAGGCTAGCGAAACGTAACGAAGAACTACGGGTGGCAAGCCTCTGCAAGGGGAACCCTAAGGAATTCTTCAGTTATGTTAATAGTAGAAAGCCCATTAGAAGCATGATAGGATTGATAGGTCCGTTAAAGGATGGAAGCGGCGTTCTGCGGACCTCCGACGCGGACATCGCTAATGTGCTTAATGAGTACTTTGCGGGAGTGTTCACCAGGGAGGATACCCGCGTCATCCCCGAGCCAGGCGTGAGGCACGAAGGTGCTGGCCTGGATAGTGTTAGATGTACCGCGACAGTCGTTGCCGATAGAATAGACAAACTGAGCGCGTTTAAGGCTCCTGGGCCAGACCAGTTTCTCCCCAGAGTGTTGCGAGAAGTGCGCGACCAGGTGGCTCCCCACCTGGCTACAGTCTTCAACAAATCGTTGGAGATGGGCCAGGTGCCTGGTGACTGGAGGGAAGCCAACGTGACCCCTATCTTTAAGAAAGGGGATCACGAAAGTCCAGGGAACTATCGTCCCATTAGTCTCACTTCAGTTGTAGGTAAATTATTAGAAGGGATAATAGCTGATAGGATCGTTGACCATTTGGATTCCTACAAGCTGCTTGGGGACTCCCAACATGGGTTTAGACGGCATAGGTCGTGTCTCACCAACTTGCTCGAGTTTTTCCACGTCATGTTGAGTGAGTACGATAAGAGTAGGGCGATTGATATACTTTATCTCGACTTTCAGAAAGCCTTTGATAAGGTACCTCACCGCCGGCTAATGGCGAAAGTGCGCGCGCTGGGTATCGGTGGGGAAATAGGTAGGTGGATTGAAAACTGGCTGAGGAATAGGCGGCAGAGGGTGGTAATTAAAGGGGCTAGTTCGGGTTGGGCCTCGGTCACTTGTGGGGTTCCTCAGGGTTCCGTTTTGGGGCCGCTGTTGTTTATCATTTACATAAATGATATCGACGGTGGCATCGTCAGTCGGATCGCCAAATTCGCTGATGACACCAAGCTTGGGGCCAATGTTGGGACGCCCGAAGCGATCGAGGAACTGCGTGCGGACCTGGGTAGGATAGGAGAGTGGTCCGAAAAATGGCAAATGCCGTTTAACTTGGGTAAATGCAAAGTGATGCACATTGGCTACGCCAATCCCAAGTCGGACTACTCGATGTTGGGTAGTAATATCGAGGTGACTGATTTAGAAAAGGACTTGGGTGTGCTAATTAGCAGCGATCTTAAGTTTACGAAACAGTGTGTAGAGGTGGAAAAGAAAGCCCAGAAACTATTGGGTTATATCAGGAGGCAATTTCAGTTTCGGAACAAGGAGATTGTGCTCTCACTACAATTCCCTTGTTCGGCCGCACCTGGAGTATGCTGTGCAGTTCTGGTCGCCCACCCTCAGGAAAGATATTGAGAGGCTGGAGCGAGTGCAGGCGAGGGCCACAAAGTTAATCCCTTCCGTTAGGCATATGGGCTACAATCGACGGTTACGCGCCCTGAACTTGTTTTCGCTTGAAACTCGGAGGCTGCGCGGTCAACTGATCGAGGTTTTCAAGCTCTTACGCGGGTTCAACGATGTCGATTTTAGAAGTATGTTTAGTTTAAATGATAACCCAACTCGCAACAATGGTTGGAAGTTGGATTTGAAACGGTTTAGGACTAGTGTGTGTGTGGGAATTACTTTACGTATAAGATCTGTGACACATGGAACAGGTTACCTTCGGAAGTTGTGAACAGTTCCTCTGTGGATCAGTTCAAGAAAAGGGTAGACGAAATCTTGCACACTATTTGAGTGTGTAAAGACATTTAGGACCTCAGTCTGCGGAAATTTCTTTTCCTATAAAATAGTTAATATCTGGAACCAACTTCCCTCAGAGGTTGTTTCCAGTCAAAGTGTAAATGTGTTTAAAAATAGGCTAGACAAAGTACTGAATACTCTCATAGTTTAAGACTAAAACATAAGAAAACTCTGCAGGAGATCGCTTGCACGGTGTCTCTGTAAGCAAGCTAAATATAGAGCTATTTATATATTCTCCACTTTCCTGTAAAATTTCCTTGGCTACTTTTCCAGGGTCAAGGTATTTTCTTCAACCTTTTTCCTTACCTGCCTCTGGCAGGGAGGGAGCGGAGGGTGGGGAGAGAGCCTTCTACTTTTCTATCCAGTTTTCTACTACTGCTAGGATAGTTGAAAGAAAAATAAACTTTTACAAAATTTTCCATGGCACCCGTTGCCATTGGTACCTCCTCGGTATGGGCCGCAAGGCCTTTTGAGGTACTTCTTTTCCTTGTAACTCCTTGTAACCTCAATGTCAAGGGTAAAGCTGTGCCAGGCACACTGCTTGACCGGCACCTATACCGTCTGGTGAGGTCAAACCCCGGGATTGATGATGGGCCCCCACCCGGGAGAGATGATGTTGAGCCGGTGGCGGACGTACCTTCAACTGAAGGGTGCGTCCATGTACAGGTGGGTGGCCCTTCTTCCTCGTTGGAGGGGGCTCAGCCTCCTACGGAAGTTGCCCCCTCGTTGGTGAGGGGCTCTTCAACTCCCGACAGCCCCGGCTGTTCGGGAAACGGGTCGTGCTAGCGGGCGGTCAGAATAAAGAAGGCTCCCTCCGTGCAGTGCTTTCTAATGCTAGGTCGATTAGGAATAAGTTTTGCGAGCTACGGGCGCTCTTAGCATCAGAATACCAGGATATCGTTGCTCTCACCGAGTCCTGGAGTTGGGGAGTTCGAGATTCCAGGGTATAGAATGTTTCACAAAGACCGCACCCGGGGGGAGGGGGAGGGATACTAATATACGTGAGGGACACGTTGAGTTCGGTTGACTGCCAGTTCCGATCGGAACGGGAGCTGCTTTGGCGTCGATCTGAACGTGGGAGGGACTAACTATAGGTTAATCTTGGTGTACAGACCTCCGCATCTCCTCCTCGAGGAGGATACAGCCCTGTACACCGAACTCCGTAGCCTGCTAGGGGACAGGGTGTGTGAAGTTTCAGGAGACAAACTTTGGGTGAACTTTTGGCTGGCGATAGAGGTGAAAAAAGTAGTTCGCTTCATAAGGTTTTCAACCATACTTCTAGTGTCGTAAGGTCATTATAACCCAAACCACGCGATAGACAGGGCAGATTACAGAAACTTATTCTCACTGAATGCCAATCCGACAAGAAATAATGGGTTTAAACTGGAACTAAAGACATTTAGGACCTCTGTCTGCGGGAACTTCTTTTCCTATAAAATAGTTAATGTCTGGAACCAACTTCCCTCAGAGGTTGTTTCCAGTCAAAGTGTAAATGTGTTTAAAAATAGGCTAGACAAAGTACTGAATACTCTCATAGTTTAAGACTAAAACATAACATAACTCCGCAGGAGTTCGCTTGCACGGTGTCTCTGTGAGCATGCTAAATATAGAGCTATTTATATATTCTCCACTTTCCTGTAAAATTTCCTTGACTACTTTTCCAGGGTCAAGGTATTTTCTTCAACCTTTTTCCGTACCTGCCTCTGGCAGGGAGGGAGCAGAGGGTGGGAAGAGAGCCTTCTACTTTTCTATCCAGTTTTCTACTACTGTTAGGATAGTTGAAAGAAAAATAACAGGAACCTCCCAGAGTGGACCGGAAGGTCTTTGAGGCTTCCTCTTGTCCTTGTAACTCTCCGAGCGTTCACCAGGGAGGACACCCGTTTCATCCCCGAGCCAGGCGTCAGGTACGACGGTGCTGGCCTGGATAGTGTTCGGTGTACTGCGACAGTCGTTGCCGATAGAATAGACAAACTGAGCGCGTTTAAGGCTCCTTGGCCAGACCAGTTCCTCCCCAGAGTCTTGCGGGAAGTGCACGGCCAGGTGGCTCCCCACCTGCCTACAGTCTTCAACAAATCGTTGGAGACGGGCTAGGTGCCTGGTGACTGGAGGGAAGCCAACGTGACCCCTATCTTTAAGAAAGGGGATCACGAAAGTCCAGGGAACTATCGTCCCATTAGTCTTAACTTCAGTTGGGTTGTAGGTAAATTAATTATTAGAGGGGATAAAAGCAGATAGGATCGTTGACCATTTGGATTCCTACAAGCTGCTTGGGGACTCCCAACATGGGTTTAGGCGGCATAGGTCGTGTCTCACCAACCTGTTCGAGTTTTTCCACGTCATGTGGAATGAGTACGATCAGAGTACCTCGACTTTCAGTCAGTCAGTTAAAACTAACGAAAATATCACGACTTACATAAAATCGCTGAACATTTTACAGATTTCATGAAATACAGATTCTGTATATATATATATATATTATATATATATATATATATATATTATATATATATGATACAAACAGACCGTGCATGGAACAAGAAACTTCTGGGCAAATTAAATCCACTATAGTCCGAATAAGTAATGGTAAATGACAAACACTATAGTTTTTTCTTTTTCATGATATTAGTCCGACGTGGGCAACGGGTCACTCGTAAAGAAACGGACATGTTATGTGCCTTGAAAAGTGGACTCTCAATTTTGCCAGTTGAGGTTTAAGTTTTGGTTTTTGGCTAAAAATATAATAGTTACCCCCTTTTTCTTTGATGTATTCAATCCGACGTGAATGCAACGAGTCTTTTGCTTATATTGAGGTTCTAAATGTAGCGGGGCTAGGCTGCTTTAAACCCTAGATCTTGTCCCAAAGCTGGATCCTATCTGTTTTGCAGATAGTTGGTGTGGGAAGCTATATTTTTGGGACCTCTTTGCTAGTGACCTGTTGCCTACGTCGGGCTAACATCATGAAAAAGAGAAAACTATAGTATTTGTTATTTACCATTACTTATTCGGACTATAGTAGATTTAAGTTTCCCAGAAGAGTTCCTTGTTCCCTGCACGGTCTGTGTGTATCATAAAAAACCTCAGAGAACCATTCTGAGTTCATTCCCATATATATATATATATATATATATATATATATATTATTTGCATAAAAATATTTTGTTTTATCGGTTTCAGATAATAAAATATTGTATTTATTTCAGTTTTCTACGAAACTTTTCTTTTTAACGATAACTTAACAATTTATTTTTCTTTTTACTATATGATAAAGTGTGGTACTTTATTTGAGAAAAAACATTTATTTCATTTTTTGTATTATTTATAAACACACATTTCTATATTGAGATATACAAGCGTTTGTGTATGAGACTTATGAACGTTACGATATAAATTAGATTGCTCAAATTTAACTATGAAATAAATACATATATGTATATATACAGGGTGTCTCATAAGTCTAGTCTCGTAGGAAAATTTATTTTGAATTAAATTTACCAAAGTAATACATTATAACTAAAAAAAAGTGTTCAGACTGATGTCTTGTTTTGGGACCTCTTTTTTTGTTGCAGGTAGAATAACACAATGGCTAATATGGACTCGAGTTACACTCGAGAGGAAAAGGCCTCCGTGTGTGTGTGTGTGTGTGTGTGTGTGTGTGTGTGTGTATATATATATATATATATATGAGGGGTCCCGCGTCTTACGGTACCTAAGCGCCAAAATTAAAATTCGCCAGAAATCGCCTCCAAAGTTCAGCAATATTCTCGCAATAGTATCTCTGTTATTAATTGAGCTAGAACGTTCAGTTTTGGCTAAATTAGAGTTCTAAGTATGCTATTGAAGATGTTGATGAGTTTTTGGAATAGATTTTCATATTTTATATATGTACAGGGTGTCCGAGAATTATCTGTACAATTTTTGGCTGTTATTAAAAGTCAACCATGAAGTGTAGAAATTCCAGTGTTATCCCATTTTACAGAGAATCTCATTAAGTTTTTTCTGATACCAAGTTTTGACAAGTTTTTTTTAGAAATTCCAGTGTGTCCGAACATTATCTGTACAATTTCATCTTTTAATAAAATTCTTGATAACACACGTAAAATTCTTAAACAAGATTATTTAGAATCTGTATTTTCAAAAGTTTCTTTTATTAAAGTAACGTTGTTACAAACATTCGATATGTGCACCATTAGTGATTCGCAAAACATCCAATCGATAATTAATCCAAATGTTGCCATGTACGCTGCAGCATATCCACATCAATTCGCTCAATAGCAACTGTGATTCTTGCTTTTAAATCATCAATGTCTGTCACCCGCGTACATTTCTAAAAAACTTGTCAAAACGTGGTATCAGAAAAAACTTAATGAGATTCTCTGTAAAATGGGACAACACTGGAATTTCTACACTTCATGGTTGACTTTTAATAACAGCCAAAAATTGTACAGATAATTCTCGGACACCCTGTATAGTTTTTTAAATTTTTTGATTTTCTTATTATGCCGAACTTTGGGTGAACTTTTGGCTGGCGATAGAGGTGAAAAAAGTAGTTCGCTTCATAAGGTTTTCAACCATACTTCTAGTGTCGTAAGGTCATTATAAACCAAACCACGCGATAGAGGAAGGGTGAAAATAGTGATATCCATCAAAGACACATTTTCGCCTGTGGTGGCGCTTAGGTACCTTAAGACGCGCGACCCTTCATATACACACACACGAAATTTGTTTAAAAAGTATCCTGACTAATGCGATTAAAGACACAATATAGTGCTTCCAAAGTTTTGACTTAATCTCCCTCAAAGTACGCTCCTTCTGAAGCCACACACTTTGCCCAACGATCCTGCCACTGTTGAAAACATTTTTTGAAAGTACTTTTCGGAATGGCCAAAAGCTGCTCCGTCGAATTTCTTTTAATGGTTTCAACATCATCGAATCGGTCTCCTTTCAGGGTTTGTTTGAACTTCGGAAACCAAAAAAAAAAAGTCGCATTGAGCCAAATCTGGCGAATATGGAAGCTGCTGTACTTGAGGGAGTAGCGTTTTTGGCCAAAAATTGCTGGACAAGTTGCGACGAGTGAGATGGTGCGTTTTCGTGATGAAGCATCTAGTCTCCGGACTCCCACTTCTGCGACTTTCCTCCGAACTGCTTCACATAGACGTCTCAAAACTTCAGTGTAAAACTCTCTGTTGATTGTTTGTCCCTGTGGAGCATATTCATGGTGCACAACATCTTCACAGTCCCCAAAAAAACTCGGTACTCTCCGACATCGCAAGAAATCGCCGCGAAACAAAACACGTTTAACTTTATCCGCTCACCACAGTGGACTGACGCTACATCATTGGTTCCCAACCTTTTTGAAGCGATGGCCCACTAGAGCCGATTCGAATAACTCACTCATGGCCCACCTCCCATGCTGCTAAGCTGGTATCATGTTTATATATGATTTAATAAGCAAGTTTTTGTTGTTAACATTTATTAACATGATGCTAAAAGACAAACAAGTAGGTCATGGCCCACCGGTTGGGAACCAAGGCGCTACGCAATAAAGTGCAATCCTATCAGTCATCTTGTCTCGACACGCAGAAACATGTTTAGCATAGTCACAATTCCAAGTGTGACCTTGTTCTAAAAATAAACACACTGTCCGGATGCATTTGATATATTATATATATATATATATATTATATATATATATATATATATATATATATATAATATGGGCTTTATATACAACGTTTACAACAATATTGTAAGATTATATCGTTTTTATTCTTCCTTGTAATATGAGATGTTGCAATAATTTTCGAAGTATGAAGACGTTGTTTGACCATTAGGAGAGAGAGATAAGACTTGGATTTTAAAGTACAAATGAAATATTTGCTACTGTTTAACATACTACAGTTTGTTTCTGTCGAAAACTTTAATCGGAACACAAACGTGTATTTCTTACAAGTTTTATATGCAGAGTTTTGTTGAAATATCAATATTATTAATGAGAGAGAGAGAGAGAGAATATATATAATATATATATATATATATATATATATATATATATATATATAACTGCAATGACCACGCAGTATATTAATGTATAGAAACGACGTAAGTATAGAGGAGTGTTCTGCACACGAGGAAGAGAAATAACGAACAAATGAAAAATGAGGTGACCGCCCGGGAATCGAACCCAGGATCTTCCGATATCTGACCGGCAATCGGAAGATCCTGGGTTCGATTCCCGGGCGGTCACCTCATTTTTCATTTGTTCGTTATTTCTCTTCCTCGTGTGCAGAACACTCCTCTATACTTACGTCGTTTCTATACATATATATATATAAGGTAAGGTGTGTGTGTGTTTGTGTGTGTGCTTGTGCTATAGGTATATGTATATATATATACACACACTGTGTATATGTTCATTACATATTTTGGTATTAGTGAGGCATAAGAACTATATATATATATTTATTAGTTACAATATAGGGCATCATGTTTGTACATATACCCTCTTCACGTTATGGTGTAAAATTCATATTATACCCATGGTGACCTATTTACTGAAACATATTATTTATGTATTTACGTGAAAGAAAACCTTCATAATGAAGAAGTTAAGTAATTTTCAGATAATATTTAAGTATACGAATGTTGTGTGTGTGTGTGTGTACACGTACATACATACATACTGTACATACGTTTACACAGGAAATACTAGAATGCCCGCTGCGCCTCTCTCAGCAAAAGCCTCCTGAAACACAATCTAGGGGGCGACAGGGGGGCCTCCTCCTACTCACCTCCCCAAATGGGGGACTGGCATGGGTGGGTGTGTTGCTAAAACCTTTCCTGGTTCTCCTTTAATGCGTATAGAAATTTGGTGCGGATTAGCCAAGCCGTTTAGGCGTGTATAAACGAATATAGAACAGACAGACAGACAGACAGACATCATCCCCTACATATATAAATAAGATAACGTGTGTGTGTGTGTGTGTTATATACACCCAAATACACATACTTGAAGTTTAATACATGCAAAGCTCGAAAGTCGATTTAAAATTTAACCAAAAATGAAGTCTTTTGTAAAAAGATTTGAAAGAAGGTAAAAATTCTTCGTAATTGATTTGAGTTTACGAGACGCGCGGTCAAGCGTGGTCATCTATACCCATCTACCCATTTATATACATTTCTCTACGCCCACGCCGCGTGGTATATAACTCAGCCCTATTATATACGCGATTAACTCCGAGTTATTACGGGTATGGGGGTATGGGGTAAGCATGAAATAAATATGGCAAAAGGAATATGTTGTTCCCGCGTGTTATTGCGTGGTTTGGTTTAGTTATGCAAAAAGATTATTTTTAAATCTTTTATTTTTATGTATATTTTTATTCTTTTCAATAATAAAGATAAGATTATATACATACCCACACGCAGGTAAAGAATATTTTAATTATGTAGTGCATTTTTAAACTATCTTAAATGTAGTGATTATATATATATATATATATAATATGCTGCAAACTCACAAGGAAAAAGAAAAACGATTCCAAGGCCTTTGGTGTATTCAGAGCTACACCTCGTCAGGGAATGAAGATAAAAGGCGAGATGCCCATAAATATATACAACGTACAGGAAAAACAAAACAATTAGCACATACTTAACAAGGGTTAATGAGAAGCAAAAGAAATTTTAACAAGATATTGTCAATTTTATACATTCCCGCACTGTTATTGAAATTGTTTTTAAAATGAATAAATGCACATTCTAGAATATTTCTTATTATATCTCTGTTTTTAACAAGCGCTTGAGAACTATCCCACTTGATGCTATGGTTACATCTATACATATGGTTAAATAAAGCATTGGAATTATTAGCTGTTCTACAGGCATATTTATGCTGTTTTACCCTAATATCTAACGTTTTACCGGTTTGGCCTATATATATACTGAGTTACATTGTGTACATCCGATCGAATACACACAACCAACAACATTATCAGGGCTATTCTTTATTAGGCGTGATTTAACAGTATTATTATACTTAAAGATTACATTAATGCCAATTGCTTTAAGTAAAGTTGGAAGGTATTGAAAATTAACAAGGTAAGGTAGGCTAAGGATATTTTTACGCTGAAATTCCTTTACAATTACATTATTATAATCCCTATTATTGGCTTTCTTAAGACAGTTATCTAAAAATGAAATAGGATAACATAATTTAGTACCAATATTCATGATATTGCATAACTCGGAATCTAAAAATTCAGGACTGACAACTCTCAATGCTCGAAAAAACATAGCAGAGAAAATAGAGGATTTAATCGAATGATGATGATCAGAATAAAAATGCACATAAGAGTTATTATTAGTAGGCTTACGGTAGACTTCATATTTGAACTGATTAGAGCAGTGGTCGGCGAACAGGGGTAAATTACCCCAAATGGGGGTACATTTAAAAATTTTGGGGGTAATGCGTGCGGTATGAGAGACACCATATGCAACAATTTTAAGAGCAATTGGCTTGTTTTTGTTTACTTTGAAGTCTGGGGGTAATTTCATTTTACTCAAATAGATTTTTGGGTAATACCCAAAAAAGTTCCCCGACCCATGGATTAGAGCATCTCCAAATTTTTAGATCAAGAAAAGATAGGCTTCCATCATTTTCTTTTTCAACTGTGAACTTAATAGATGGGACTAAATTGTTGAGCCTACCAAGAAATAAGTCAACATCCAAATTATTAGGCCAAAGACATAAAATATCATCTATATACCTGTACCAAACCAGGTTAAAATTAACAATCGTAGGCAAAATTCTACTTTCAAAAAATTCCATATATAAATTAGCTAGTACAGGTGAAAGGGGATTTCCCATAGCCAATCCAAACGATATAGCATAAAACTTATTTTCAAACTGAAATTTACAATCTTTGACACAAAGCTTAATTAACTCAATAAGAGTGTTGTCCTGAACAGGGAAAGAATATTCAGAGATCTTATCTTTTAAAAAATCAAGTAGGTCATCAACAGGGACTTTTGTGAATAGCGAGCATACATCGAAGCTTACCAATTTGAAATTAGGGTCATTAGGGAACTTCAGTTTGTCAATAAGATCCATGTTATTTACAATATGTGACTCAGAAATAGAGCCAACTAACGGCGTTAATAAACTAACTAACCATTTTGATAGCTTATAGGTTTCTTTTTCCTTGTGGGTTTGCAGCATTCATTCATTTCACGTGTTTTATTGTGAAATTCATCCCATATAATATTATATATATATATGGGAATGAATTCAGAATGGTTCCGAGGTTTTTTATGATACACACAGACCGTGCATGGAACAAGGAACTCTTCTAGGATAAATCCACTATAGTCCGAATAAGCAGTGCTGTGCTCGTTACTTTATAAATGTAACCGTTATCGTTACAGTTACCATTTTTAAAAAGTAACGAGTAACGGTGCCGTTACTCGTTACCGTTACTTTTAATGAAATGTAAATATATTATATATATGCATAGGTATATTATAATTTATATATACGGACATGAAATATTATATTATATAAACATTCGCTTGTGCGAGTATGTGTTGGTTTGTATCCACTGGTTAATGCATAGGCTATGAAATCTGTGCATGCCTTCATTGCGTTGTTATGACTTATAAGGCATAATATTTTCAAAAAAGTGAAACAAAATTACTGCAAAATTTTTACTAGGAATTGCAACGTAACAGAGGATGTAGCATACTATTGATACTAATTTACTAATGCTAGAATATACCAGGAAAGTTTAGTTTTGCAAAACAATAATACGAAATACTAAAGAAATGAATCAAATGAGTTATTGTGCATGGCAATGATAATTGAAATTTATTAGCTAAATATACAAACTTAAGACCTATTATTCAAAAGATCTTTATTGGCCTTTAAGAAAACAAGCTTCTCAAAATTTGCATCTAAGAGCGAGCCTCGTTTCGGACGGAGTATATCCTTCCCTACTGAAAAAAACCCCGCTCAACAGCGGCACTAGATGGTATAGGAGTGTTAAGTTTAATAAACATATTTTTAAAGTTAGTGGATGGGAAGGATGCAGAGCTAACGTGCCGTGAAGGCCCAGATGAGAGGAATGACGAAACCTCTGTTGAACTTAGGCCTCTCCCTGCTCCAGGGTTCTTCGCCTTTTTACTTTGATAGTGCTGTCAGTGTAGGGGGAGAGGGCGGGTAGGGGTAGGCTGCCAGCATGCCAACGGCCAACATGCACACCTCACTCATAGTGAAGGGACAAATTTTTAACGGTTAATGAATAATGAGTGAGGATCGAAAGAAACTAATTGCGAGCTACGATAAAAAAGTAACGAATAACGACGAACGAATGTATTTCCCTAAAAAAGTAACGTCGTTACTGAAAGAGTTACTTGATTTGAAATGTAACGCCGTTACCGCTACCGTTACTAAAAAAGTACCGCGTTACGTAACGGCCGTTACTTGTAACGCGTTACTGCCCAGCTCTGCGAATAAGTAATGGTAAATGACAAATACTATAGTTTTTCTTTTTCATGATGCTAGCCCGACGTGGGCAACGGGTCACTCGCAAAGAGGTCCCAAAAATATAGCTTCCCTCACTGGAAGCTGGATCCTATCTACTTTGCAGATAGCTGGTGAGGGAAGCTATATTTTTGGGACCTCTTTGCGAGTGACCCGTTGCCCACGTCGGGCTAGCATCATGAAAAAGAAAAACTATAGTATTTGTCATTTACCATTATTTATTCGGACTATAGTGGATTTAATTATCCTAGAGAGAGTTCCTTGTTTCATGTACGGTCTGTGTGTATCATATATATATATATATATATATATATTTTTTTTATTTGCAAAACTAGAAGGCAGGAAGGTTCCCATGTACATATTAAATTTATTGAAATTTTGGTATTCCCACCAATCTTTCCCTGTTAGATGGGGCAATGAGACAAGGCTCCTTGCTCTCCCCTATGCTCTTTAATGTGTATATTGACGGATTAATTGCTTCACTTAATGAGGCAACAGTAGGATGTTGTATAGATAACACAAGAATAAATAACTTAGTTTATGCCGATGATATGGTGTTAATAAGTCCCTCTGTTAAAGGTCTGGATCGGCTACTAAATGTCTGCGAAGTGTATTCGCAGAAACATGATATTCTTTTTAATGTTACAAAAACTAAGGTTATGCAATTTCATCCTAAAAGCTGTAATGAGCCAGCTGATATAAGGTTTAAAATGAATGGTGAAGTAATTGAGGAAGTACAAGAGTAATTATTTGGGTCAAACTATTACCAGCTCCTTGAGTGATGACTCGGATATAAGAAAACAATCTCGAAGCCTGTGTGCTAAAGCGAATATGACCATAAGGAACTTTCGTTTCTGTACAAGTGAAGCTAAAGACACATTCTTTCGTA
This sequence comes from Bathynomus jamesi, assembly GCA_023014485.1. Classification (NCBI taxonomy): domain Eukaryota; kingdom Metazoa; phylum Arthropoda; class Malacostraca; order Isopoda; family Cirolanidae; genus Bathynomus; species Bathynomus jamesi. Next base: position 1,249,121 of record JAJOZX010000208.1, on the reverse strand, counting down.
CTTTCTGCAGTAATATATACGGTCAGCAACTCTGGGTGAATTATAAAAAAGGTTCTGGCAGAACCCTAAATTTGCTGTACAACAGGTCTTTTAGACTCTTACATAAATTACCCCCGAGATGCTCAGCTTCGCAAATGTTTGCTACCCGCAATGTCCCGAGCTTCCCGGAGGTAACAAGATGTGCTCAACACAGTCTAATGCAAAGAATTAAAAAATCAACCAACCCGATCATCCAAGCTATCCATGAGTCCTGCCATTTATCCTCTAAGGCCTAAGCTATGGACTTTTGGTACGAAAACGTCTGTCTGTAGCTCCACTTAACTTCGACAGTGCAGTATTATTTCTAATCAATTGTATATATTTCTATCCTTAGTATATGAACTGTCATTGTATTAATAATATTTGTCATATGGACTATAGTCTGCCAATAAACATTTTCATTTTCATATATATATATATATATATATATATATATATATTACTTTGTGAGTTCGAACGACGGTTCAGGATCGACTAGCGGTCGACTCCTCTGCACCATCCCGCCTCATTTGTGGGATTTGGTGAAGGAGTGAATTGCTGCCTGATCTCTTCCTGCCCTCGTAGCTAGTCACGCATGGCTGGTCAGGAACTTTGCACAGGAATCTGTCCAGCTGGTTCTTGAAGTTATTCAGGTCGGTGTGCTGGAGATTCCTTATATATATATTATATATATATATATATATATATATATATATATATATATATATATATATATATATATATATAACAAATGTCCGTTACCATAGGAAATGAATGTTTTCTGTTTTTTGTTACAGCTTTATAACTGATGAACAATATGGCTTATTAGGCCTACATCACGCAACAGAAAATAAAATTAGTCTTATTACGTGTAGTTGGTAGAAGTTAATGAGAAACATGTGATGAATTCTACAGACTTTATCCTGAAAGACCGAAGCCAAGTCATGTAATGGTTGAAAGAGTACTCAAGCGATTAAATGATCCTGAACCGTCGTTCGAAAACAACAAAAGTATATATATATATATATATAGTTACACTCCTGAAGAGTGTAACTCCCTTCCATATTAGCCACTGCGTGTTATTCTACCTGCAACAAAAAAAAAGACCAATTTGAACATTTGTTTCAGTTCTAATGTATTACTTTTGCAAATTTAATTTAAATTAAATTTTCCTATGAGACCGGACTTATGTGACACCCTGTGTATATGAGAGAGAGATATGCACCTCGGTGGTGTAGTGGTTAGCATCACTTACTACGAAGCTACCAGCACGGGTTCGATACCCGATGACGGCAGTCGGCGCGTAGCAAACCCAGCTGTTCATCGTTCTATACAATAAAATTGATCGGTAGATAAATGGGTAGCCTTGTGGTTAAGACGCTGGGCTGCTGATCGGAAGATCATGAGAACGAGTCCGGGCGAGGACTGTAATTTCTGACCAGCCATGGTGGGTTGTAATTCCGATTTCACGTTAAGCTGTAGGTGAAAGCAAAACCACGATTAACCAAGGCGTATATATATACGAGGGTACTTTAATAAGTATCCGCACTTTTTATTTTAGTGATAATATAGTATATTATATATACTCGAAATAACGAGCCAAACAGATCTATAGGCTTATTTGGGCTAGCAACAGTATAGGCTTATTTAGGCTAGCAACAATATAGGTTTATTTAGGCTAACAACAGTATAGGCTTATTTAGGCTACTCGTAGCTGTCACATATCGTACGAGTAGCGAGCATGGTTGCGCCGCTTTCAGTTTGCACTCTGGAAGAACAGAGATCCGTGGTTCTTTTTTTGTGGGCAGAAGGTGTGAAAGGAGCTGAAATTCACACGCGTTTATGTGCTCAGTATGGGAATAATGCGTTACCACGGCGAAGTGTGTACGAGTGGATTCAAATGTTCAAGGAAGGTCGGACATGTGGGACAGATGCTCAGCGCTCAGGACGGCCTTCAACATCAACCAGTGGTGACAAGTAGGAAGAAACCAGAGCCAACAGGAGCCAACAGGAAGGAGTGCATTTTGCGAATTTTTGGAACAGTTTCTACGGCAGGAGGGACTTGTTCCTCGGAGATGGACTTCATCTTAATGACGTTGGAGCTGCGCGTTTAGGAAGACTATTTCATAATACTGTCTCTTCTTTTCAGGCTGCCGTAACTCGAACGGTCCCAGTGTAAATTCCACAAATTTCCCCCGCGCTCGCGAAGGTGTCGCAATTACAAACAATTTGAAGGTTCTATCCTTAAATGCTCGTAGCCTACGAAATAAAAGAAACATTTTTTTTCTTTAATTGCTTGTAAAGACTGATATAATTGTGATAAATGAATCGTGGCTTAGCACTAAAACTCGTGACTTTGTAGGGGAGTATCAAATTAAAGGTTATAGACTTTTTGTTAAAAACAGAATAGGTAGGCGAGGAGGCGGTGTTATGTTGTATATCAAAGATAATATTGCGAACGTTATAGAAGTAAAGCACACAATTCCGGAACCGATAGATTCGACTATAGCAGAACTCAAATTGAACGATTTCAAACTTCTTGTTGCGGTTATATATAGGCTCCTTAATCAAACAGCTGATACGGGCGAAGCGTTATATCGTGAACTAAAGAGAATAATCGGTAGTGAGCAGTCTTTAGTTATGGGTGACTTTAATTGCGCCAGCGTGAATTACGATACAATGCAGGGAGACGCGGAAGGTAATCGTTTAGTTAATTTTCTCGAGGATAGCTTTCTTATTCAAAAGGTTGGGGAACCTACGAGGTTGGACAGTATTTCAGATTTAGTATAAATACGGATGATAGGCTAATTACTGATCTTCAAGTAATAGAACCGTAAGCAATAGCGATCACAATATGGTAGAGTTTTGTCCTCTCAGTAAGTCACTCGAAACCAGCTAACTCGACTAAAATTCCTACTTCCAGCACGCAGACTTTAGTAAATTCGAAATAAATTGTCACACGTCAATTGGAAAACGTAATGGGGACTCCAACGCAAAACTAACGTGCGAATCGTTCGAAACAGTATTTAGGACTATAAATGAGGAATGTGTACCGTACAAAATTAAGCGTGCGAAATTAAACAACTAGCCCTTGTGGTTTACTTTAGAGTAGGAGACATTATAAAGAGTAGAGATAGGGCTTATAGGCTACATAAGTGGGATAAAGACAATTGTGGTTACGAAACAACTACATATCTCTAAGGCGTGAAGCGAAAAGGGTGCTAGGACAACTGCCCCTGGACAACCGCCCCCCGGACAATTGCCCCCCGACAACCGCCCCCCGGACAACTGCCCCCGTAGGACAATCGCCCCCCGGATTATTGCCCCCATAAGTAAATAAAAATTAAATAGGAATTAAATTTATTATTTATAAAAACCAAACCTAACCAAACCTAACCACCAACTATGACTTTCAAAACGACCTTTCAATAAGTATTGCCAACTGTTTAAAATAATAATTAATCCATAGTATATATGAAATACAATAAGTCTTGCCAACTGTTTAAATAAAATTAAGTAGCTAAACTTCATAATTTTATTATAAATAAGTAAGCAATAATTGGAAATTTTTTTGTTAAATATTGCTAACTTTTTAAATATAATTTTTTTTCAGGCTACAAGCAAAATTAAGCAAGAATTGGCAATAATGTTGTTAAATATTGTTTTAGCTTGCCATTTTTTAAACGTAAATTTAATTTCTATTTAATTTTTATTTACTTATGGGGGGCAATAATCCGGGGGGCGATTGTCCTACGTGGGCAATTGTCCGGGGGGCGGTTGTCGGGGGGCGGTTGTCGGGGGGCAATTGTCCGGGGGGCGGTTGTCCAGGGGGAAGTTGTCCGGACACCGCGAAAAGTGTAATAAAAAAGTCCAAGCGCGAATTTGAAATCTCCATAGCTTGTGACGGTAAAGAAAACCCCAAGCGATTCTTTCAATACGTCAACAATAGAAATCCAGTAAAAAGTGTCTTGGGGCCATTGAAAAATGTTAACGGAGATCTAGTTTCTGAAAACAAGGAAATGGCTACCTTGCTAAACGAATTTTTTACGTCAGTTTTTACTATAGAAGATGTAACGAATATCCCTATGGTCAAAGACATAATATCTTTTGATAATGGTAATATTTTGGATAATATTGTGGTCAGTGAAGGGGAGGTAATGCGTTATATTGATAAAATGAAAACGCGTAAATCACCGGGGCCGGATTCCATATATCCCATACAACTAAAAGAATTAAAAGATAACATTGTTGTGCCGCTAACAAAGATTTTTAATGCGTCTATTTCTCAGGGGTGCGTACCAGATAATTTCAAGTTAGCAAACGTAACACCTATCTTTAAGAAAGGCGATAAAGGTGCAGCGGGAAATTATAGGCCAATCAGTTTAACGTCTGTTGTAGGTAAGCTACTGGAATCAATAATTAGGGATCGTATAGTCGAACACTTAGAATTCCATAAGCTAGTTAGAAATACGCAGCATGGTTTTAGGCGAAACAAATCTTGCTTACTAATCTTTCAGAAATTTTTTCAAAGCGTGATTGACGTTTACGACAGTCATCGGGCGGTTGATGTAGTGTATTTAGATTTTCAAAAAGCGTTTGACACCGTACCGCACAAAAGACTCATTGAAAAAACTAAGGCTCATGGAATCAGGGGTGTAGTAATAAATTGGATAGAAGAGTGGTTGCGAGGTAGGAAACAGAGGGTGGTCGTTGATGAAGCGGAGTCGTGTTGGGCTAATGTAGCGGTGGCGTTCCTCACTGTTCTGTATTGGGCCCCTTGCTTTTTCTTATATATATTAACGATTTAGATGTCGGCCTAGTCAGTACAGTTTCAAAGTTTGCGGATGACACGAAGCTGGGTGGTAGGGCGATTAATGACGAAGGTAGAGGTAAAATCCAGGAAGATCTGAATAAAATCGTTGATTGGTCAGTCACATGGCAAATGAGATTTAACGTCGATAAGTGCAAAATTTTGCATATAGGTTCGCGTAACGGTAATTTTGCGTATAGTATGTCAGGGAAAGATTTAACAAGCGTAGAGCAGGAAAAAGATTTAGGAGTTATAGTCACTGGTGATTTAAAAGTAGCGAAACAAAGTACAACAGCGGTCAATAAGGCAAACAAAGTGTTAGGTTTTATAGCTCGAAATTTTGAGTACAAATCGCGCGATATTATAGTTCCTCTTTATAAATCATTAGTTAGACCCCATTTGGAGTACGCAGTCCAATTTTGGAATCCGCATATACGCAAAGATATAGACAAAATCGAAAGAGTTCAAAGACGAGCAACTAAGATGATTCGTCGCTTAGGTCAAAGTCGTACGAGGATAGGCTTAAGGAGTTAAAATTGACAACACTCGAGACTAGGAGGCTAAGGGGTGATCTAATCCAGGCTTTCAAAATTATGAATGGGTTCGATAACAGATAGAGATAGCTTTTTCGAAATATCTCAATATAATAGGACTAGAAATAACGGGTGTAAGTTGACTAGTAGAAGGTTCGAGACAGCAGTTGCCAAAAACTTTTTTACGCATAGAATAGTAAATAGCTGGAATAGTTTGCCGGTAGAAATAATTAGTAGCACGTCTATAAACATGTTTAAAAATCGATTAGACGCATATGTTGATAGATTGGGTATAGTTTAAGGTAGTAAAATTAAGGCTTTGTGGTGTTAGATCCCACAGCTCAACACAAGTGTTGTGGGATATAGGGAGGCAGCATCTTGGGTTAGGGCTCTTTGTCCTTACACACCCCATTTAAAGAGATTCCTCTGCCGAGCGGTGCCCCCCATAGTACTGTGAGGTATTGAAAAACTCATGATCTTTACTTGCCCCACAAACACCTTGAAATGGGAGACCCAAAATGGGTGCGCACACATTTCTACATTACTGTAGTCTTTACAGCCACACCTACACTTTTCCGCCTAAGTATATATATTGTAATGTATATGGTTGTAAATTTTGACTTGGTCCGCAATCGATATGGACCGTGACTTATTTTTGGTTGGCAAGGTACTGGTATTGATGGGTACCGTAATGAAATTGACTGGATTCTTTGGATCTGATATATTTGCATGTCGGTTATAAATAGATATAGAGTGTAACATATTTGTGGATAGTAGTCTATTATGACTTGATCCTCTGGATCCAGAGATTCTATCTTTAGTTTTAAATCGATAATTAATTAGTTTTAAATTGATAATTATTTAGTTTTGTAAAAATTGGTCGTTTGCCAATGTACAGGCAGTTTTTACATAAATTTCTTAAGTTCTTGTGGTTCGGAACCCACGTAAAATTGTAGGTCCCCTCCGCCACCACGGAGAACATACACAATACACAATTACGAACACAGTTAGGTAGACCAGCCATGAGTGGATCCTAGGGTCTTTGTTGGTCTGAAACATTATAACATCAGTTAAGGGTCAGCCTATTCGATAGTTCATGACATTCTTGGCTTTCACAAGGTTTGTGCAAAATGGGTGCCCAAACAGTTGACGGAAGAGCACAAGCGTAATCGTATGGACGTCTGCTCTAGTCTTTTGGCGGTATCATAATGAAGGTGAAAACTTTTTGGAGCGCATTATCACCGGAGATGAAACCTAGATCCATCACTATGAACCAGAAAGCAAACGACAGAGCATGCAGTAGAAGCATCCAACATCTCCCGTTGCAAGGAAGTTCAAAGCGCAGCCGTCAGCAGGTAAAGTTATGCTAACACTGTTTTGGGATACACAAGGCCCTATCCTTAAACATTATCTAGAGTGTGGAACTACAGTAACAAGTGCATCGTATTCTGACATGCTTCGGAATGAGTTAAAGCAAGCAATTCGCACAAAACGGAGAGGGAGATTGTCGGAAGGTGTTATTCTGTTACACGACAATGCACGCCCTCATACCGCTGCACAGACTAGAAAATGCCTTCAAGAACTTAAATGTGAAGTTCTCGACCCTCCAGCCTACAGTCCAGACCTGGCACCTTCGGATTTTTACCTGTTTGGACCACTAAAAGACGCTTTGAGAGGTCAGCGATTCCAAGGCGATGATGACCTGAAGGAGGCGGTGCATGACTGGCTACGCACACAGCCAAACACATTCTTTTGTGATGGCATTAGGAAGCTTGTAGATCGCTGGACTAAGTGTATTGAGAAACAGGGAGACTACGTTGAGAAGTAATGTATTTATAATCTATTAGATGTGAAAATAAAAAGTGCGGATACTTATTGAATTACCCTCGTATATAGGTGGTGATGATGTCCATTCGTTTATACACGCTCAAACGCCTAGGATAACCTGCGCTAAATTTAGTATACACATTAAGGGAGAACCAAGAAAGTTTCAGTTACATACCCGCCCCTCCCAGTTCCCCCTTAGGGTCCCCATAAACAGTTAGGGTAATCTGCACCAAATTTAGTATACAAATTAAGGGAGAACCAGGGAAGGTTTTAGTAACACACTCACCCTTTCCAGTCCCACCCCCTCGTAGGTTGTGTTTCGGGGGGCATCGATTATTCGTTAGGCTCTGTCATTTTAAATGAAAGAGATAAAGAGAATAGGTGTAATTACATTTTCCACGGAACGTAATAATAATAATAATTACTTTTAATAATCTTTAATAGCACTGAAAATCTCAGTCTCGAATTTTATGTCGTCACACGAAAGTAGTTGAAATTCTTAAGATTTTCTTTTTCTAGAAAAGTTAATCTTTTAAACAAAAAGAAATTTATGTAAAATTATTTAAAATTTAGACTTTCTCTTGGGGGGTGGGGTGGGGTGGGGGGTGACCTCTCTCAATCCGAGATAAATATTTTCATTCAAAAAGAAAATTGTTTTCCAGAAGCAAATTTTTGGTTTAGAATTTTCTTTCGACTTAAAAATTTTCAAATTTTTTAGTACATCGGAAAATGCGAGTATTGAATAACCCAAAAAGTGTCGTGTATTATAATTGACGGGTCAATAAAATCTCACCCAAGAAGCTTTTTTCTTTTATTTTTTTTTAATTTAAATATAAAAAAAATTGTCCGGATTTTATTTAGATGTGGTCGAAGTATCGTGTTCAAAATTATCAATCGCAGTTTTGTTGAAATTTAACTCGATAAAAGATGTTACACCAAAATAAATTTGGTTTAGATTAAAGGCAAATGTTTTTAACCCAAAGCAAATACACTATTTGCAAGTAAATATCATTTATTTATTTAGTTCATTTTAAACAAGACAGAGTCTCATCATTTTGCAAAAGCTACTTTGTTAATCCACACATTTTTTTTTGTTTAAATTAAGAAAAAAAGTGTTTTGGATGCAAAAACAATATTAGAAATAAATTCTAGAGAATTGTAGTATGTATTTTTGACGCATGGTATTTCCCAAGGAGAAAATATATCCCCTTTTTATTTCTTTTTTTTACCTTGTCGTCTTATGATAGGCATGAGACGACAAGGATTTATTTATAGGTCAAACAAGCTCTGTTGAATAAGAGCTTGTTGGAAGAACCTTACCTTTTTTGTAAGGATTTATGGTTTCGGGGTATTTTGTTGTTATCGTTTTAAGAGCAAGTCACAATGTTTGTGTACAAATTTGTATCCATTCATTCATTCATTTTGAAGGTGGATAATAGGTAGTTATACCATTATAGTGATTCAGAATCAATGTCAAAAGAGCGGTATTAAAAAAGGTATAAAGACTGCAAAAAAAAAAAAATTATATATATATATATAAATTTGTTATTGATTCTTTCATAGCGTTCGCAGCTTGCAGCAACATTACCAAGTAAATAGGGATCAATGTACTGACGAGGCTTCCGTACGTGGTACATCACCAGTGAAAGCAACAGTGCTTCGTGTTAGCGTAGTCCAAAGGACATCCAAATCCCTATTCGTTTTCGCGCAATGTTCGTTTTATATATATATATATATATTTTTTTTTAATAACTTTGAATAACTGTTCAGGGTTAACCTGTGTTCGACCCCTCTGCATATACAGTAGAGCTCTGTACTACAAGGAACAGTATTAGTTAATGTTAACAGATATAAAGAGTGAAGTAACCAGTAATACTATACACAGTAACATCTTTTACTGATAATACAAAAATTATCAGAAAAATTGGAAGTCCGAATGACAGAATCCTGACAAGAGAACACAAATAAAATACACAGAGTCAGAAGAGAACCTGAAAAAATCGAAAATTTTTAGCTCTTAAGGTAGGGAAGAAGCGAAGAAATAATAGCGGTCGACTCCTCTGTACGAAATGGATTGGAAATTCGGAGAAATTCTCAAGCAAAAGATTTAGAAATTATAATGACCGACGATGCGAAATTTGAGACCCAAAACAAGAGAGTGGTAAACAAAGCAAAAAGAATAACTGAACAGATAGAGAATACTTTAAAAAAAAAAAGAAAAAGACAAGCATTAATGATTTTCTCGCTGAGGACCTGATCATACAAAACTGGAACATCGCTTAGTCTTAACGACCCCGTATGACAAAAAGGAAGACTCGAACAAACGGAAGAAATTGGAGGAAATTTCACAGCCAAGATCAATGGATTCAAAGAACTAAATTAATGGGAAAGATTACTTTAGAGCCAATCTACAGTACATTCGCTGGAAAAAAGGAGAGAGAGTTACACCGAAACATACGCATGGGGAAATAATAGAGAACCCACTAACCATCAAAACAGTGAAAAGCAAGAGAGAATATGCCGTTTTCCTCAACTGAGGGCTAAACGCTGAAGGAAAATAGTCTTGTCGCCAGAGGAAGAAGACTACTTAAACCAGTTACTAAAAGAAATAAGAAATACAAGTGATGTCATGTGGACGTCTTCAAAAGAAGACTAGACACCTGGCTCAGGGCAATTCCAGATGAACCTGGTTGTGCAAAGCTATGTGAGATGGAGAGCTCAAGAAGGCTTGATGAAGAAGAGCAATGCTAACTCCAGATGTAGGGCTCCGAGCCTGATATCCGCGGGATAAGCGATCGTATATATACACAGAGACATGCAAGAAGTAAATAGACACCCTTAATTTTATGGTAAAATGTATGCATCCAAATTTTTTTGCCATTATTATGACTAATATTCGTTTCCTTTTTTTAGATTGTAATATACCAATCCTAGAACATGCCTCGAACACAAGATATAGCTGCACGTCCATAATAACCAAGCTGATGAAGATAGTTTACTGCTGTTCTTGGGCTAATTTTGAGTTTTTCTGCCACTTCTGAAGCTTTTAAACGAGGGTTGTTCTCAACAGATCTTCGAACAAAACGAAGACATCTGTCAGAAGGCCCAGATCGACCAGGTCGTGATTCAATTGATGTTTTGCCCTTTTCTTTAAATTGGACTATTATTCTGTTAACAGTAGAAAGGGGTATTCCGAGATTCCTAGCTATTTGTCGCTGGGACAGTCCACCCTCAGATTGACCAACAATCCGTCCTCGTTGAAAGTCAGAAATTTCTTTGGAATCTTGTGTTCGAGGCATGTTCTAGGATGGGTATATTACAATCTGAAAAAAGGAAACGAATATTAGTCATAATAATGGCAAAAAAATTTGGATGCATACATTTTACCATAAAATTAAGGGTGTCTATTTACTTCTTGCATGCCTCTGTGTATATATATATATATATATATATATATATATATATATACGTGGATGGGTGTAGGGTAGTGGTTAACGTCGTTGACTATGAATACATCGGACCGAGTTCGGCAGCCAGCGAGAGCATTCGACACACCGCTCACACCCAGCTCTTCATTTCTATTTGTACCATAAAAATCCCCCAAATGAGGTGGGTTGCTGCATACAAAATATATATATATATATATACTGTATATCAAAACATAAAAACTAGTTTAAAAACAAGTAAATGCACATGTAATACATAGAAATTGCTTATGAAATTTGAGTATATAGCTATTTACAAGTTTTTATTTTCTATAACAAATTATAGAAACTTTGAATAATTGCAATATTACATCACAATTATCTTTCAGATTCAACCTTTTTACATCTAAAAATGTAACTGAAATGAGGTCTAATTTATACTTATACCCATACCCATCGATACATACCCACCCATGCAGGTTTCTGTTAATTGCAGAGATGCCCCGAATCCATTTTGGGGTATGTATGTTATAATTTGCAACGTTTAAACTAAGTTAAATGGACTCCCTGACAGTCTACATATATAGTATACATACATGAGGGCTCTGGGTATTGCATTGGGCATGAAAGATAAAATCTAAACTCATTTAAGTGCGCATTGAAAAAACGTTACTTGGCCAAAAAAAAAAAAAAAAAAAAATATATATATATATATATACACCTTACCTTATGAACCTTATGTTGTTTCGTGCGTTGGTCTCTCTTCACATATATATATATATATATATATATATATATATATATATATATATATATAATATATATATAACAGAATGAATTAATTTAAAATAATGTACACACATTTTTAAATTATTTATTTTCTTATATTAATTACGTGTAAATGGTGGACATTTTGAACATTTACCATAAAATAATTGTTAATTGTTATTTTTGCATGTTTACTTATGTACATAGTAAAGTTTTTGTTTATTAAATGCAGTTAGTATCCAAAATAAATAACTTGAAAATGTGTGTGCATTATTTTGAATCACCCTGTATATACTGTATAATTTTTGTTCCAACACCCTTTGCTACGCGAGATATGTAGCGTTATCACTCGTGGCACTTAATATCAGTTCCAATAATGGGGATACACTGAGCCTTAAGGTAAGTGTGACCCAGTGTATTCCGACTACTGGGAACCGATAGTACAGTATTCACCACAAGGCAGATAATCCAAATGGTGTGTGTGTGTGTGTGTGTGTGTGTGTGTGTGTGTGTGTAAATAACCTCATTTCCCATTTCACCAATAAAGCCTAGAATTTGCTTGCAAATGGAAGTTTTATGCTGTATGCAATATATATATATATATATATATATATATATATTTATTTATTTGTACCGTAGGGTATCCCATAAGTCCTGTCTAGGGGTTAAAACCGGTATTGAAATACCGGTATTAATACCGGTATTGAAGAAGTACAATAATACCGATACCGATATTATAGGTTTTCGGTATTGACAAAAATTGCTATTGTAAAATTTAGGCAATTTAGTCCTCCGATAAGACTGAAGTGGAAGCAGATTCATTACTGAGTGAATACATGCAAGAAATGGACAAACTAGGAAAAGTGCCATCTAAAAAAAATTCCATTGATTTTGATGTTACTAATGAATTTAAAAGCTTGGAAGTTACTTTACAGAGAAGTGAGAATTTAGAGAAGCTGTACAAGGCACTGCTTTCAATTAAACCTACAAGTGCAGAATCAGAAAGAGCCTTTTCTGCTGCAGGCCTATTTCTGACGAAACTGAGATCAAGTCTATCTGAACAATCCCTAGATGCTCTTTGTTTCCTCAAAGCATACTTTCAAAATCAAACTAAGAAATAAATATTTAGATACTAATAATTTCTATCTACTCCAGTAGTTGTATAATAATATGCTAAAAAAAATTCAAATAATATTTTTATTACAATTTAGTAATTTACTGTATAAACTTTTTCGAATAGAATGCCATCTATTTGGAGTTGGGTCATTAATTTATAGTAAATATGGTGAGTACTGCAAGTCCCTCAGACTTGTGGGAGGGTTGGTAGGGTGGCACCATAATAAATCAAAATAAATTATTTTTTTCATAATACCGGTATCAATACCGGGATTAGCATAATTGCCTCCAAATACCGGTATTGAAAATTTTAGGTATTATGCAAGCACTAGTCCTGTCTCGTAGGAAAGTTTATTTTAAATTAAATTTACAAAAGTAATCCATTAGAATTAAAACATGTTCAAATTGATGTCTTGTTTTGGAACCATTTTTTGTTGCAGGTAGAATAACAAGCAATGGCTAATATTGAAGCGAGTTACACTCATGAGGAAAAGACGGAGGCCTATATTCACACGCAAAAGGCGGAGGCCTTTTCCTCACGAGTGTAACTCACTTCAATATTAGCCACTGCGTGTTATTCTACCTGAAACAAAAAAAAAAGGTCCCAAAACAAGACATCATTTTGAACGTTTGTTTTAGTTGTAATATGATACTTTTGTAATTTTAATTTAAAATAAACTTTCCTACGAGACCGGACTTATAGGTCTCTCTCTCTCTCTCTCTCCTCTCTCTCTCTCTTCTCTCTCTCTCTTCATATATATATATATGTGCTAAAATTTTGTGGTATTTTTAAAAAGTGTTTGATGTTGGATGAGGAAGAAAGCAAACAAGTGTTCTTTGAGGAAAAGTTTTCATTTGTCAAAAGAATTATTAACTGTCTTTTAATCACAGAAGAATCTTTGTTCAAAATTAATTTTTTCATTCACCTTTGCATTTATTTTTTATTTTTTTTGCATCACTGACAAGTTGATGGTGGTTATGTCATGTAGTTATTTGCCATATCAATGTTGTGTTCCCATACCTTTGGTTTGCTTCCGCCCGAATTGTTCATTCTGACGAAGGTCAAGCTTTTCACTCCGCCTTACACTTACAGTTTAACGTGGAATCCGAATCACGCCCCTCCAGCAGCCCAGCGTCTTAACCACTAGGCTATCCAGGGTACTCATTTATCTACCAACTACTTTATTGTGTGGAAGGATGAACAGCTGGGTTTTGCTGCGCGCCGGCTGCCGTCACCGGGTCTCGATCCCGGGGCCGATGGATTCGTAGTCAGTGACGTTAACCACTACACCACCGAAGCGTGTGTGTATATATATATATATATATATATATATATATATATATATACTGGGTCAAAATTACGGTGTCACTAGAAAAATGTGCTATAGCTTAAAAGCCTTCCAAAACCAATAAATTTTTACTAGTGGTGTACCAATTGATCGTCATCGACAGAATCGGACAGTTTGGGGGCATCGGCATTGGCCAATTTTAGCCGATTCTTTGAAATTTTAAAATTTTCATTACAAAACAAAATCTATATTTCTGGAGAAATGAACATAGAAAAAACACTATTTATGATAATTTCTACTCATTTCAAAGTGTAATTATATAAAAATATTTTACATTCACGAAAAATGCAAAGCTTAATAAGTTAAATTGTCCATAAATTTACATTTTCTCTAACTAGCTAATCTCTAAATATTATAAACTATTGTAATCTCTTACTCTGTTAATAATAATAATAATTCTATATTAAGTTGTACTTTATAATTTATATATTAAACCATTTTATTATGTTGACTTTATTTTAAGTATTTTAATAATTTTCTAAACTCAAATTGTATAGCCATTTTTTTTATTCAAATTGGCCACCAGGGACTTAAAATTTTAATGAAAAATTTTGTTGTTGTTGTTGTTGTTTACATTGTTGAAGAAAGAAAATACCTGCAACCTAAGGAAAATCAATTACTTTAAATATTGGTATTCAATTTATAAAACTAAAATAAAATTATTTTATCATTTTACTGAGTAATAAAACTATTTACTATCACTTTAGCTATGGTACAATGAGTACCAAATTCTGGTACTGTATATTGTGGAATGAGCTAAGGAAAAGCATTTAAATTTGAAAATTAAACATTTTCACACAAGGTAAGTAAAATTTATGAAGGGAATTAATTTTTTAAAATATAAGCAAAGAATCGGCACCGGCATCGGCTAAATTTTGGAATCGGTACATCACTGACATACCAATGTATGTATATATTAAACCATCTTATTATTGACTTCCGAGGCATGTCAATAAGCAAAAGCGATTTAAATTGGCGAGAGAACACCAAAACTTTACGTTAGAAGCCTGGAAATAAGTTTTTCTAACAGCAATCTTCCTCGGCCTTTCTTGTCGTTTACTGAATGTCTCTTCTTGTCTTCTCATGATTTTAGACACTCCATTCTGAGAAACGCCAATTTTATACGTGCAATTTCTCTTCGGGATAGCCAAAGACGATGCAGAGCAATCATTTCAATGCGTTTCTTTATAGGAATTTCTCTCCTGGAGACCATTATTAATTTTTGAGAAAGAAAAATTGTTGTTTTATAAATGCTGAGTATTTTCAATGTTGTTTAGTTGTCAGTCCTTAAACAATGTTAGACAACTGTGTAAAATACTGTATGTAAAACATATGAAAGTTTTTTTTTTAACCTTTAGGCGGTCCAGTTATGCAATATAGGGTACATACGTATTATCGGGACTAAACTGTTTATTATGTATTTTTGCTCTCGCCATTTTCGTTTAAAATAACGAAAATATCACAACTTAACCTAACCAATCATCAAGGGCGTACAGTTGACCTAACCGGGCATTCAGTTGACCTAACCGGGCATTCAATTAACCTAACAGGTTAGGTTAATTGAATGCCCAGTTAGGTCAACTGTATTCCCTTGATGATTGGTTAGGTTAAGGTGTGATATTTTCGTTAGTTTAAACGAAAATGACGAGAGCAAAAATACATAATAAACAGTTTGGTAGTCCCGATAATACGTAAGTACCCAATATAGTATAGCGTGTACCCGCAAACTTACGGACATGACCGTCAAAGGGTTAATACAGAGAAATATCTAAGTAAATACAACCTGCATCAAGAGAATCAAAGTTTATACATTTCATAAATTGGAATAAGTACAAACTACTAAAGATAGGAGGGCTAAAAGATTATTGCAACTTCATACATTACATAAAAAATAAATTTTTATTGGATTTGGAACTTGGAAGCAGAGCTTTTAAGTTATATCACATTTTTCTAGTGACAATAATTTTGATTTCTAGTGACAATAATTTTGACAGTGTGTGTGTGTGTGTGTGTGTGTGTGTGTGTGTGTGTGTGTGTGTGTGTGTGTGTGTGTTACGGCCAGTAGCTCTCACCCCCCACTTTAAAGTGCTTTGAACGTATAATTAGAGGCAAAACTACTTACTCCCTACAAGAAAAGAATTTATACAACCCAAATCAACATGGCTTCAGGGCTGGAAGATCATGCCAACCACAGCTATTAGACAAACAGGAGAAAATATTGGAAACTGTGTCGAGGACAAAACAAAGATGTAATCTATACTGACTTTGCTAAAGCCTTCGATAAATGTGACCATGGAATTATAGCACACAAACTTAATAATACAGAAATTACTGGAAAATTGGGAAGATGGATATTCAATTTTCTGGCTCAAAGTACACAAGAGTGGTAGTAAATGAAGTTAAATCTGAAGTCTTGAAAGTCGTGAGCTCTGTCCCACAAGGTACAGTATTAGCTCCCTTGCTGTTCATAATAATGATTCCAGACATTGATGCAGATATTAACGAGTATTGGATCATGTTTCGCAGATGACACAAAGATATGCAAGGAAATATTGAACGAAGGTGACATAGAAAGATACAAGACGACAGTGAAACATTAGTCAAATGGGCAGAAGACAGCATATGAAGTTCAACGAAGAAAAATTCCAACTTCTAAGATATGGTAATAACAAGGCGCTACAGAAAAAAGGGTACAAAACTCTGCAAGCCAAACAGATAACACCAAATCCACAAGTCAAGGATCTTGGAGTAATAATGTCATCGGATGCAGAATTCAGAGAGCACTATAACATCAAAATCACAACAGCTAGAAAAATAATTGGAATCATCTGGAGGAGCTTCCGCAGCAGAAAAGCAAACATCATGCTCACTCAAATTATGGAAGAGTCTAGTCCAGTGTTTCTAAATATGGGTCGCGACCCCCGGGGTCGTAGTTTGTTTACCTCTGCAGTAGTGATTTGTGCAAAAAAAAAAAACCCTCTTCGCTTCGTGAATTGTTTACCCATGTAGGATGATAAAGGGTTGCGCAGACCTAAAACCCTGACACAGGAGTCGTGAGGAAAATCCGGCTGAGCAACACTGGTCTAGTCTGACTGATAACTGAGTATTTACTCAGTACTTACTAGTGTTGAAAAATAATCGAAACTTTACAAACCGGTTTTTTATCTATCTGTTTTTTGAAAACCGGTTTAACCGGTTATGACCGAAAAGTATAGTAATTTTAAAAGCCACAATTGAAAGGTACTGACTTTAACTCTTACAAGCATAGCTTATCGCCTATTTTTTGGTCAAAAGAATGCAAAAATGCAGCATCATATGTATGCATATGAATAAGAAAATTACAACTTTGACATATTTTATTTTAGCCAAAAATAATACATTATTCAAACAATTAGATTTGAAATAATTTTTTAAAATAAAACATCTATACTTAGAAAGAAAAAACTTCTTTTTGTAAAAAAATTATAAAAGAACAAAAACAAAATTTATCTCTATTTTGGAAAAAACATTGAAATAAATTTTTTTAATAAAAAAAACTTTACCTAGAAAACAGAAAATTGACTCTTCGTGTAAGAAAAAAATATATAAATTAATTTAGATTTTATCCCTATTTGGAAATGACATCTTAAGAAACAAAGGGCATTAAGGGTCTTATACTGCGAATAGGGCTTTAGTCGACTGACTCTACACCACAGCCTACATGATGAGACAAACTGAAGATCGAGTTGCCAGATAGGCAAAAATTATACTGAAGAGCAGTTGCCAGTTTGTCACAATTTAACTTAATAGGTAATGTATTCGAAGTTATTTTTTGTGCGCTGTAGCGCGTAGCACGTTCGCGCAAGTTTGAGCCAAATAAAAATCAATCGATAAAACCGGTTTTTTTCTTTCGGTTTTCGATTTTTAGGGTAATTTTACAAACCGGTTTTCAACACTAGTACTTACAAACCCATAAAGAAAACAAGACATTGCGAACATTGAAGCCATATAAAGGACTTTTACGTCTAAGATAGAGGACATGAAAGGTAAAGACTACTGGTCTCGACTACAATCCCTGAAACTCTACCCTCTAGAAAGATGTGAGCGGTACACAATAATATACATATGGAAAATACTCGAAGGTTTTGTCCCTAACATTAAAAATGAAATAGGAAAACTGGAATGAGAGGAGAGGCAGATTTTGTATGGTCTCAGCTGCGGTGGGACAGGGGACCATGAAAACAAGTATGGAAAATACCCTCAGAATACGAGGCCGAAAGCTTTTTAATGCCCTACAAAAGAAGTGAGGAACCTCCAGCACACCGACCTGAATAAGTTGAAGAACCAGCTGGACAGATTCATGTGCAAAGTCCCTGACCAACCATGCGTGGCTCGCTACGAGGGCAGGAGGAGATCGGAAAGTAATTCCCTCCTTCACCAAATCCCGCAAATGAGGTGGGATGCTGCAGAGGGGTCGACCGCAGGTTGATCATGAACCGTCGTTCAAACCCTCATAAAGTAATATAAAGTGTATATATTTTTTTATGCAGGAAGAAGGTGCCCCCCCCCCCCAATAGAAGAAGAGAGCCAAAATCAAGGTTCGGGGTTTTCGAGATGCCTAGACACTGCGTTTGAAAGATGGGAGGTCATAGACAGGAGGAAAGATGGATTGAGGACGATTGTTCCAGAGTTGACCGGTTGAGTAGATGAAAGGCTGAAAATACCGATTAACCCTTGCATTAGAGAGTTGGACAGAAAAGGAATGAGAAAGTGTAGAAAGTCTGGTGCTGTGTGCTCTCCTTAAAGGAGGAAGCATGCAGTTAGAGAGTTCAGAAGAGCAATGTCCGTTATAATAGCAAGAGTAAATAGAGAGAGGTAACATTGCAGCGAGAGAGAGAGAGAGAGAGAGAGAGAGAGAGAGAGAGAGATCGAAGACATTCAGTAAGAGGCGGGGAATTGAGACGAAAAGCCTCTGATTCCACCCGGTCAAGTACGGCTGTGTGGGTTGAGCCACCCAACACATGAGAAGCATATTCCATACAGGGGCGAACAAGACCCTGTACAGAGACAGCAACTGAGTGGGGGGTGAAGAAACCGCGAAGGCGGTACAGCACACCTAACCTCTTAGAAGCTATATATATATATATATAATATATATATATAATATATATATATATATATATAATTCAGTGGGCTGCAGTCGGGGTAAGTGGGGCATGCGCCGCCTACCAGTTAAAACTCTTATTACAAGAAGTCAGTATATTACTACAGTAATCGAAAACTAATATAAAGTTATGATGCTTGTATTATATATATATATATATATATATATATATATATATAAATATATATAATAGGGAAAAAACTCTGATAAAGGACCATACAAAGAGAGAAGAGGAAAAGGCGGTAGAAGCAATAAAGGAAAATCCAAAATACTTCTACATCTATGCGAAAAGGAAAACAAAAACGCGCGCTACTATCAGGCCCTTAAGGAAAGGAAATAATGAACTAACAGACGATCTAAAAGAAATATCTGAAACACTGAGAGCCCAGTATGAATCGGTCTTCAGTACCCAAAAAAGTGACAAAGCGATACCTGACATCGTGTGCGGACGGGATGCCGAATGCACTTTCGCCGAAAGTCAGGAAGCCGAAGCCAAGACGCCGAAAGGACATGAAGCCGAATGCACATGAAGCCGAATGCACATGAAGCCGAATGCACATAAATTAATATCAAAATATATAATTGGAATATTTAAGAAATAAAACACAATCAAAGGATGATTTTTTTAATTGTAAAACAATTATTTTAATAAATTAATATTAAAATATATAATTGGAATATTTAAGAAATAAAAAACTATCAGAGGATGATTTAAAAATTGTAAGCTAATGCTCTTAGGAAAGCCAATCCTGCTTCTTTATTATACGAACTGAAAATGGATTTTATTCTTTCGTTAATGGCGTCATACTTTTGTTAGGCTTGGAAACGTCCATTCCTATAGACGCCTGTTCAATCAAAATTTCATTAAATGCCTGTTCGCTTCTAAGTTTTTGTAGCAGTTTAGGCTTAGGTTAGGTTAGGTTTATATATATATATATATATTATATATATATATATATAATATATATATATATGAAAATTATTTCACGATATTTCACGAAAGTAACATGTGAAAAATATTTATGAATAAAACCATGAAGGAAAGGAAACACAGATGGTGCTCAAGCGCTTTTGTCTAATGACATCCTCAGGAACACTGAAGTACATAAAGAATTACAGCCTATATATAGGTTACAGAAAGAGAAAAAAAAAAAATTATATATATATATATATATATACAATAAACGGAGAAACGAAATTAAAGGATTGTGGAAGGGGGCACACAAATTTATAAGGAAAAACTATCGATTTTTAGCACAAGATTAAGATTTGTTTCCAAACAATGTTATAGATAAAAAAAAAATATATATATATACAAATTTATACTGGAAATCTGCCCGGGTTTTAGCACTCTGCCCTATTTTTTTGTATATAAAAATTGAAAAATAAAAGTTATTAGGGTGGCATACAAATTTTACCAAAGATTTAGCGTTCTACCTTTCTTATCTAAATCTGTTCTGAAGGAATTCAAAACAACAGGATCGAGTTGAAAAAGACCTTTGCTTATGTTGAAGTTATTTGTTAGTTGGATAATGGCAAACTCAAGAATATTTCTATTAACAATGTTGCTAGAGTGGAATAAAACTGAAGCATTATTCCAATCAATACAGTGGGATAACTCTGACAAATGGACAAAAAGGGCATTGGACAATTGTCCTGTTCTAACGGAATATTGATGCTGTTTTATACGTGTGTGCAAATCCTTTACCGTCTGACCTATGTAAAAGGAATCACATTGTTTACAACCAATTTTATAGATAATGCCTGAATTATTGGTAGGGCTATTTTTTACTATGATATTTTTCACAATATTGTTATAGGAAAATACTACATTAATATCCAAAAGTTTAAGTACATTAGCAATGCCTAAAAAGCCCGGGAAAAATGGAAGTACTAAAATATTTTTTGACATAGTACGAGTGTTATTATTGACGCGATAGAAAGTTCGTTTTGCCTTGTTGAGACAAGATTCCATAAACGCAGATGGATAACACAGATCACTTCCAATACCGTTGATTTTTTCTAATTCGGCATCGATATTGGAAGTGATCTGTGTTATCCATCTGCGTTTATGGAATCTTGTCTCAACAAGGCAAAAAGAACTTTCTATCGCGTCAATAATAACACTCGTACTATGTCAAAAAATATTTTAGTACTTCCATTTTTCCCGGGCTTCATGTCCTTTCGGCTTCATGTCCTTTCGGCTTTCTGACTTTCGGCGAAAGTGCATTCGGCATCCCGTCCGACTACCCCTGACATAAATGCATTCTTCGAAGAGAAATTGCAGGGAGAATGTATAACAGACTTTCATTTTACCCCAGAAGATGTAGCGAGAGCTATCGGACAAATGAAATCACATTCAACTGCAGGTCCGGACAAATGGAACGCGCTATTTATTAAAAACCGTAAAAATGAAATAGCTACACCCTTATACTGGATATGGGAAATACCGATCATCTTGAAAAGAGCAAACATTGTCCCTATATATAAAGGCGGGGATAGATCTCAAGCAAAGAACTATAGACCAGTGTCAATGACGTCCCACCTCACGAAAATATTTGAACGAATAGTCAGAGAAAATCCATGACTTCTTGGAGACTAGAAAGATTCAACGAAAATCACCACGGATTCCGATCAGGAAGATCATGCCTATCACAACTTATAGAGTATTATAACAATATCCTAGATGCACTTGAACGCAATGAAAACTATGATGTCATATACACGGATTTTGCTAAAGCTTTCGACAAATGCGATCATGGTATAATAGCACATAAAATGAAACATATGCGAATAATAGGCAAAGTGGGAAAATTGATTTACAACTTCCTCAGAGAACGACTACAGGTCGTCAAAATTCAAGGTGTATCATCATCAGAAGCAGAAGTACGCAGCTCAGTACCACAAGGTACAGTGCTGGCCCCACTCCTGTTCATTATCATGCTAACAGACAGACAGTGGAGTAAACAGCAACAGTATAGTAACATCCTTTGTGGACGAAACAAAGATCAACAGAAAAATCAGCGATGCAAATGAAGTGGAGGCCTTGCAAAGGGACACGAACAAAATATACACATGGTTAGAAGACAACAATATGACATTTAACACAGAGAAATTTCAGCTCTTGAGATATGGTAGAAATGAGGAACTTAAACTGTCTGCATATTATGCTCCAGAAGACAGGAAATTCAGAGAAGCACGAAAGCGGTCAACTTGGGTGTAATAATGACCGATGATGCCAAATTCGAGAGACAAAATCAGAGAGCAATAAAGAAAGCAAAAAGAGTCGCGGGAGAGGTACTAAAAGCGTTCAAAAGGAGGGACAAGACAGTAATGATTCCACTGCTGAGAACACGGATCATACCAAAACTTGAATACTGCTCAGTTTTGACGTACCCATATAAAAAGGAAGAAATTAATAAACTAGAAGAAACGCAGAGGCATTTCACAGGCAAGAATGATGGCTGCAAAGAACTCAACTACTGGGAAAGACTACGTAAGCTAAATCTGTACTCCCTGGAAAGAAGAGGAGAGAGGTATAGCATAACACTGCCCAACAAAAAAAAAATTTTTTGCTGCTGATTTAATTCTAAGACCTGTTTCTGGATAATATTGATGTGCTGATTTCAAAAATCACCTTAGATTTTGTCCATCACATCAGGTTTTCGTGCAATGCAATATGCCTATTTTGGGTGATCCATGAAGGGCGCTTATCAAAATTGATGATTTTTGAGACCTGTTAACAGCTGTTTTGCTGTTAAAATTTTATATGTGGAATACGCAAATCTGTGCATTAAATCTAAAGGTCATGTACAACATATTAAAATCTTGGGTATCTGTGATTTCCCCAGGTGTGAGCGTGACGTCATGATCATGGATTCATTTTTTGCTTATTTAAACACTTTTAATCACTTTGTGTGTCAATATTACCATTGTATATTAAAGTTCACTCCCTGCACAATTGTTTACTTTTCCATGCTGATTCTGAGTATGTAAAAATTTATTTTTTGAAAAGAAAAAAAATTGGGCATAACCCTGCCAAAATGCGATATCTCCAAAATATCTGTATTTGATTGCTCGAAAACCTGACGTGATAGGCAAAAACTAAGGTGATTTTTTAAATCAGCACATCAAAGTTACCTAAAAACAGGTGTTAGAATTAAATCAGCAAAATTGGTGTTGGGCAGTGTAATCTCATATGGAAAATGATCGAAAAACTGGTACCAAACCTCAAACTAAACTCAATTACCATCCAAACAACGCTGGAAAATAGGAAAGGCAGAATGTGTAGTGTTCCCAAATTAAAGGCCCGACAAAGAACCCCCTCAACGCTGAAGGAAAATAGCTTGGTTTTCAGGGGGCCAAGACTTTTCAACCAGCTTCCAAAGGACCTCAGAGACGTTACAGGAGTCAAAGTTGAAGTCTTCAAGAGAAGACTAGACGCCTGACTCAGGACGGTACCAGATGAGCCGGGTGTACCTGGCTATGTGCGGGAGAGCGCAATAGAGCAACTCGCTCCTCCACCAAACCAGCTTGACCTTCGTGTGAAAAAAGACCGACGCACGAAACCCTAACGAGGTGTGTATATATATATATATATACTATCTATATATTTGCAGCTACCGCTTACCCTGTGGACACCCCCACCGCACGCCACTATATTATATATATATATATATCTGTGTGTGTGCGCGCGCGCGTTTATTTTGCTGTAAGCACTGAATTTTTGCAGGTAATCGTAATGCAAGCAAAAAAAAATATAAGAAATAGTGCATATTTTATTAATATAATCATACGTTGCAATATTATATAATTTGTACATCTAGCAGCCATAATAGTATTCAAAATATAAAAAAAAAACGTATTAATCTTAAAGAATTAAATTATACATTTATGCATATAATAATAATGAGAAAATCCAAACTCATTAAAGCATAACAAACAGATTTTCGGCTTTAATGCATAAAATTGGGATCAGAGTCTCCCAAATCAAAATTCTTTTGGAATAAAGTATTTTTATGTCTTTTGTCACCGTTGATTATAACAATAAATTTTGAATAATGGAGTAAAAAAAAAAAAAAAAAAAAAAAAAGTGACTCCAGATAAATATTGTACAGTTCGAGAAAAAAGTTCGACTAGAAACGTAAATTTCCTGAAACAAACAAACAAAAAAAAAAATTGGTAATCTCATGTTTTTATTTGAATCATAAGTGATTAGTAATTCTTCTATATTTTCTATTTTATATATTTCTAGGGGAACTATTTTCCGAAATTGTTCGTCACACATCGGTACCCAAATAGTCGGACAAATTTAAAATACGGTCATTAAAAAAAAAAGTTGGTCGACTTTCAAGAACACTACCCCGTCCGTTGGAGAGTGTGTTCATTATAATAATAATAATTTAAATAATTACAATAAATCAAAGCAGTATGGACAATTATTTTAAGACGATTATACGTCTCATTTCCTGCATTGTTTTTGGACGATTTAAAACAGCTTCGAAAATTAAATTTTAAAATCCTATTAAACCACGCCTTACTTAATTACATCCACCCAATCACTACAAATATTAAATATACACTTTTTTTTTAGACACCAATTGCGTCATTCCAAAGTGAATTATTTCTTCATATAAGAATTGAAACTTTATGGCTTATTAATTTCTGCAAGTAAATTGCGCACACACACACACACACACACACACGAACAGTATGTTATTAAATTCAGTAAAGTTTTTTGGCGTTGTTACGTATTAAAAATTAGTTCATTATTTTAATATATTTTTATCAGGCCCCTAATCTTGTTCGGTACTTAAGTCTTTATGTAACAATCATTTCAAATTTTAGTACAGACTAATTTATGTACTATATATATAATTGCTTCCGCCCGAATTGCTCATTCTGACGAAGGTCAAGCACGTCACTCCACCTTAGACATATCGTTTAACGCAGTGATGCACAAACCCTGGCCCGCGGGCCAAATGTGTCCCCCACGGGTCTTTTCAGTGGCCCCACGGTCTTTTCAATGAAAAAGTTAGAATATAAAAGTGACCCAATTTATGACTTAGATGGAAAGTAAGTAGGCTAGTACATTTAGTTATTTTCTTCGCTTGGCCCTCACATCAAAAAAGTTTGTGCACCACTGGACTTTAACGTGAAATCCGAAACACGCCCCTCCACGGGCGGTCAGAAATTACGAAGTCCTCGCCCAGACTCGATCACGACCTCCCGATCAGCAGCCTAGCGTCTTAACCACGAGGCTACCTAGGGTACCCATTTATGTACCAACCAATTTTTTTATTGTGGAAGGATAAACAGCTGGGTTTTGCTGCGTGCTACTTGCCGTCACCGAGTCTCGATCCCGGGGGCTGATGGATTCGTAATCAGTGACACTAACCATTACACCACGAGGCGTGTGTATATATATATATATATATATATATATATATATATATATATATATACACGTTTTTGACCATATATTTACTGAATAAATTGTTCAAAAAAAAAAATAATTTATTATAAATTTCGTTTTGTCTGATAAAAAGTGCCCAATTCAGGTGTCTCAAATACCCAAGTAACAATACCTCTTTTTGCATCTTCCATAATTATCTCATTAATTTACGACATAAAAATGCGTTTAATAATAATGATTTTGGAGTTCAGAAATAAGCGTGGGAGAATATATATAATATATATATATATATATATATATATATATATTATATATATATATATATATAATCTATATATATATATATATATATATATAGAGTGTCGAGTGTTATCAATTGAATAAGTGGTTTTCGTTGAAGTGTTTTAAAAAAAAGTGTTCCGTGCATTCTTAACTAAATTACTTCGTGCTACTAATCATTCATTAACGAATATATTTCATTTATTGACGTTATTCAGTACTATATTATTTGATCAAACCAAGGCTACTGAACGTGGCTTGCCTTGTTTGGTTTTCAAATCAATCAGAAAACGTGCAGTCATAAGGTTGAAATTCCCTTGGTTTGCCTTTGTTGTTTTTCAAATCTATCGGAATCGTCGTTTCTTAAGGTTCATTTTTCCTTCACACACTACCTGACCTCCAAAAGGGTCACCTACCGTGGGAAAAAAAGGATTAAGTCAGTAAACAGCGACCAGATAAGTTTCATTTAATACTTTTTCTTTAGCATTTCTTTCGTCGGTAGCTTAATTATATATTCATTTAGCATAAAATTGTGTTACAAGAACCTGTTTCTGCGTTTCAAGAACAATTTTGCGGGTTTTCGCAGGTGACGGCACAATAAGCACGCGGTAGACCTACGTTGTAATTTATTAATCTCCAAACGCTCGTTTTTTGTTTTTTTGTTGTTCAACTAATTAAAAGCATGGCACCCCCGTCAAGTACTTGCAGTCGCTGTGAAGGGAAATTTGCTGCTTACGCGTTTACAATGGCTAATAATAATGATCAGTTAGTTTGCAGGTGGTGCTCAAGCATGGAAGTGCTGAGGAACGAGTTAGAACGTGAGAGGGAGGCCAGGGTGAGACTTTAAGAAAGCGTGATGCTCCTGACAGCAAAATTAGAATCCCTTGAGACTCCAGTTACGACCCCTCCTGCCTCAGTTTCTACTAATAATATAAATAGCCCTCTCTCTTCCCCTAGTTCCCAACCCTTCGTTCGAGTGCGAACTGGAGCCCCATTGAGAAAAGCAAAGACCTGTCTACCAGTAAAAACAAGCAATAAGTTTTCTGTTTTAGGTTTCGAAGATGCTGATGAACCGGAAATACGACTCGTTGGT
Organism: Bathynomus jamesi; assembly: GCA_023014485.1. NCBI lineage: Eukaryota > Metazoa > Arthropoda > Malacostraca > Isopoda > Cirolanidae > Bathynomus > Bathynomus jamesi. The sequence continues at coordinate 1,222,345 of JAJOZX010000208.1, read as the reverse complement.
GATTCCATTGTTCGAGGGCAACTCGAGGAATTCTGTGGGAGAAACCCTCGTCGTAGGCGCCGTTACTGCTACCCTGGTGCAAGGGTGGAGGATATAACTGATAGTGTTGACCATTTTACAGACGGTACCACCGAGGACACAACGTATGTTATTCATGTCGGTACTAATAACGTTTTAAATTCTAGATCGGAAGAACTGCTGGCTAGGTACAGGGACTTATTAGAGCGATTAAAGGAGAAAACTAATAAGATTGTTTTAACAGGTATACTTCCTCGAATTATCCAACGAAGCGATTTCTACAGCAAGGCGACCTATATTAACAATAACCTAAAGTCTCTTTGCCAACAGGAAGGAGTGCATTTTGCAAATTTTTGGAACAGTTTCTACGGCAGGAGGGACTTGTTCCTCGAAGATGGACTTCATCTTAATGAAGTTGGAGCTGCGCGTTTAGGAAGACTATTTCATAATACTGTCTTCTTTTCAGGCTGCCGTAACCCGAACGGTCCCAGCGTAAATTCCACAAATTTCCCCCGCGCTCGCGAAGGTGTCGCAATTACAAACAATTTGAAGGTTCTATCCTTAAATGCTCGTAGCCTACGAAATAAAATAAACGAATTTTTTTCTTTAATTGCTTGTAAAGACTATGATTTAATTGCGATAAATGAATCGTGGCTTAGCACTGAAACACGTGACTTTGTAGGGAGTATCAAATTAAAGGTTATAGACTTTTTGTTAAAAACAGAATAGGTAGGCGAGGAGGCGGTGTTATGTTGTATATCAAAGATAATATTGCGAACGTTATAGAAGTAAAGCACTCAATTCCAGAACCGATAGATTCGGCTATAGCAGAACTTAAATTGAACGATTTCAAACTTCTTGTTGCGGTTATATATAGGCCCCCAAATCAAACAGCTGATACGGACGAAGCGTTATATCGTGAACTAAAGAGAATAATCGGTAGTGAGCAGGCTTTAGTTATGGGTGACTTTAATTGCTCCAACGTGAATTACGATACAATGCAGGGAGACGCGGAAGGTAATCGTTTAGTTAATTTTCTCGAGGATAGCTTTCTTATTCAAAAGGTTGGGGAACCTACGAGGTTGGACAGTATTTTAGATTTAGTAATAACTACGGATGATAGGCTAATTACTGATCTTCAAGTAATAGAACCGTTGAGCAATAGCGATCACAATATGGTAGAGTTTGTCCTCTCAGTAAGTCACTCGAAACCAACTAACTCGACTAAAATTCCTAACTTCCAGCACGCAGACTTTAGTAAATTTCGAAATAAATTTTCACACGTCAATTGGGAAAACGTAATGGGGAACTCCAACGCAAAACTAATGTGGGAATCGTTCGTAACGGTATTTAGGACTATAAATGAGGAATGTGTACCGTACAAAATTAAGCGTGCGAAAGTAAACAACAAGCCCTTGTGGTTTACTTCTAGAGTACGAGACATTATAAAGAGTAGAGATAGGGCTTATAGGCAACATAAGTGCGATAAAGACAATTTGTTGTTACGAAACAACTACATATCTCTGAGGCGTGAAGCGAAAGTGTAATAAAAAAGTCCAAGCGCGAATTTGAAATCTCCATAGCTCGTGACGGTAAAGAAAACCCCAAGCGATTCTTTCAATACGTCAATAATAGAAATCCAGTAAAAAGTGTCTTAGGTCCATTGAAAAATGTAAATGGAGATCTAGTCTCTGAAAACAAGGAAATGGCTACCTTGCTAAACGAATTTTTTACGTCAGTTTTTACTATAGAAGATGTAACGAATACCCCTACGGTCATAGACATAATACCTTTTGATAATGGTAATATTTTGGATAATGTCGTTATTGAAGGGGAAGTAATGCGCTATATTGACAAAATGAAAACGCGTAAATCACCGGGTCCGGATTCCATATATCCCATACAACTAAAAGAATTAAAAGATAGCATTGTTGTGTCGCTAACAAAGATTTTTAATGCGTCTATTTCTCAGGGGTGCGTACCAGATAATTTCAAGTTAGCAAACGTAACACCTATCTTTAAGAAAGGCGATAAAGGTGCGGCGGGAAATTATAGGCCAATCAGTTTAACGTCTGTTGTAGGTAAGCTACTGGAATCAATAATTAGGGATCGTATAGTCAAACACTTAGAAGTGCATAATCTGGTTAGAAATACGCAGCACGGTTTTAGGCGAAACAAATCTTGCTTAACTAATCTTTTAGAATTTTTCCAAAGCGTGGTTGACGTTTACGATAGACATCGGGCGGTTGATGTAGTGTATTTAGATTTTCAAAAAGCGTTTGACACCGTGCCGCACAAAAGACTCATTGAAAAAACTAAGGCTCATGGAATCAGGGGTGTAGTAATAAATTGGCTAGAAGAGTGGTTGCGAGGCAGGAAACAGAGGGTGGTCGTTGATGGAGCGGAGTCGTGTTGGGCTAATGTAGCGAGTGGCGTTCCTCAGGGTTCTGTATTGGGCCCCTTGCTTTTTCTTATATATATTAACGATTTAGATGTCGGCCTAGTCAGTACAGTTTCAAAGTTTGCGGATGACATGAAGCTGGGTGGTAGGGCGATTAATGACGAAGATAGAGGTAAAATTCAGGAAGATCTGAATAAAATCGTTGATTGGTCAGTCACATGGCAAATGAAATTTAACGTGGATAAGTGCAAAATTTTGCATATAGGTTCGCGTAACGGTACTTTTGCGTATAGTATGTCAGGGAAAGATTTAACAAGCGTAGAGCAGGAAAAAGATTTAGGAGTTATAGTCACTGGTGATTTAAAAGTAGCGAAACAAAGTACAGCGGCGGTCAATAAGGCGAACAAAGTGTTAGGTTTTATAGCTCGAAATTTTGAGTACAAATCGCGCGATATTATAGTTCCTCTTTATAAATCATTAGTTAGACCCCATTTGGAGTACGCGGTCCAATTTTGGAATCCGCATATGCGCAAAGATATAGACAAAATCGAAAGAGTTCAAAGACGAGCAACTAAGATGATTCCGTCTCTTAGGTCAAAGTCGTACGAGGATAGGCTTAAGGAGTTAAAATTGACTACTCTCGAGACTAGGAGGTTAAGGGGTGATCTAATCCAGGTTTTCAAAATTATGAATGGGTTTGATAACGTAGATAGAGATAGCTTTTTCGAAATATCTCAATATAATAGGACTAGAAATAACGGGTGTAAGTTGACAAGTAGAAGGTTCGAGACAGCAGTTGCGAAAAACTTTTTTACGCATAGAATAGTAAATACCTGGAATAGTTTGCCGGTAGAAGTAATTAGTAGCACGTCTATAAACATGTTTAAAAATCGATTAGACGCGCATGTTGATAGAAAGGGTATAGTTTAAGGTAGTAAAATTAAGGCTTTGTGGGGATAGATCCCACAGCTCAACACAAGTGTTGTGGGATATAGGGAGGCAGCGTCTTGGGTTAGGGGATACTCTCTGTCCTTACACACCCCATTTAAAGAGATTCCTCTGCCGAGCGGTGCCCCCCATAGTACTGTGAGGTATTGAAAAACTCATGATCTTCACTTGCCCCACAAACACCTTTAAATGGGAGACCCAAGATGGGTGCACACACATTTCTACAGTCTTTACAGCCACATCTACACTTTTCCTCCTAAGTGTATATATTGTAATGTATATGGTTGTAAATTTTGACTTGGTCCACAATCGATATGGACCGTGACTTATTTTTCGTGACAAGGTACTAGTATTGATGGATACCGTAATGAAATTGACTGGATTCTCTGGATCTGATATATTTGCATGTCGGTTATAAATAGATATAGAGTGTAACATATTTGTGGATAGTAGTCTATTATGACTTGATCCTCTGGATCCAGAGATTCTATCTTTAGTTTTAAATCGATAATTAATTAGTTTTAAATTGATAATTATTTAGTTTCGTAAAAATTGATCGTTGCCAATTTACCAGCAGTTTTTACATAAATTTCTTATGTTCTTGTGGTTCGGAACCCACGTAAAATTGTAGGTCCCCTCCGCCACCACGGAGGACATACACAATACACGATTACGAACACAGTTAGGTAGACCAGCCATGAGTGGATCCTAGGGTCTTTGTTGGCAGTGTTGCCAGATGGAATTTTTAAAAATCTGATAAATCTGATTAAAAAATCTGTAGAAATCTGTAGATTTATAATATTTATCATAATAATTTTGACATTTTTATTTAATTTACTGTCTTAAGGTATTATCATGATAAAATCTTGTATAATATTTTGTTTATTTTTATAAACTTATATAAATATGGCACTTTAACATAAAAAAAAGTAAAGTAAATGAAAGTAAACAAATTGAATTCCGTTACTTTGTGACAAAGGAAATACCTTTTGGTTATTGCTGTAATAACTATAAGAACACCGGATACTTCTTTATTCATACCATAAATGAAACAAAAAAATCCTTTTTAGATTTAAACATATAAATATCATTTTTTTTCAACAAAAACAAAACATTCCTGCTACCATGACGTAGAGGGAATATCAACCAATCAGCGCCGATTAAATGATTTAATCGGCATGTATATCGTAGTCAAAGCGAGTCGACTCGACTTCTGAAACTGAATACCGAGAACATTTGTGTCCTATTGATTGAGACTGTAGGCCTAATATTTCCTGTTGTAATTTTGGAAGTAAATAATAATGATTGCTTGCTGGATTAAAATCTGTAGATTATGCATAAATTATTGAAAAAATCCTGAAAATCTGAATTGCTTCATAAAACTGTAGATCTACAGATATATCTGTAGATCTGGCAACACTGTTTGTTGCTGAAACATTATAACATTATACAGTATATAATCCATATATATATATATATATATATATATATATAGTCACAAAATAGTGGCCACCTTTTTTCACCGGTCCAACTAAACTACAATTCTAAGGCTTAACTAAATGAAACAGAAATCAATCATAATAAACTCTTTATATTGTCCTTAAAATGAGAGGTAATTTATTTAAATGGGATGATCAATAGACGATAGATAGCCTTTTCACAAATTCAACTTGAACGAGAATTGTTAAAAAATAGTTTCGAACGAAGGGTAATAATTAGAGACTTAACTGATCATCAAAAGTAGTTTACAATTAACAAAAACAAATAAAACATTAACGAAACGAATGTTGAATTATTTTTATTATTGACCAATTGTAGCTTTGTGCGCCATTGGCGAACTGCTGTAGAAATGGTGTCTTAATTGAACTCATTCCATGCTGTTAAAATGTACTCTCAAAGTTGATTGATATCTTGAATATTTTATCTGTAAACTTTGTGAATCAAAATAAACATGCATAAATAACGCAACCGATAATTATTTAACCTGACTTAGATTCAGTATTATGTTAACTACACCTGACACAGTTATGTATTATCTATGTGATTTTTATGTGACACTCGCATGCATACACGCACAAACATACACACATTATATATATCTCCAGCATAGATATTATATGCCTAACGGAAACACACTTGCATAAATGCGAAAAAGGCTATGAAAACTGCATCGAGGATACTGAATTAGCATTGCTGGACTACAATATACACAGACCAGATAGAATGGCTAGACGAGGGGAGGGTGTTGCATCTACGTGAAAAACATACACACACATGTGAAGTGAAGATAAACAAAAACAGCACAGTCGAAGTTATTATATTAGAAGTAAAAGAACTGAACCTAACCATTATGAACATCTACAGACCACCAAACACCACAAAAAGTGAATTCCAATTTGCTACAAATGAAAGAGAAAACATTAAAATTGCTTGAAACTCCAGCAACAAATATTCTTATTTTTGGAGATTTTAATTTCCCATTCATAACATGGAAGAAAAATAACGAAGTTATATATGTCGAGAAGTTTCATGGCAACATTACAAAAAATAATAGAACCCAAGCAACAATGCTTTTAGATATTATGGAACATTACGCCCTTACCCAGGAAATCTGTGAAGCCACGAGAAAAGAGAACGTTTTGGATTTAATCTTGACAAATAACAACGAGATAATAATAAATAAAAAAGTAACGCACACAAAGTTCTCCGACCATAACCTCATCGATATACAATTGAAGTTAGCACCCAGAGGTCCGAAAACGCATCCCAGAGTGTCAGAAGGAATATTTGAAGGCTTAAACATAAAATGAAACATATGGGAATAACAGGCAAAGTGGGAAAATGGATCTAAAATTTCCTCAGAAATCGACTACAGGTAGTCAAAATTCAAGGTGTATCATCAGAATCAGAAGTACGCAGCTCAGTACCACAAGGTACAGTGCTGGCCCCACTCCTGTTCATTATCATGCTAACAGACATAGACAGTGGAGTAAACAGCAACAGTATAGTAACATCATTTGCGGACGATACAAAGATCAGTAGAAAAATCAGCGATGCAAACGAAGTAGAAGCCTTGCAGAGAGAGACAAACAAAATATACACATGGTTAGAAGACAACAATATGACATTTAACACCGAGAAATTTCAGATCTTGAGATATGGTAGAAATGAGAAACTTAAAAAGACTGCATATTATGCTCCAGATAGGCAAGAAATTCAGAGAAGCACGAAAGCGATCGACTTGGGGGTAATAATGACCGATGATGCCATATTCGAGAGAGAAAATCAGATAGCAACAGATAAAGCAGAGAGAGTCGCGGGACAGGTACTAAGAACATTCAAAAGGAGGGACAAGACAGTAATGATTCCCCTGCTGAGAACACTGATCATACCAAAACTTGAATACTGCTCAGTTTTGACGTCCACATATCAAAAGGAAGAAATTAATAAACGAAGAAACGCACACACATTTCACAGCCAAGATTGGTGGCTGCAAAGAACTTAATTACTGGGAAAGATTACGTAAACTAAATCTATACTCCCTGGAAAGAAGAAGAGAGAAGAGAGAGGTACACCATAATCTACATATGGAAAATTATCGAAAAACTGGTACCAAACCTCAAACTAAACCCACTTACCATCCGGACAATGCTGGAAAATAGGAAAGGCAGAATGTTTAGTGTTCCCAAATTAAAGGCCCGACAAGGAACCTCCTCAACTCTGAAGGAAAATAGCTTGGTTGTCAGGGGTCCAAGAATTTTCAACCAGCTTTCAAAGGACCTCAGAAACATTACAGGGGTCAAAGTTGAAGTCTTCAGAGAAGACTAGATGCCTGGCTCAGGACGGTACCAGATGAGCCGGGTGTACCTGGCTATCTATGATGGAGCGCAAGAGAGCAACTCGCTCCTCCACCAAGCAGGACTAGAGGCGGGGCCACCAGCTTGACCTTCGTGTGAAGAGAGAGTAACGCACGGAACCCAAAAAAGCAAAAAACGTTAACAAGGTGTATATAGTATATATATATAGCCGACGCGCAGCAAAACCCAGCTGTTTATCCTTCCACACAAAGGAAGTGGTTGGTAGATAAATGGGTACCCTAGGTGGCCTAGTGGTTAAGACACTGGGCTGCTGATGGGGCGTGGTTCGGATTCCATGTTAAACTGTAGGTCTAAGGTGGAGTGAAAAGCTTGGCCTTCGTCAGAATGAACAATTCGGGCGGAAGCTAACCAAAGGTTATATTAGTGTAATGGTTAGCGCCTTCACCAACTATTCAAGCGGTGCTGAGTTTGGATCCTGGTGTCGCATTTTTTGGAATATATAAAGGCTTTTCGTCTCGTAAATATCCCGCCTCTTACTGACTGTCTTCAGTCCCTCTCTTTTCGCCGCAATGTCGTCTCACTCTCTCTTTCCTATCGCTATTATTACGGACACTACTCTCCTGAACTCTCTAACCGCATGCATCCTCCTTTCGGTATTCTGAGTTTTTCACCTACTCAACCGGTTAACTCTGGAACGACCTTCCTCAATTCTATCTTTCCCACTGACCTCCAATCTTTCAAACGCAGTGTCCAGGCATCTCGAAAATTGGACCTTGATTTCGGCTCTCTCCTCTTTTTCCTTATATGGGGGAGGCGACATTTTTGTGGGCGTTCGCCCTTGGCCCCTCCTTCCTACATGGAAAAAAAAAATGTGCGTGCGCATTTTTTTCCATAAAAGTTTTAGATCTTCAGATAACCTCTTCAGAAACTTATTTTATTAAGGCTTTACATACATATATAGAATAACCATTATTTATCTAAAGCATGATGCCTTACTCCAATAATATTAAGGCGGCAAAATGTGGGTATAAGTAAATATACCCTAATTGCCATACCCGTCTCACTTCGAATTAGAGTTCAGAGATGAACATGTTCGATCGCGCCTTTAAAATGCGCGAGACATTTTCTTTTCATAAAAGGCTGCAACATCTAATTATCTCTATTTATATGACTGTTATTGTACGCGCACCAAAAAGTATATAAAGATATCACGTGATGACGGCCATTCTCAAGTTGTGAGAACACTACTAATTACCTAAATCTAGTTTACAATTCTCTCTCTCCTCTCTCTCTCTCTCTCTCTCTCTCTCTCTCTCTCTCTCTCTCTCTCATGCGACGACGAAATGATGACTTCTTATACATAATGAATAGAAAATTCCTTAAAAGAAGTACATGTTGTAGATAAGATTAAGTAGTTTAGTATTGATGCTATCCTTTATTTTCCGCTGTCTTCTAATGCGTAACTGAGTACACGAGATAAGTGTACCCGTGGTGTGAATGAACTCTAAAGCTATTCTTTTTATTATATTTTTTCCTACACTCCTATAAATCTTCTTTCACCACTATTGGTTCGGGGAGGAGGGAGAGATCCTCGTCTGTTCTATAGTTTACTATTACTATATTCCTTTGTGAAAGCTTTACGCGTCTATAAGTGTAAAGGTATAAGCAAAGGTGGGCAGGAACGAGTTCCAAAAGGACCGAACTCCAGGAACTCGGTTCTTTTTAAGGACCGTGAGCGGGAAAGTCTGTCCTTTTCTCAGTGAGGACCGAAATGAGGAGCGACGGTCCATTTTTAAGCAATTCCGGACGGTCTTTTTTAGTGATTTTAGTGTGTTTAGTGATTATTTGAAGCCGAAAAGGTCAGGGTTCAGTGACAGCCATTTTGAAATGCGTCTTCTTGAAGGGAAACTCAAGCATTTAACTTAACTTTTTTTCATCATTTATGTATTGTATTAATTATAATTTACGTTAATAAAATTAAAGATTTCCTGTGTCTTTAATTTCATTTTTCATTTTAATCAAATTTTTCACTTATATTATATATAAGGACCGAGGACCGAGTCGTTCCTAGGTCCTATCTTCAGAAAGGACCGTGACCGGGACCGTCGGTCCAGTTTGAGGCAAGGACCGGGACCGGGACCGTCGGTTCTTTTTGAGGCCCGGTTGCCCACCTTTGGGTATAAGTTTGCAGTATTCTCTTTTCTTCATTGATATTTCTAAATTTTTTACTCCCTTCTGGGCTCGCCTAGAGTGGTTCTTAGGGTCTCTCTCTCTCTCTCTCTCATATATATATATATATATTAGTTTATAAAGTTAACTTCATTTTAATGATGTTATTTTAAGATCAACTTAAGGATTAAACAATGTAGGACCCAAATACTCGCCTTGGAAACCATCCTCATTATAAGAGACCGAAAAAAGTGGTTTTGGACTCAACGTTTCCAACAACCATGATTTATGGAATTCCCAAAAATAGAAGATGAACAAGAAGAGGGATTTTAAAAAAAATAAAAAAATAAAAAAATAAAAATGTAATAAAAAAAAATAAGGACATAAATAAATATTTAAATGTCTGAATGGAATCTACAAAGTTTTAAATAATTATTTTTAAGGTTATATATATATATATATATAATACAAAAAAAGGACGACTAATTCTTTTATCGGACACGAAAACAATAAAAAGAATTTTGTCTACTTTATAACACGCACGCACGCACACACAAATATATATATATATATATATATATATATATATATATATATACAGGGTGTCCCATAAGTTCGGTCTCATAGGAAAATTTATTTTAAATTAAATTTACAAAAATAATACATTAAAACTAAAACAAATGTTCAAATTAATGTCTTATTTTGGGACCTTTTTGGTTGCAGGTAGAATAAACACCCAATGGCTAATATGGAAGCGAGTTATACTTTTACAACAAAAAAAAAAGGTTCCAAAACAAGACATCAATTTGAACATTTGTTTTAGTTTTAATGTATTATTTTTGTAAATTTAATTTAAAATAAATTTTCCTATGAGACCGAACTTAGGGACACCCTGTATATATATATATGTATATATATATATATATATACAGCAGGGTGTCCCGTAAGTCTGGACCCATAGGGATTTATAATATATTTTTTTATTATGTTATTATTATTATTTTATTATTATTTTTTTATTATTTTTTATTATGATTTTTATTTGTGGGGCCACTTGAAAGCCAAAGTGTACGAGGTCAAACTTCAGAACATTTTCCACCTTAAAGCACGCATTGTGGAGGCGTGTCAAGAAATTTCTGCGACTGTGATTCAGAAAGTGCTGTCGCAGTGGAGATTGCGTCTTCAACTATGTGTGCGACACAACGGCGGACACTTTGAACAGATTATGTAATAAATTTTTGGACTATTTTGTAATTTTATTACTTTTCCCTATGGGTCCAGACTTACGGGACACCCTGTATATATATATATATATATATATATATATATTATATATATATATTAGGTTTTTAGGTATGCAGCAATTAATTAGCACGTTATCTCCTAACTGGGTATTTTGCATAATAATAAGGCAATGAGGCATGTGGTAGATTAGCCACTATCAAATTTCTTGAATTTTATGGTACTCAAATTTTTTTTAAACAAATGATTTTCTCAAATCATTCTTTCTAAATTTATAAAGTTTCGGATTTTAGTCCAAAAATGGACTCTTTTTTTTTAACTAAAACTATTTTATAGAACAGGCAATTTAACAACGATTCCATTAAGATAACATTATATACTCTCGTGTGTGTGTGTGTATTATAATATATATATATTATTAGTTAAACCAGTTTTTTTTCAAGGGGTATTAAGTTGGTATTAGGTTCAAATACCGCTATAAAATGAGATCTCTATGTTTTAAAGCGATAAAATAATAGAAAATAATGGAATTTCCATTTAATAGACTGTTGTGTATATGGGATAGAAAGAAGTGCGGTGGTTTAATTCCTAAAGAACTCTATCAGACTTGAAGTTTCGTACCTTTAAAGTCCTTATTAATTAAATGATTAAATGATTATATATATATATATTATATACACGGTGAACCAAAAGTAGGTGGACAGTAGGTTGAATACGGTTTGTGTTATATTATATTATAACTATGGTGTTCATTATAACTATGGTGTTTGTGTTTTATATATAAATATTAAACTAAATTTATTTAAATTTTATTTTGTATTATAGTATACAAAAAAATTAAATATGTATTCTCAAAATAAACGTTATCATTTACTGTCCACCTACATTTGGTTCACCCTATATATATATATATATATATATATATATATATATATATATATGGGAATGAACTCAGAATGGCTCCCTGAGGTTTTTTATGATACACACAGACCGTGCATGGAACAAGGAACTCTTTTGGAAAAATTAAATCCACTATAGTATGCGCCTCGGTGGTGTAGTGGTTAGCGTCGCTGACTACGAATCCATCGGCCCCAGGTTCGAGACCCGACGGCAGCCGGCGCGCAGCAAAACCCAGCTGTTCATCCTTCCACACAATAAAGGAAGTGGTTGGTAGATAAATGGGTACCCTAGGTGGCCTAGTGGTTACGACGCTGGGCTGCTGATGGGGCGTGGTTCGGATTCCACGTTAAACTGTAGGTCTAAGGTGGAGTGAAAAGCTTGACCTTCGTCAGAATGAACAATTCGGGCGGAAGCTAACTAAAGGTTATAGTCCGAATAAGTAATGGTAAATGACAAACACTATAGTTTTTTCTTTTTCATGATGCTAGCCCGACGTGGGCAACGGGTCACTCGCAATGTATGATCACCTGAAGATCAGGGCCCCCAGCCTAAATTACTAAATGATATCTTCGTTAAAACTAACGAAAATATCACGACTTAACCTAACCAATCGTCAAGGACGTACAGTTGACCTAACCGGGCATTCAATTTAATTTATTATTATATTTGGTGCTGTAAAGCAAAAAACAATAATACAGGGGGGCCCTGATCTTCATATACATATATATTTGATCAAGCACAGTTTTGTTTAAAAAAAATTAACAATAAATGACGTCACATCAAAATAAATTTTTATGTTTAGGTTAAACATTTTGTATTTAAGATCTATTTACATTAACTTGGGTTTAACTTCGTTCAGAAAGTCTTTAAATAAATATAATTTTGTGTAATTTTAATTTAAACCAAATTATTAAGTTAAATTTTACTTTATATTTAATTTAAAATACAATTTTTTTTTTTTATTTGTTTGAATTAAAAAAAAGTTTTATTTTTGGATCCAGTATAATAAAATTTTAAAAATTAAAATCGCATCATTATTGTTCATAAATTTTCTATGCTCTTTGTACAACTTAGGTTTGTAGGCGAATTTTTTTCCTGAAACTGTACGTATCTATATTTTATTGCCGATTAATCCGATAATTCGATTAATATGCCGAGAGATTTACACTAATCGGCCCGACAAATTTGGTAATGAAGCGATTATCTCTGGCTCATATATATATATATATACACACACACACAGGGTGATTCAGAAGTCAGGTTACATAGGGCTTTTCTGTTTCTTTGCAGGTAAATGAGTTATGAGATGTTATCGAAGAAGGAGCGCATTGATGTGATATTCCTAGCTTGCTGCACAAGTGCATTGCCGTTAACGGTGGCCATATCGAACATGTGATGTGACTATTCCCCTGTATCATTACATAATACAGTATTTCCCTATGTAACCTGACTTTCGAATCACCCTGTGTGTATATATATATATATATAAACAGTGTGTATCATGAGATGAATTCCAAACTGCGCGTCGTATGTTTTCTAACGATTATATCGCATTCAATCTTTTTGCCTTATTAGTCGAGCGACAAAGGTTATCCCGATAAAAAATGAGAGTATGCAGACGAACCAACTTCTAAATATGGAGGGAAGTTAATATTCTGTATAGGCACTTCGCTTAAGTAATTTACGAGAGAGAGAGAGAGAGAGAGAGAGAGAGAGAGAGAGATTGTTTACGATAAAGCAAGTATTCCGTGCTTGAGATAAACATAATTCTGATACCAAAATCGGTGGTTAGAATGTCACTTTGTTTGTAGATAAAAAATTCTACCAGTTTTATTGTATAGCTTAAAAATATGAAAAAAAACCAGATTATATAATGAACCTTATTTTACTTTTATATTTATTATAAATACTATTTGATTATATATATATATATATATAATAATATATATATATATATTATATAATATATATATATAATATATTATATATATATATATATATACATACACACACAAGCGTATATTAATCAGTCGGTGCATATTATATACTTTGGTGGGCCTTTTCCAAAATTTGGACTGTTTCCTATTTTTTTTTAAAATAAGATATTTAATGTAGATTTTTACGCTGATTTAAAAAATGTGTCTTTTTTTTGGAGAAATTATTATTTTAAAAGTTACACGGTGTTCTAGTTTATGTATAGTTGTAACTATTTTAAAAGTTACATGGTGTACTAGTTTACCAATAGTTATTGTAGAAAAATCTTTTGCCTGTGTATATATATTGATTTGTCATATTGTTAATACTTTTTTTTCGTAAATTTCAGCTTTTCTATAGATATAACAATGTTAAAACTAACGAAAATATCACGACTTAACCTAACCAATCGTCAAAGGCGTACAATTAATCTAACCGGGCATTCAGTTAACCTAACCGGGCATTCAGTTGACCTGATTGATACCTACTTGCGCGAATTCATGTGGCGACAGAAAAATAACGGTCGAAATCTATTCACACAAATACTTAGTGACATAAGCCAATATTACTAAAGAATACAATAACTCTCGTATTAGGACTCCATATCACACCCTCCCGATCACGCCTAGCGTCTTTACCACTTGCCCACATAGGGTACCTATTTATCTACCAATCTATTTTTATGGAAGAGTGAACAACTGGGTAAGCTGCGCGCCGCCTGCTTTCACCGGTGTGTATAATATATATATATATATATATATATATATATATATATATATATATATATATATACTGTATATAACAATAATGCTCATAAGTAATAACAATGATACTAGTAAATAATAATAAAAACTTAAACACATCTAATTTTTTAGTAACAAATTCAGCCATGCATGAAATCATTCGCCTTCATAGCCAAGTCAGTTTGACATCTGTCACACTCACTCATACACACCACCTAATCCAGTGTATACATAACATTTATATATATATTATATATATATATATTAATTATATTGTTGTTGAGCAGAGTCGTAATTGTCACGTGACCTTTCCGACTGTTGAGAATCTCGCGTTCATGTTTATAATAATAATAGTTGGTCATATGGAAATGAATTTTTTATTGTTTTCGTTGTAAAAGGGGCTACGTGGCAACAGCGCTTCCCGTCAGATCAGCGAGGTTAAGCGACGTTGCGTCTGTTCAGTAATTGGATGGGAGACCTTCCTCCGCGTTCGGATGATGTAGCGACCCGTAGATGTCAAGAAACCTTAATATGACTACATAAAAGTAATAGGTCCTATAGTTAGTCATGCCAGGAAGCTACTAGTGAGTTTCACAAAGAATTTATATCGCGGAACTCTTTCGATAATCGTATACTTTCTACTGCGCACGCAATAGCGTCTCTATTGCGCGAGTTTCACCTCCGTACCGACGATACACGGTTGAGCAATTAGTAACTACATTCACAACTACATAGAGGCACCACCCGAGCAGAAAAGGGGGGTACCACGTTTAACCGTACCATCCCGTCTTACCCCACTCTCCTCTACTTTACAAAAGTTCTTTAACCCTTTAACTGCTCCTATCGAGTACTATACTCTATTCTGATGTAACTTCCCGCGGTGCTGTGATCGAATCTATTCGACTTCTGTCGATCACTGAAACTCAGCACACTGATTCACTGATGGCTTTGAAATGGAGCAGTGAAAGGGTTAATACTAAAACTTTCTAGTGACGTTAAATTTTATGTTTAATGTTATTACCTCTCACGTTTATTTGTTTGTTTGTTGTACAAATTACGTCGGTCTGAAATGCTCTCTCTTATGTTAATGTGTCGAGTAACTGAAACTCTATTTGTATTTGTATAATTGAAATTTAATATCCATATAGAAATTACACTGTATATATATACATATATACATGTGTGTGTGTGTGTGTACACAAAGACATCAATTGCCAGAATGCTGTTATAATCCTTTTCAGTGTTAACTCTTTTTTTCCAAGTTTATATATTGAAACGTAAATATTCAAAATACATCACAGTATATCCTAGTCTCTAAATTTGCTTTAGTTTGCAAGTTTTTAATTAAAATCTAACTGGTAGATTTCAGCCCGTAACTGCTAAAAGGCAGTTTACAATTGTAAATTTACTCGTCTGTGTAAACTCCGAGTATATTTGCAGATAAAGAATTGAACCAAATTAAATTTACTGTTCAAGCATTGAACGATATATCACTTATATTTCATGGCTAATTTCGAAATTTTAACTGTAAAATTAAGTTAATTCTTTATTTTCACCGTATCTCAATTTGCGCATTATCCATTTCCTTAATTAACTGTCGTATAACATCATTTCCGTTAGTATTTCAACCAATAAGATTGCGCGTACGTTTACGGGGTACGTTAATGTAAACTTAAGTACGCTTCAGAACATGATTAATGCCCATCTAATTGACGTGCATTAGTATAATTATGTTTGGATTGGACCAAATCAATTATATTAAGTAACAAGAACAAATGGATGGTCTCTATTCTCCAATACTAAATCTTCTTCACTTATTTAAATACTTTATTATGCTAATTTGGAAAGGATCCCTTTTTATCACCGTGTCTGTAAGAGGGTGAGGGGTGGGGAATGAAACGCTTGCAGAGTTACGGCAACCATGCAAATAACATGGTCATAAACTATGCTTGAACCTTGCGCCCTTCAGCGATTAAGGCGTTTTTCTAGATCTTTCCTGGTGGGATAGTAGTAGTAGTAGTAATAGTAGTCCCGAGCAAAAATGTAAAACTCCTCCGTCAAGACCTTATGTACATTGAGAAGGGACCTACACTCATTTTGTCGACAAGACCAAAAGATCGACACACTAAAAACAAATTATTAGTATGTTGGAAAAGGTATTTGTTTTTTAATAACAATAAATCGCATATGTTTTTGGCTTAAACAAATATTTTTTGGTGAACGAAAGGGTTAAACAACACTCAAAAAAAAACAACCAAACAACCTAAACCATTTGACAGTCCGTCAGAATGTTAATTGATTAAATGGTTATTTTATGGTAAAGAATTTGCGTGGTTTTTGTAGTATGATCGTATCCATGGTTGGTTTAACCATTTAGAGATTGGTTGTCAAACATTTTAGGATCATTCTACAGGGTGTCCCATAAGTCCGGCATCATAGGAAAAATAATAAAAAAAGGCAAAACAATCGCCGAAGAGACTAATTATTTAGAGACTTATTGGGACTTCTGTTAAAATGAGCCAGGATAGCAGTCCCTGTATCATCGTCAGTGGACCTCCTTGAAGGTCCACTGCGTGGTTTATCTTCTATGGATCCTGTTTCCTTAAACTTTGCAACAAGTCTGCTAACACAACTCTCTGTTATTGGCTCGCGGTCTGGATGCAGTCTGTTAAATTCAGCAGCGGCCTCTCTTTCACTCCGATTTCCTATGAGTAGAATTATCTGGATTCGTTCTTCCTTGCTCACAGACATTATGGCCTGTAGAAAGAGAAAAATATGAATTATGGTTTGTAGAAATAGAAAAATATGAATTTCTCCTATGATGCAAGACTTATGGGACACCCTGTACTTGACTGATTAAACCAATTTCTTCTCTGATGTGGGAGTTACCTCAAACTACGAGTTCCAATACGTGTACAGTTTCAGAAAAAAAGTTCGCCTATAAATAAAATTTCTGTAAAGTATAAAAAAAAATTACTAATAACTAATAATTGCGATTTGTTTTTGGAAATTTTATTAGTCCCCCATAAAATATTTGGCCCCCTCCCTCCCTTACCAAAATAAAAAAAAATAGTAATTTTATGCTTTTTTAGAAATCTTACGTTTCTAAGCGAACTTTTACTTTCTCTGGACGAGAGACGTCTGGAGTTTGTAACGCCACTTCTTATATTGTCCATCACGTCAACAGCGCTGCATACGCGTCCTCCAATCAATGAGTTATTACTCCTTTGCATATTCTATAATTAATTTACTCGCCTGGGGATAGGAGTAGGAGTAAGGGGGGAGGGAGTAGTAGTTCCCCAAATCACTCGTAAGCGAAGTGCGGATCTCTCAGAACTGTTATTGAAAACCGTAGGTGGTCTAATAATAATGTGCCTCCGACGTGCTTATATTTAAGCACTTTAAAAGTTACTGCAAGATTTAGCGACATCGTTATATGAAGTTGACCTTTGTAAATATTAATGTTCAAACATCTGAATAATCACTATCTTTTCCGTTCACTATATTTTGTTTTAATATTATTATTATAACATTGTATGGTGTCACATCATTTCCAACCCATTAAATAGTTAAAGTTAGTACACTACTCTTGTATTTTTTGAAAATAAAGAAATATTTTGACTGTTTATAATCAAAATGACCGGAATGAGGTAGTAATTTCAACCCTTTGACGACCGGTATACGTTTCTTTGAACTTAAACGTTTAGGTGTTATTGGTATTCACAATTAGATATGTTAGTAACTATAGTCACTTAAATGACCCATTTTGGGGTTAATTTTCCAACAACTAAACGATACCTATATAAACATTTAGATGTATTTGTAGAAACGTTGCATCATTGTACAATTTATATTATTATTTCGCTGGGACACACATGTCCCGTGGTCCTCAAAGGGTTAAACACTTAACGAGGTGAAACTAATTTGACACAATTTACATTAAATAAGTCAGTAGTTCTTATCGTGTTGTTTGAACCACTCGTAATCATGACGATAATAAAAGAGTTATTTAGTGGCACTAAATACGCAGAACTAAGACTAATGGCTTCTATTTCTTAGGTAACAAACGCCCTTAAAATGCTCGAAGGCAATGTTCTTGTTAAAATTTGTGTGATAAATTATTAGTTAAACTGTTCGTTAAAACTTTTGATGATGATGATGATGATGATGATAATAATTGGGGCATTTGGAAGATTAAGAAATGACACGGCACTCAGGCCGGACTAACTGAGGAATCGGGATCGAATCGAGAATCGAACCTTCAACCTCGGTGTATTTCATTTTGCTTATAGGGAAACAGTGTTAACCCACTGAGCTACGGACGCCAGCTAAAGTACGTATATGTGTACATACTGTATGTTGCTTTCAAGAGAACAGATGATTTGGGTTGAGTACTTCACAAAAGTCACTTAATATTAACACTACAAATTAATATTTATTTTTAGTACCTTTTAGTGGTCATACTAGTAAAACTAAGTACTAGAAGGACTAGTACTCTCTAAACTCGGTACTTTATAGGTCTACTTCTTATTATTTTGGTATAATTATACACTTGGTGCTAAAAGTACATATATTTCATTTCCACTATTTAATGAAAACACGAAAACACACACACACACACACAACACACACACACACACACAAGCGAGGTACCGACTGTTTAAAATCCATATATTTAAAAAAAAAAAATTAACCAAGCCTAATTTTACTTAACCCTTTAACGCCGAACTTTTTTGTAGGGGTTAAGTCTAAATGCGTGTATTTAAAAAGTTAACTAGAGGCAACATCTGACGGTAAAGGGTTAACTTAACGTAATCTAACTTTAATGCCATCGAGACAGGAATGGCGTAATAAGCGTTTGGAACGCAGGTGAGGCTTCGAACGATGGTTTCTGTTAGGTCATTAAACAATGAGGTACTAGTTTGCCTAGCCTAGCCTAGCCTAGCCTAGCCTAGCCTAGCCTTAACTAACCTACCCTAATCCGGACCACCATGTCTTTTTTCCCAACAATAAAAACGTTTGTAGATTTTTTTTTAATGTTTTGATATATCAAAAGTGTTACTTCACAAAAAATTACCCGACTTCATCCGTGAATTATCACACACACTACCTCGGTTATCCCCAGTTGTCTAGGCACGCACGCGCTTGCACACACACATACATACATATAACAGAAACTGAGCGTGCCTAATAGTATTATTTTATATTAAAGATTTTATGAAATTTATATCCTTGTCAATTATTACGTAACGAACATTTTCAATACCTTCTGTTTTGTTCACTATAATGGCGTTGTAATATGTATTATTTATACGTGTATATTGGAAACGAAATCATTGTTATTATGTGTAACTAATATTTGCATTACCTACTGTTTTGTTCAGTAAGGGCGTTGTAATATGCATTATGCGTATATAAAAATATTATTGTAGATTAAACGTTTTTTGAAAGCAAATTTATAAATGCCCTTTTTTGGAGGGTTTTACTGCCTATTTCGAATGTTTATTTTGCCTACCTTTTTTGAAGGTTTTTAGCGCCTAAACATCCGGGCTTTAATAATGAGACAAAATTATTTAATATTTAAAGTAGTCTTAAAGGGCCAAATATCTATTAGTAGATGCAGTATATACAGGACTGTAATTTTGTAAGGTTACCTAAACACTTCAACAGATTTTACCATTTTCGCTCAAATTAATACATTAAAAATGTTGAAGTAACCCGTAAAATATGTACAAATTCCTCTAACTTACACACGAGCCACCGAAAATTACTTTAATGCATTAATAAAATTTAACTACATTTTTTAAACAGTAAAATAGGTTTTTTTGGGCAGCTTTAATGTTCCAAGTAATACAGGGTAATACAGACCCGGTTAACGTCTATGCGGTCTCAAATTTGGAACCAAATTCCGGGAGAAATTTTTCTTTAACTTATTTTGACACGTAATAACGAAAACAAATGGTTTAAAATTTATGCCTCATACGGAACTTTATTCTCTGTACAGCGCACATTCGAGTAAACTTTGGTACAGTTTTTTTGGTTCATTATTATTAAATTTTTTTTAAGCGAATTTTTTTTTGTTTCATTTCAGAAAATCGCAGAAAAATTGCAATTTCTGCAGTCGAAAAGATTGTTGAAGAAAAACTGACAGAACAGTTGCATCCTTTGGCCACAGCTCTCAAAATTATTCGCCTCGACACCTTTTCAGAAGGAATTTTAAGACAAGTATGCTCATATTATGTATAGCGTAGAACACCATTTACAGGGGGTGGCGCAAAAGTCGCGCATCATAGGAATTTTCAGTGTTGATTATATTTTTTCTTTTAGGTAGGGGATGGCTGTGAAATTAACAACAGACGAGAGGGTGAGCTTCGTTTTAATGTAGGTATTGAAATACCAGGTACAACATTTAAATTCGGTACCGATTCGTCGATTTGTAGTACCTGGTATTCCATACATTAAAACCAAGCTCACCCTCTCGTCCTTTGTTAATTTCGCAGCCATCCCCTACCTAAAAGAAAAAAATAATACAGGGTGTACATAAAGTCAGGATCTATTTTTGTGAAGCACTTGGAAATTATATGGAATTCAATCATAAAATGATAAAGTGGTAA
The DNA here is from genome assembly GCA_023014485.1 of Bathynomus jamesi. Lineage (NCBI taxonomy): Eukaryota > Metazoa > Arthropoda > Malacostraca > Isopoda > Cirolanidae > Bathynomus > Bathynomus jamesi. The sequence goes on along the minus strand of JAJOZX010000208.1, from coordinate 1,201,518 downwards.
CATTTATTAAATAATTAAGAGTAGGATTCGACGTGACGCCCATCAGTATCCCTGCACAGCTCAAATCGTTCCGCAGCATTTCTAAACACATTCTGGAGCATTTGCGGGGTTATGTTATCTGCAGCAGTTCGTATACGTGTACGTAAGTTTTCAAGACTCGTAATCTTCGTCTGATAGACGTGCGATATGATAAAGCCCCATGCAAAGAAATCTAAAGGGGTTAAATCTGGTGATCTCGCTGGCCAAGGTCTGTTGCTTCCGCGTGCATCCGATCCAGCGATTTGGAAAACGTCCATTTAGATAATCCTGGACAATTTTGGCATAGTGACAAGGAGCACCATCATGTTGATAGACGACGGGGATAGGATTGTTAGTACCGTCGTCTATCAACATGATGGTGCTCCTTGTCACTATGCCAAAATTGTTCAGGATTATCTAAATGGACGTTTTCCAAATCGCTGGATCGGATGCACGCGGAAGCAACAGACCTTGGCCAGCGAGATCACCAGATTTAACCCCTTTAGATTTCTTTGCATGGGGCTTTATCAAATCGCACGTCTATCAGACGAAGATTACGAGTCTTGAAAACTTACGTACACGTATACGAACTGCTGCAGATAACATAACCCCGCAAATGCTCCAGAATGTGTTAGAAATGCTGCGGAACGATTTGAGCTGTGCAGGATACTGATGGGCATCACGTCGAATCCTACTCTTAATTATTTAATAAATGTTACCACTTTATCATTTTATGATTGAATTCCATATAATTTCCAAGTGCTTCACAAAAATAGATCCTGACTTTATGTACACCCTGTATAATGAACACTGAAAATTCATATGATGCGAGACTTTTGCGTCACCCTGTATTTACATAGTATAACGTTTCATTAGAGTATAAAATTATTTATATTTTATCAATCGACAAATTACTTAACTTAACCTAAATTAAGTTAACAAACCTGAAGAAGGAATTTAGCACTTAAAAAAATCCAAAAATTCTTGGTCTTTTTACATAACATTTTTATCCATTTCTTATCTTTCACAAAATAGTTTTCAATCTCGACAACTTGTTAAGAAATTTCAGAAACAGTAATAAATCCTTGTGATGTACTTTTCTAAAACTTTAAATCTGGTAGATAAGTAGATAAAATTAAGGTTATATAATTTCGTTGAACCTAATATATATATAATATATATATATATATTACCTTACCTTATGTTGTTTCGTGCGTTGGTCTCTCTTCACACGGAGGTCAAGCTGGTGGCCCCGCCTCTAGGTCAGGCCTGGTGGAGGAGCGAGTTGCTTTCTTGCGCTCTCCACCGTACATAGCCAGGCACGCCCGGCTCATCTGGTACTGTCCTGAGCCAGGCATCCAGTCTTTTCTTGAAGACTTCAACTTTGACCCCCGTTACGTTTCTGAGGTCCTTAGGAAGCTGGTTGAAAAGTCTTGGCCCCTGACAACCAAGCTATTTTCCTTCAGGGTTGAGGAGGTCCCTTGTCGTGCCTTTAATTTGGGAACACTACACATTCTGCCTTTCCTATTTTCCAGTGTTGTTTGAATGGTAATTGGGTTTAGTTTTAGGTTTGGTACCAGTTTTTCGATCATTTTCCATATGTAGATTATGATGTACCTCTCTCTTCTCCTTTCCAGTGAGTACAGATTTAGTTTACGTAGTCTTTCCCAGTAGTTGAGTTCTTTGCAGCCATCAATCTTGGCTGTGAAATGCCTTTGCGTTTCTTCTAGTTTATTAGTTTCTTCCTTTTTATATGGGGACGTCAAAACTGAGCACTATTCAAGTTTTGGTATAATCAGTGTTTTTAGCAGGGGAATCATTACTGTCTTGTCCCTTCTCTTGAACGTTCTTAGAACCTGTCCGGCGACTTTTTTGCTTTATTTATCGCTATCTGATTTTGTGTTTCGAATTTCGCATAATTTTTTCTTCATGAAAAGCCTTAAAATGTAGTTGTCTGCATTTCTTTTGTTAGTAATTGTTTAAATATGTCTTGCAAGTCTCCAAACTTCGTGTAATTTTTTAGTTGCAATTAATTTTACAATGAAGTGAAAGATATATATATATATATATATATATATATATATATATATATATGTGTGTGTGTGTGTGTGTGTGTTGTGTGTGTGTTTACATTAACAAATTTAACAAATTCTCTACATTTTGTAATGGGGATATGAATTATGATTGGGAGGTAACGGAAACGGGTCCGTATATAAGAGTATACTAGGAAGAAATTTCTCGTAGGAATTCTTATATAGTGTAGAGTGTAGAGGATGTTGTCTTAAATGAGACGCACCTCATCATCCAAACAAACTAATCAGTGACGCAGAGTAAATACAGCCAATATTTATACCAAGTAACCCTCAGAAATCGCACTTATAAGCCATCCATTGTGTGTGTGTGTATCTCGCTTCAGTGTTACTCCATCAAAGGTTAACTTCTTCACACTTGAGGACTTCCCGGCTATATACACTCTTGTATATAAGAGGCTGGCCATGCATGCATGCATGATACCCTCAGTTCGTAGAGAAATTGTATGCCCTCTAATGGTTTATATTTGTGAAATCATTTCAGAGCAATTGTAAAAACTCAATTGCTATATTAATGACTTTCGTATGCGTACAAACATACGTTGTGGTCTCTGCATATGCGTATATATATATATATATATATATATTATATATATATATATATATATATATATATATATATGTATATACACACAGGGTGTCCCATAAGTCAGGTCTCGTAGGAAAATTTATTTTAAATTAAATTTACAAAAGTAATACATTAGAACTAAAACAAATGTAACTCACTCCTATATTAGCCATTGTGTGTTATTCTACCTGCAACAAAAAAGAGGTCCCAAAACAAGACATCAATTTCAACACTTGTTTTAGTTCTAATGTATTATTTTTGTAAATTTAATTTAAAATAAATTTTCCTATGAGACCGAACTTATAGAACACCCTGTATATATATATATATATATATATATATATATATATATATATATATATATATATATATATATACACACACAGTATATGACCGATGAAACTTTATTAATTCTTAAATCAGTAACAAAAAGGAAATAAATATTATTCAAACAACCAAGTTTGACTCAAGTGCCATGAGTGCCATACTCAGTGAGACAGTCCCAAACCTTTAAGAGTTTATACAAAAGGTTTTATACGCGGGGCCAATTTCCCCTTGACTGTACGCCTGGTTTAAAACTTTGTGCTCGTATACCAAACAAATCCATTTTGGATTCATCAGTAAAAGGACTCTTTACCCATCTACGGCAGTAAAATCGTATTAAAAAGTATTTGTAAGGAAGGAAACTATCATTAAGGAATTGCAATGGCAAAACTGTATATAGATTTTACTGGTAAGGAGTCCATTTTTACGGATGAATCCAAAATGAAATTATGGTATGGAGTTGTTTCAAAACACTGTAAACATTAACGAGACCATGAATTTAAAAAAAACAAACAATACCGTTCCATCTTAATTCACGATGCCATACAAAGTGATTAAGGTTTAGCGAGTCAAAACTTCATTTTCCAACAAGCTATGACTCCAAACACAAGCCCAAACTTTGTAGGAATCACTCGGAACATAAAGAAGCACCGAATGTGGTGACCATTATGGAATGGCTTCCACGACCACAGTCACCTGATCTGAATCCCATTAAGCATTTATGGTCATTGTTCACACTTGAAAAGGAGGACAAACCTAACAACTCTACCGAACTGTAAAAAGTGACACGGAACAAAAGTGAAATATCACTGAAGATACCATTAATAAATTGATTGAATCAATGCCACGAGGAGTGGCTGCTGTTTTGGCTACAAAGTATGGAATTAGAGTAAATTCTCCATAAACCGCACTAATTGTTGTGCAGGGGGTGTGGTGCGTCTAAGTGAGACACTTTTTCCAGGATCTACAGTATATTTGAGTTGTAATCAAGAAATAACAAAAAACAAATGAATTACGTTAAAATAAACGCATCTACACGACAAAACAGAACAAATTGCATATATTGTCTACTCTAGTAGCAAAAACGCATCAAATAAAATACAGCTACGATAAAATATACGCATCACTACATTAAAAAACATGAATTGCTATACTGTATATAAACTGTGTATTTGTCAGTGCTGAGTGGAGTGTGCAGGATGTATGGGATCAGGTTAACAGCACAACACAGGTGCTGCTGTTCTAAGTGTACTTCAATAATGGTTTAATGTACAGTTTATCGAGGGGGCGGTTTATGGAAAATTTACTGTATACCCTTCATTTATACCCTAACTTTTTTTTCATTAATAATAATAATAATAATAATAATAATAATAATAATAATAATTTCCTGTTATTATTAAACCATGAATTAGTAAAGTTGAATGGTTTTTTTTCAAATTGTTAAAAACTGAAAAAGTGTATTCATAATCTTGGCATCCACTAATATATATATATATATATATATATATATATGACGAGACAGCTTATTATGATTTATTATTACTTGTGTCGCAAATATTAAATGGAATGACATAGCACGGTGCTTATCTAAATATTTAAATTGATGGTGCTCCGAGCACATTGGAGTTGGTCGAATGTTCAGAGAAGCAGCACGTGCGCGCGTTACGCAACGACCACAACACAAAGTGCTGAATCATATTAGGAAATTAGGCACGGTTAGGACATCAAAACTACGAAGGAAAAAGGGATATTTATTTTCTTTTATTTTTTTAATAATTTGACATTTAACTATTTTTCAACTGATAAATTATATATAGAGTCGAATATATTGGGTGATATTTTTTTTAAAACAAACCTGTGACACTTTAAAAGGTTTGTATTTTTTACTGTACCTTCTACCGCCCCCCCCCCCACACACACATTATATATATATACAGAGTTGACAAAAATAGATACCTTCGGTTTTTCCCAGAGTTTTGATTTGATAATAGAAGTCAATGAGTAAATAATATTTAGTGAATCACTATAATTAGAACGTGTTGCTTCCCCTTTTTGCATTATGTAAACTTGTAAAGCTTGACACACGCGTTCTGGTATTCCATTGATGAGCTTTGTCATTTGCTCTTGAGGACGATGATCGTGGTGTATATTTACTTTCGTCTACCCTCTGTGTGTGTGTGTGTGTGTGTGTGTGTGTGTGTGTGTGTGTAACACTTCATAATAAAATGTTGAGTTAACCATAAACGAAGATTAAAATCTTTTAAAATTTAAAAGTTAAAAAAAAGAAAGAAAAAAATCTCTCGCATAATTCAAATATTTAAAATTTCTAACACAAAACTCAGATGACTCAAATTATTGCCAAAAGTCATTTTTTTTTAACTTTTTTTTTCTTCATGAAAAGCCTTAAAATGTAGTTGTCTGCATTTCTTTTGTTAGTAATTGTTTAAATATGTCTTGCAAGTCTCCAAACTTCGTGTAATCCTTCAGTTGCAATTAATTTTAGAATGAAGTGAAAGAAAGATATATATATATATATATATATATATATATATATATATTATATATATATATATATATATATACACACACACAAACGTAGTGAAGAAATGAAGCTCCGGCTGCTTTAAATTAATTTTTATTGTCATTATGCTCACAACGCCACCTAGCACATAGCGTCAAATTTGTAGAACTTTTTTAAGTATGTTACGACCGTACATTCATAATTAATCGGTCAGTAATTAATTAAATTTGATAATTCAATCAAAATAATGTATTTTTAACTGCACGATTATTAAGAGTAACTGAGAATCAGCCGTCACACGATTGTTTAGTTCCATGAGCCTTATTATAGAATATAGTACTGTACTGTACATGTCACTAAGTTTATATCTGGCATTAGTCTGATACACTGAACTCTTACTAGTCTCATTGTCTATACCCAATCGTCAAGGGCATACAGTTGATCTAACGATTGGTTAGGTTAGGTCGTGATATTTTCGTTAGTTAGCCTTTATAAGGTTAACTAAAGAAGGCTGAGGGCCCTGATCTTCAGGTGATCCGTTAAACTTAATTGAGGCACAAGTTTCGCGAAGAATTGGCGAGGCCTAATTCGCATAGTTATGTAGGGCATCGGCAGACTTTAACGTAGATCTGTCAAACAATGATATTTTAAGACTAAGTCAAATGTAGATTATATAAAGCCCATAAAAGACTATCTTTATAAGTTTAAGTTAGGGCATGGCAACAGCCTAATTTTAAAGGATTGGTTATTAATAAAATACGCGTGGAACCAAGCCAAATATTAAATTATTTAAAAATTATAACTCTAAACTTACCAAACAAAATTTTCAATTATTAACTATTTTTTAAAATTTGTATCATTCGACTGTTAGAATTTCCATTTACGATTCTCAACAAAATTTCGTCCATTCGCAGTCCAGAAATAAATTTCAAAATGCTATCGCCAAAGTGGGCGGAGCTTCATTTCTTATACGCGTTCATATATTTCTATTCTTTGATCATCCAACAGTTAGAAACGCGATATTAGTTATTTTAAAAGTAAGATATTCATTGTTGTTAGTATAATATTAATGCTAAGTAATCTTTTAACATTATTCTAAACAGAAATGCGTTACGTAATACCGTAAATTAGAATTTATTACTCTAGACGTACAATAGGTTTTTTATTTTACAAGCACTACAGTATGTGCATGTTATTTTACTGATATTAAGTATTCTAAATGTTCTGTACAGTAATATTACAAAAGTATATATGACGATTATTATTCTAAAATACAGTACGTACAGTAGTACTCCAGATTCTAGAAGTAAAATAGCTGTAAATTAGCGATGATTAAAGAACAATAGAGAATATTCTGAAAGTGCGACATTACTACTCTAAAGGCACAATAAACCAATTGTTGCAAATATGCTATATCTATATAATAATGAAAGTGCGATATTACAACTATAAAGGCACAAAATACTAATTGTTGCAAATATGCGATATCTATATAATAATGAAAGTGCGATATTACAACTATGAAGGCACAAAATACTAATTCTTGCAAATATGCGATATCTATATAATAATGAAAGTGCGATATTACAACTATAAAAGGCACAAAATACTAATTGTTGCAAATATGCGATATCTATATAATAACTAAAAAAAACAATAGCAATAATTCTAAAAAATTTGATATTAAAGTATTCTAAAAACGCAATACTTCTTATGTTTCAGTGATATATTATAAAAAATAAATAAATATTAATCTCAAAGCATGATATTTATTACTGAATAAGTAAACTATTTATCATTTATACAAAAAATATTTGACACACACTTTGCAGATTCGAGAACAATTAACAATATGCAAATTATAACGCCCAACAGATTATTCCTGTTAATCTAAATATATTAATTATAATAAACTTGACTTAAATCCGGCTTACAGTGATTAGAATAAACTGAATCTTAACTAAGTAAAGCTTATAATAATAATTTAAGTCTCATTTTTATAGCATCAATCTTTTAACCAAGGAAAAAAGGTTTATTAAATTGCATCTCATATGTGTGTGTGTGTGTGCGTGTGCGTGTGCGTGTGTCTCATAACTATTAAACAGGTAAATAAAGACTCGTCGTTCAGCTTTAATAATGCAATTACCGTAGATGAGAAGACTTAAATTGAAAGTAATGTCTACCATTTATACAGTGTGTGAGCTATACACAGAATGCCATATTCTTTGAGGAATACACACACACACACAATAGTTTTTTACCATTGTTTAAGACGGGTATTTAATGTTAATAGATATGAGATGTGTGTATATACATTTTTGTGTTACATTTAGTATGTACATGCAACTATGGTGTACATGATAAATATACACACTGAACTAGTTAACTAGGAGTTTGAGTAATACATACCTGCTCGTTATTATATATATATATATATATCTATATATATATATGAAAATTATTTCACGAAAGTAATACGTGAATAATATTTATGATGAAAATAACCGCCAAGGAAAATTAAAACACGAAATAGTACTCAAGCGCTTTCGTCTAATGACATCCTCAGTGTTCCTGAGATGTCATTAGACGAAAGTGCTTGAGCACTATTTCGTGTTTTAATTTTCCTTCATGGTTGTTTTTTTATATATATATATATATATATATATATATATATATATATAATTGCAACGCGTACCTTTGTGTTACCTTGGAGAGGAAACAAACTCGTGGTGCATCTTGCTCCTGAAGAATCCCACACCCGGACCTATGAAAACAGTTATGTCTGCGACCAAACTGACGAAATAGGCATGAATACGAATCGCATTCTTCATTTGATTATGATAGCACAGAGCATTGTTGCTTCTAGTGGTAATGAGCCACGTAAGGGAGCCTTGTTAGTACACGGACTCTACAGTACATGTACTTGGCAATGATGCTGCAATTGCTGCATGCTCCTCGTACCCTGAACTGAATGGGTGTATGAGTGGAGATGTGGTTTGCGTAAAGCAGTGAAGTCACATACACATTATATATATATATATATATATATATATATATATATATATATATATATATAACAACGTTTTAGTCGGTTAAATAAAAGGATAAACATTGTTAACAAGATTAAAGAGAAGTAAAAGACTAAAATCGACTCAAAACACGATTTGATCAATGACAAACGTGTTACAATCATGTTCAAAGAAGACACATTGATCAACCACATATAAGAATGTGTGTGTGTGTGTGTGTGTGTGTGTGTGTGTGTGTGCTATGACAATGCATTTTGCTGCACGTGATAAACACTGCATGTTTGCCTGCATGCACGCAGATACGATCGAGGGAGAGGGTGATAAAGGTTGAAAAAAGTGACACGTTGGATGAGGGGAGAGAAGGTTGGAGGGAGTCGGTTTGGGGGTGTTGGATAATATTATATATGCAGGGTGAGTCAAAAGTCTGGAAACATAGGAACTATACTTTTCAATGCAAATATACATATATATTTGCATTGAGAAGCATAGTTCCGATGTTTCCAGACTTTTGACTCACCTTATATATTATATATATATATATATATATATATATATATATAACCTTTGGTTAGCTTCCACCCGAATTGTTCATTCTGACGGAGGTCAAGCTTTTCACTCCACCTTAGACCTACAGTTTAACGTGGAATCCGAACCACGCCCCATCAGCAGCCCAGCGTCTTAACCACTAGGCCACCTAGGGTACCCATTTATCTACCAACCACTTTCTTTATTGTGTGGAAGGATGAACAGCTGGGTTTTGCTGCGCGCCGGCTGCCGTCAGGTCTCGAGCCCGGGGCCGATGGATTCGTAGTCAGCGACGCTAACCACTACACCACCGAGGCGCATATACAGGGTGAGTCAAAAGTAGCGCCCGATTTCTGTTTTTTCGGCTGTCAAATTCTTTCTGGGAAGTCATGTTGTTAATAAATAATTGTCTTGCAGATACAGTTCCGGTGCAGTTCCGTAATAATTTTCCCCCGAATAAATGGTCAGATAAACATGCCATTCATTTATTCTACTTCTTGTACACTGTAATACAAATGACAAACAAACAATCAACTGACAGAAATCGGGCGCTACTTTTGACTCACCCTGTATATATATATATATATATATATGTGTTATATAATATATATATATATATATATATATAAAATCATCGATGCATTCCTAGTTTAAAAGTTAAACATCTTTTTACACAGCACCATTCTGCCCATACACCCATTTCAAGGTACGAGCAGCTTGCAGCAGTATTGCCAAGCAGTTAGGGGTCAAAGTACTGACGAGGCTTTCGTACGTGGTTCATCACCACTGAAAGCAGCAATGCTGTGTGTTAGTCTCAGTCTCGTTCAAAAAACATCAATATCCGTATTCATTTTATTGCAATTTTCGTTAGTTTGTATTGCAGACACCCCCAACTCATTATCAGTCCTGGTGTATGATTCCTCAGGAGCAAGATGCCCCGCAAGTTTGTTTTTTCCACAAGGCAGCACAAATTTATCTGCATCAATCACAGTCACACTCGCACCTACCTTCGGCTTCCTTTACACAAACTATCTATCTATCTATCTATCTATCTATCTCTATATATATATATAATATATATATCTATATATATATATATATATATATATATATACACGTGTGTGTGTGTGTGTGTGTGTGTATTTCTTGTGTGTATACACTATATACCAACGGTTCTTAACCTTTTAATGTATGGGACCGATTTTCCCAATTATTGCAACGTCCTCGACCCCATTACCTAAAATTTAACACAACTTTGGTCAAATCAAAGGAAAAGTACTTTCAGCGTGATTAAAATTAAACACTTCATATAATTAACCCTCAATTATGTAACTACAGAAAATTTAAAAATGTGTATTTATATTTTTATTTTAATATTTTCCATTGAACATATAATCTTTATCGTATGTCCCGGCGACCACAGGAAAAATTGTTCAGCGGGGTCGCGACCCATAGGTTGAGAACCACTGGTATTTAGTGGCCATAAAATCTGGAAACAGAGGACCTTTTTTTTTGCAACAGAGAATTTTTTTTTTTATTATTTCCTGTGTTTCCAGACTTTATGGCCACCCTGTATATGTATGAGTATATAATACTAACAACGTTAAACTCTTAATATATTGTTTTAATGGTTTGTTCCGCAGCTTTCTACTCTCGAGGTGATTCAGAGCAAACTTCTGACAGAGTATGGAGAACTCAGAGCAGCCGTCAGCGAGGTCGGAAGGCACACTCTTGATCTCGGTAAGTACGTAGATACCTCTTAAGACCTTTTCATTAGTACGATTAAGTGGGGTGGGGCTGAATCGGTTAAGCCCTTAAAGGGTTAAATATATTTTATGCGTTTCTATCTATCTACTTTTCAAGACCGAAAAATCCATCTGTACTTATCTACTCGTGTATTTATCTATTTATTAAAATTTTATCTATTTTCTTTCTATATATCTCGGTTATCTAATTATCTGCTTTTTTATCTATCAATTTTATCTGTTTTTCTATCCATCTATCTCAGCTACCTATTTGTCTGTTTTTATATCTATCTATCTATCTCTATCTATCTATCTATCTAGTTTAAAATATAAAAAATCCATATTTGTTATTGCAATATGTAAAAATATAAACCAACAGACATTACTGTACATTAGAAGCATATTACAAATATATTTATTTTCATCATATACAAATCAAAAAAGGCATAAAAAATGCGATTATTCTCAATATATACTCCATTTGTATATATATATATATATATGTATATATATATTATATATATATCGAAATTTGTATATACTGTATTGTGAAATTTGTATATTCATGTGTATTATTTTTCTGAAAAAAAAAAAAAAAAATCTACAATATACATGCAATATTAAATTTCGTTTTATACGATATACTCAATTTATCTTCGGCGAGGAGAGATAGAAATCACAGAATCATGAATCTTTATCGTTCTAAACACGTTGAAGTCTCGTTTCTGCGGGCAATGAATGAGAATTCCTATAAAGGCAGAGTTCCTTCAAAGTGTTTATTCATTTTGGAATCTCGCGCAAATATTTGTAGCCATATTCTAACGATGTCAGGAATGGGAACGGTTCGATAAATCCATCACCATGTTTCTTTACAGCGTGTTTACATCTTTACATCGTATTACCTGTACATGTTATATATATATATATATACACACACACTTTGTTTGGCCTTTAATAAATGTTCAGGATCGACCTGTCTTCGACCACTCTGCGGTACAAGGGTATTTTGCTGTAGGAGAGACTTGTTTTCTACTCTTTACCTGCCCACATTCCTAGCTACGCATCGCTGGTCAGGGACTTTACCCAGGAACCTGTTGACTTTATATTTGAAAGTAACTGGGTTGGTGTGTTCGAGGTTCCACATTTCTTTCGACACCGTGTTAAGGAGATAAGGAGATTTGAGCCTCGTATTCCCCAGTGGTTTTCCATTTTTTTTTTCCCACGGCCCCTCCCCACTGCAGCTGGGACAGTACAAATCTGCTTCTTCTCTCATTCCAGTATATGTTATTTCATTTCTAAAGGTTATGCACACATATATTCGTGTGTTCTTGGCTACCTTATGAAACCTCGATAATCTTTGGGGTAGACTGATGGGGTTTCATAAGCTGTGTGTGTGTGTGTGTGTGTGTGTGTGTGTGTGTGTGTACCGTACACACACAGCTTATCGTGACACGAACGTACGTGTACCAACATTAACGATGTCACTGGACGAAGACTTACTTTCTTTGACTTAAGCTCATAAAATATCGTTAATAAGAGAGATTTAACGAAGTTCAGGTTAGGTTAACATATGCTTGGTTAGATTGGGTTAAATGTTGTCGTCCACAAGTAAAAATGTGAAAATGTCGTGATTTCGTATGATAGTTAGGCGTGTGTGTGTGTGTGTGTTCTAGCATTTTTTAAGGTTACCAGATGTAGCCTTATCCAGAAATGTAAAATATTCCAGTATAAAAATGTCACGTACGAAACCTTCGTTCGTGATTTACTTGCCTAGCTATCAATCACTTATGAATTACCATCTATAATCTCTTTCTCTATAATTTGAGAGAGAGAGAGAGAGAGAGAGAGAGAGAGAGAGAGAGAGAGAGAGAGAGAGAGAGAGAGAGAGAGAGAGAGAGAGAGAGAGAGAGATTAACATCTTTGATGTTAATGTTAATATTTGCTTTGGCGATGAAAATTTAACTTTAATGAGGAAAATACCATAATGTAGGTTACAAACATAGGTCTGGATGTAATTTTGGAAATACAAGTGTATTTTTATTTTTGTTTTTAAGGAATATTCCATTTTTTATTACATAAAATAGTTCACCCTTCATTATATAAGTAATTAAGTAGATCAAAAGTATTATTTTATGCAAATATTGTTTAATAATCAGATGTTTCATAGTTGTAAATATTGAAATAAAAATTTGGGTGCGATTTTCAAGAGTTTAATATTTGGCTAAATGGAGAATATATGAAAATTGTATCGTTATTATATGGTTTTGACCGCGGCTGTTACTGTACATTAGGGCGGCTCGTTTTTACACTTTTTTCGATATTTGATTGGGGGTAGTGCGGAAAAGTTGCGATTTGGAGAGAAAATAAAGTGTGTACAATTTTTTTGATCTACGTCAATACCTTCCGGTGGCTGCGAGTCCTTAAAAATCGAAAAATAGGCCTAACGGGGTAGATTGGAAAATAGTTTTAAAGACTTACAAAATAAACTAAAAATTTCAGCACAATCTGTTAATAACTTCCGGTGGCGTCTTAGCCGTTAAAATATCCAAAATATTGATTTAAAGCAAGTTTTAACAAGATGTTATACAAATGTTAATTCCGGTATATTTCTGTGCAAACAACCCTGAGAACACTATTATAGGCTTGAATAAATTAATAGCAGTCATTGAACAATGAACATTATATAAAATTATATAAAAATTTTGTTGTTTTTAGGCCTATTTTTCGATTTTTAAGGACTCGCCGCCACCGGAAGGTATTGACGTAGATCAAAAAAATTGTACACACTTTATTTTCTCTCCAAATCGCAACTTTTCCGCACTACCCCCAATCAAATATCGAAAAAAGTGTAAAAACGAGCCGCCCTACTGTACATATTTGAAAATGAAGCTGCGCGCGCGTACACACACGTTTCGATACCTTACAAAACCGCGACTTTTTCAGTTGTGGATGGGGATATTTAATGTAATCTGAGTAACCAAATTAATTTAACACAACCTAACCTTTATTATATAATTTTTTCACGATATTTAATAAAAAAAACAAGTATGAATTTTTGGCGACACCACTAATGTCACTACACGCACGTTCGTGTCGCGATGAGTTGTGTGTATCCTAAAGATTGTCGCGAATACATAAAGAGAGCCAAAAACGAGCACACACACACACACACACACACCACGAAAATACTCGTCATTGTGGTCAAAGTTCAGAATGCATAAAAAAGGGGAAAGGAGAATGAATGCAATCTTTAGTCCCCTCTGACGTTGTGCGGGAGGGGGGTATCATACTCCATTCCTGATTCTTTACATGATAGGTGACCTTGGATCACATGGAACAAGGGACAGTTCCTTATGTCCTATCATGACTGGGCATGCGCAGTTGGGTGCATGTAATTGGATTGCGAGATTTCGGGCCTAACTTCAAGGGTCATGCCCACAACACCAAATATGGAAATGGGTATTTTATAAAGTATTTTATTTATATATATATAAACTCGGAAACTAATACAAATTTCATGTCAAAACGAGTTAAATATATTGTATAAAATAAACTAAAATCTTGCATTTAAATTAATAAACAAATTATTATTAATAATAATAATAATAAATAATAATAATAGTAAAAGATTTCGTAAAATTGAACAGAATAAGCACACCGGACAAAAAATTAGTCACCCGTACTAGCACCGATAGTAGGAAGTTCAAGGTCACACAGAGGGCGCTGATGTAGCATTGGTAAGTGACAAGTAGCGGTGACGTAGCACACAGGATCAGATCTGTTTCGTGAGGTGGTGAAGAACAAAGTGTGTGTTGGATATAGTCTGCAAAATGGGTCGTGAGGCAGACGTTACTCAGTGGCAAAAAGGAGCCATCGTGTTTGGCAGAGCCCACGGACACAAATGTCTGAAGTAGCCCAATTTGTTGGTGTGTCAACGCGTACTGTCCAGCGAGTTTACAAAGAGTGGTGTAGTTCGCAATCAACTGAAAATCGACGGCGTAACTGTGGCCGGAAAACAATTCTCGGCAATAGGGGCCGCCGCCATGTTTCTCGTCTAGTAACTGCAAATCGTTTTCAAACCAGAGAACAATTGCTCCAAGAAACCAATGAGGTTCTCCAGCGACCAATTTCCGAACGGACATTGCGACGAGAACTGCATGCGATGGACATCTGGAGCAGGGTACCACGGAAGAGGCCGCTGTTAACAGCAAGTCACAACTTGGCACGTTATAAATGGGCTCAGAGGCACAAAAACTGGACTGCGGCAGATTGGAAACGTGTAATTTGGTCCGATGAGTCCCGTTTTTGTTTGTTCTCCAATGATGGGAGGCGACGAGTACATCGCAGGTCCAATGAAGCCTTTAATCCTGAATGCGTCGAAGGTGTTGTTCAGGCTGGAGGTGGTTCCGTGATATTCTGGGGATGTTTTCGTACCACGAAATGGGCCCTCTCGTTCCAGTGACGATGAATTTGAACCAGCAGGCGTACCTCCGCATACTAAACTCACCGGATTCGTGCGGTTATCAAGGCCAGAGGCGCCGTCACACGTTATTAGGTACATTCTGAGAGGGTGACTAATTTTTTGTCCGGTGTGCTTATTTCCTATACCAAAAGGTCTTTCAAAAAGAAGAGGATAATATTTATTTCTAAAATTACATTATTTTTTATATTTTATCCATTTTTATAATTTATTTTGTATTTTAATTATAAAATTGTTTAACATACTTAAAATTGTGTGCATATACAGTGTGTCCGTAAAGTCATGGTGGGATTTTAAATAGCTATATTATTGCAACGAAACATGATAATGAGATGAAACTGCCAAATTTAAGAACAACTCTCAAAGTTGTATCTTGTAGTTAGTCTAGGCTAAGCTTAACCTTTATCTCGTAGTTAGTCTAGGCTGTCCACAAGCCTATGTTGAACATGAGCGTAATAGCCCGAAAGTTAATGTGTGGTGTGCTCTAGCACGAGATCGAGTGATTGGCCCATTTTTCTTCGCGGAACCCACTGTGACGTCACACAACTACCTCCCTATGTTGGAACATTTTGCAGTACCCCAATTTATTGACAATAATGTCATCTTTCAGCAAGATGGTGCTCCTCCGCACTATGCCAACGTTGTTCGAGAATTCCTTAATGAAAAATTTCCACAGAGATGGATAGGAAGAGGAGGATGGAAGCCATGGCCTCCACGCTCTCCGGACCTGACACCTTTGGACTTTTATTTGTGGGTTACATCAAGCAAAGCGTGTACAGTGTACCCATTAGGGATATTCATCACTTGCACGAGCGAATCACGGAAGCTATCGCATCCGTCACTCCTGATGTTCTTGGGCGTGTGGCTGGAATTGAATCACCGCCTAGATGTCTGCAGGGCTACCAGAGGAGCCCATATTGAACTATGTTAAATAAAGTTATTCTTTTAGAGTTGTTCTTCAGTTTGCCTTTTTTCATCTCATTATCATGTTTCGTTGCAATAACATAGCTATTTAAAATCCCACCATGACTTTACGGACACATATATATATATATATATATATTATATATATATATATATATATATATATATATATATAGTACAGGGTGGGCCGTAAGTTTCCATACATAGGAAAAATAAACATTTTTTTTATGGAACCATTTTTATTTATATAATATGCTCTACATGGTTGCCATTGTTTTGAAAACACATTTCAATACGTGTTCCCCACTGTTGATGAACACGCATTAGCACAGTTGACGTTATGCTTGTAATGGCGTTGGTGATACGTTCCTTTAGATGATTTATGTCTCGTATCTTTTCCTGATACACCATGGCCTTCAAGTGCCCCCAAAGATAAAATCAAGGGGGGTGAGATCTGGGGATCTGGGAGGCCACTCCACAGGACCACGCCGACCAATCCAAGCATCCGGAAACTGCTGATCCAAATACCGACGCACGTGAAGACCATAATTTAAATTTTCCTATGTATGGAAACTTACGGCCCACCCTGATATATATATATATATATATATATATATATATATATATATATATATATATATATACACACACACGTGTGTGTGTGTGTGTGTGTGTGTGTGTGTAAAACTTAATTGATTACATAAAGATAGCTCCCTAACTATTGTATCACTCACAAAATTAGTGAAATATCAACCAACATGATGTTAATTTTAAAAGAAAATCAACACACTATTGAAAAAAGCTAATCTGAAATTTTTAATTCAAACTCGAAGTCTACAAATTGATGTTATCGAATCAAGCATGACAACGATGGACTGAAAACCATCTTTAAGGATAAAATATTGGAAGAGATGCTACTCACCTCAGCAGAGAATACTACAAGTTTTGGAAAAACGTACTCCAAAAAGAAATAACCAAAGGGAAAAAGAAATAACATGCAATGTTCGGCAAGACAAAGAGAGTAGCTGCAAAATTAAAGAATTGCGACAACAATGCTAGTAGTTATCATTGAAAAACTGGAGATTATTGATTGTGACATCTCATTGAGGGACATCCAGAGAGAGAGAGAGAAGAGGAAGATGCTGTCGAAACAATCAAGGAAAACCCAAATATTTTTGTAACTTCGCAAAAAAATAAAACTGAAAAGTAAACTACTATCGAACCGTTTAGGAAAGAAAACAATGTACTGCTGATGATCTAAAGGAAATATGGGAAATATTAAGAGCTCAGTACGAATCAGTTTTCAGTACCCCGAAAAAGGATGAAGTGATATATGATAGAAATAACTTCTTTGAAGAGGAATTTCAAGGAGAGAACATAACTGATTTAGCTTTTCACTAGACGATAATACAACGAGCTACAGGACAACTGAAATCACATTCGGCAGCAAGTCCGGACAAATGGAACGCGGCACTAAAAACCGTAACAATGAAGTAGCTTTGCCACTGTACTAGATTTTGAGAAGATCTTTGGACACGAGAAATACCGGACATCCTGAAGAGAGCAAACATTGTTCTTCTCGATAAAGGAAATACTCGTAGATCTCGACAAAGAAGTATAGACCAGTGCCACTGAGTGACGCACTGACATCCCATTTCAATGAAATTTTTGAAAGAATAGTTAGAGAAAAACTACGACTTTTTGGAGGTAGAGGAAAGATTCAGAACCAACATGGATTCCGATCAGGAAGATCGTGCCTATCACAATTATTAGAACATTATAATAAAATCATTGACGAGGAAAATTATGATATAATAATACATATAGACTTTCCCCAAGGCATTCGACAAGCGTGATCGTTGAATAACAACACATAAAATGAAACTTAGAGATGTATCAAGCAAAGTAGGAAAATGGATCTGTAACTTCCTCAGAGAGTGCCATGCAGCAAGTGGTTACAGTCCAAGGAATATCACCATCAGAATCAGAGATACGTAGGCCTGCATCAGTACTACTATTTATAATCATGTTAACAGATATAACCACTGAAGTAACCAGTAATAGTACAGTAACGTCCTTTGCTGATGATACAAAATCTAGCAGAAAAATTAAAATCCCAGATAACATAAAATCCTTACAAATGGACACAAAATAGATGAGTAGCAGACATGAAATTCAACACCGAAACATTTCAGCTCTTCAGGTAGGGAAGGAATGACGAAATAAAATCTATGGTCTACTATCTCCCAAATGGGAAGAAATTTAGAGAAACTCAAGAGCAACAGCTTCAAGAGTTATAACGACCGACGAAGCTAAATTCGAGACACAAAACAGAATAGCGATAAACAAAGCAAAAAGAATAACTGGACAGATACTGAGAACCATTAAAGTAAGGAACAAGAATGTAGTGATTCCTTTGCTGAAAACACAAATCAAACCAAAATTGGAATAATGCTCAGGCTTAACGTCCCCGTATAAAAAAGAAGTAATTAATCAACTAGAAGAAATTCAAAGAAGTTTTACAGCCAAGAACAATAGACGCAAAGAATTAAATTACTGGGAAAGATTATGTAATTAAATTCATATTCGCTGGAAAGAAGGAGAGAGGTATACCATAATATACGCATGGAAAATAACGGAGAAAATAGTACCTAACCTCAAACTGAACCTGATAACCATCGAAACTACTCTGGAAAATAGGAAAGATAGAATGTATACTGTTCCCAAACTAAAGGACAGAAAGGACATCCTCGACTCTGAAAGAAAATAGCTTTGTTAATTATCAGAGAGCAAAGACTATTTAACCAGTTACCAAAAGAAATAATAAATACAACTGTCATTCGTTTGGACATCTTTTAAAAAAAGCTTAGTTATCTGGCTCAGACAATCCCAGATGAGCTGGGTGTACCCGGCTATGTAAGACGGAGCTCAAGAAAATAATTCTCTCCTTCACCAAGATAATTCCAGACGTAGGGCCCCAAGCCTAATATCCGTGGATGAGTGATTGTCACTCCCATATAAGGTTAACCTTGGTTTTAATTCCGCCCGAATTGTTCATTCTGATGAATGCCAGGCTTATTGCTCCACCTTAGACCTACAACTTAACGTGGAATCCGAACCACGACCCACCACGAGTGGTCAGAAATTACAAAGTCATCGCCCAGACTCGGATCTCAT
Source organism: Bathynomus jamesi (assembly GCA_023014485.1). Taxonomy (NCBI): domain Eukaryota; kingdom Metazoa; phylum Arthropoda; class Malacostraca; order Isopoda; family Cirolanidae; genus Bathynomus; species Bathynomus jamesi. The sequence goes on along the minus strand of JAJOZX010000208.1, from coordinate 1,182,114 downwards.
GACCTTCCGATCAGCAGCCCAGCGTCTTAACTACTAGGCTACCCACTTATCTACCAACCATTTTTATTGTATGGAGGGATGAACAGCTGGGTTTGCTGCTCGCCGACTGCCGTCATCGAGTATCGAACCTGGGGCCGATGGATTCATCGTCAGCGATGTTAACCACTACCACCGAGGCGCACCCAGATTACATTATATATATACATATACGCAAAAATCTCTAACCAGGATTCGAATCCTGCACTTTTGGAGTAGAAAGTCAGGCTGACCATCACGCCACGACAAGGTAAAAGTAAGTACAACCTGACATTTTTGCATTATGCAAAATCATGAGTGTTCAAATGTTCATGTATGATACTCAATCTTGGGATGTCCAGTGTTACAGTAGAGGGTTGAATATAATGCTGCCATTACCTCGCGTGCGGGAGGGTTAGCATCAAAAACGCCTCTGGACGCGAAAGCGTTGTCTGTTCTCTCGGGTGTTGAAATATATGCCAGGTTGTACTAACTTTGCTGTAGCAGCGTGATGGTTAGCGCCTTCGTCTTTTACTCCAGAAGTGCTGGGTTCGAATCCCGGTGAGAAAATTTTTAAATTAAGTAAAGTCGTATGCGTGTTCATGCATTTTCTATATATATATATATATATATATATATATATATATGTTAAACACAGACCGTGCATGGAACAAGGAACTCTTCTGGGAAAATTAAATCCACTATAGTCCGAATAAGTAATGGTAAATGACAAATACCATAGTTTTTCTTTTTCATGATGCTAGCCCGACGTGGGCAACGGGTCTCTCGCAAGAGGTCCCATAAATATAGCTTCCCTCACCAGCTATCTGCAAAGCAGACAGGATCCAGCTTTGGGACATGGATCTAGGGTTTAAAGCAAGCCTAGTGTATATTAAACGGACGTGTTACGTGCCTTGAAAAGTGGACGCTCAATGTCCCGGTTGAGGTTTAAGTTTTGGTTTTTTTTTGGCTAAAAATACAATAGTTACCCCCTTTTTCTTTGATTTATTCAATCCGACGTGAATGCAGCGAGTCTTTTACTTATATAGAGGTTCTAAATGTAGTGGGACTAGGCTTGCTTTAAACCCTAGATCCATGTCCCAAAGCTGGATCCTGTCTGCTTTGCAGATAGCTGGTGAGGGAAGCTATATTTATGGGACCTCTTTGCGAGAGACCCGTTGCCCACGTCGGGCTAGCATCATGAAAAAGAAAAACTATGGTATTTGTCATTTACCATTACTTATTCGGACTATAGTGGATTTAATTTTTCCAGAAGAGTTCCTTGTTCCATGAACGGTCTGTGTTTAACATATAAGTTTCTCAGGGGACCATTCTGAGTTTGGTATATATATATATATATATATATATATATATATATATATACAGGGTGTCCCATAAGTCCGGCATCATAGGAGAAATTCATATTTTTCTATTTCTACAAACCATAATTCATATTTTTCTCTTTCTACAGGCCATAATGTCTGTGAGCAAGGAAGAACGAATCCAGATAATTCTACTCACAGGAAATCGGAGTCAAAGAGAGGCCGCTGCTGAATTTAACAGACTGCATCCAGACCGCGAGCCAATAACACAGAGTTGTGTTAGCAGACTTGTTGCAAAGTCTCTTTGACTCCGATTTCTATGAGTAGAATTATCTGGATTCGTTCTTCCTTGCTTACAGACATTATGGCCTGTAGAAAGAGAAAAATATGAATTTCTCCTATGATGCCGGACTTATGGGACACCCTGTGTGTGTGTGTATATATATATATATATATATATATATGCACTAAAATCACAAAATAACACGTGACCTTATTAATCAGCAAACAACCACAGGGAAAAGGAAACACAAAGTCCGAGCGCTTTCGTGATATATTCACATTATCAAGGAGGAACAGAAAATATTTTCTGTTCCTCTTGATAATGTGAATATATCACGAAAGCGCTTGGACTTTGTTTCCTTTTCCCTGTATTTGTTTGCTGATATATATATATATATATATATATATATATATATATATATATAAGTTGTGTGTGTGTGTGTGTGCGCGCGCGCGCGCGCAAGTAAAAAGTACTTTCCTGTTTGAAATGTATAAAAAATGACTCGTTTACATATTTCACTTAAATTTTAATTTAGTGGCCCCGCCCACAAAAGACATGATTAACGTCACAGGAAAGAGTTGACCAATTAGTGCCAAGATCGGTTTCCTAGCAACCGAGAACAAGCGAGGATTTGTTATTCGAAATGTTCTTTTTATCCCATGTTAATTCTCTCTCTCTCAGAATAAAGTCAAATCCTCCTATATTATTATTATTATTTATATATATAATATATATATATATATATATATATATATATATATATAAGCAGAAAGCCACAGACAAGAAGGAAAGAAACATCCATCAAGTTGGAAAGGGACTATATTTTGTATATTGCAACGTTTCAAGCACAAACTTTGCTCATCCTCAGGCAAAAATTCTAAAAAGTTAAAAACATAATATTAAAAGCCATAATGACATTAACAAAATAAAATAGGGAAAAAATCCACAAGTATTAAAAACAAAGTCACTAAAAATTCTAGAAAGTTACAATTAAAAACCATAATGACTATTATTTTTTCCCTATTTTTTTTGTTAATGTCATTATGGCTTTTAATATTATGTTTTTAACTTTTTAGAATTTTTGCCTGAGGATGAGCATAGTTTGTGCTTGAAACGTTGCAATATACAAAATATAGTCCTTTCCAACTTGATGGATGTTTCTTTCCTTCTTGTCTGTGGCTTTCTGCTTAAATTGAAATTGAAGCTTGCCAGAAGCGGCCTTCACCAATATATATATATATATATATATACACACCTTCCCAGCATCCTACGCTCTCAATTCCTTGGCATCATTAATTTAAATAAGTTTAATTAAAAGTTTTGAAGGTATTTAAAGTTTTAAATTTATTTATTTAAAGACCTTTAATTTTAATTGATTTTTTCTGAAAGCTGTTTTCAAATTTAAGTGTGTGTCAATATTACGTGATTCCTGTAAGTACACAACGAGAGATTATTGATGTGTTTATAAAATACACGCACACAAAACCTAAAACCTCGTAATTCATATATATTATGGGTGTGTATGGGTCGGTGGGTGTGTATGGGTCGGTGGGTGTGGTGTGCGCGCGTAGTGGTTAATAGTCGACTTCCGCGTATGTTTTTTTGTAATAAAACCCATCTTTAAAAGAGACAAATAAACGCCATATTGAGTATTTTAGATAATTAATTAATGTTTGCATATTACGCCTTAGTCATGATGTCGTATAAATATCTTTAACCTAGAAGGGCACTGTGAGACCTTACACACAGCGAATAATGTCGGATTTACGCAGCCTCCAAATGAAAATTGCATTTATAGGTTGAATTAAGCAATTTATTGTTATTAAACAACAATAAAAATTAACTTACGTACAATGAAAAAATTCCCAGAAAAATAAATTTTCTTTTATCGTACAGTAATAGGCTACGCTGGCCTTTTATGGTTAAAATATAATATGGATATAAAATAGATGCAATTTAACAAGAAGCTGATATAGCTAATTTATATGTACTTTCATCTATTTTTAATGGATATTTTTATAATATATATATAAAAATATATAAGTGTTTTATCTCTCTCTCTTATATACATATATACATATACAATATATATATATATGTCTCTCATTCATCTTGTTTGGATGCAGGGAGACAAGTGGCAAGTCTGGATGAACGATTGCAGCCCTGGACCGCCAACTACCGCATAGAATGGACATCAGTGGATTGAGGCGAGTGTTCGAAATATACCCTTATTTCCTTATTTTTCTTCCTACGGCGTCACTTCCAGACAGTTGTAATTTCAGATTAGTTAAGCTTTGATCCACGGACTGATAAGGAGCCCTTATACCGCGATAATACCTTGATAGATAGACGTGAGTGTGACGTTTTAAGAGTATGAAAACGATCTCTGAGGGATATTGAAGTTTCCATGTAATGCGATTGAAAGACCGAAAATTGTACGATAGTCTCTTTATACATAATATAAGCAATGGTGATGGAAAGGGAGCCATTTTTTTTTTTTTTTAAGTCTTGAACAATTCGCAATTTATATCGCAGAGGGATTTGAGTATACGTTTTATTTATGATATATTGGCTTACAACTTTTAAGAGGGATTTATCATATATAATTTATCTGTTGGTTATTTCTCCCTTTTTTTTTCTTTTTAAGTCTAATCGAGGACGAGGGAATTGCATTTGCAGTTTGTGTGTATGTTATGTTGAAAAGGGGCCTAATACTTATTCTAAAAACATGAGACCCCTTATATATATATATATATATATATATATATATATATATATATATATTAGTCTTTACTATAAAACAAACAAAAAGCGAGTCCATAACTGCGTACATTGCAGTCGTCCTATAACGACCAAAAGTTAAATAAATAAATGAAATGAATAAATGAATATATAAATAAAATCAAAATGCGCATTTGTACAGTATCTAAAAAGGGAAAACAAGAATTTGCATTCTTCTTCTGTTTATTCAGATGCATTCAAATGCATCTGATCAAAAAAAAAACAATAATGTTCTATCAATTGCAGAAGTGATTTCAGATCGGAAGGCAATTCTAGAATCTCTAAGTCTTATGTAGACGTTTCCCAGACAACGGAGATGTTGAAGGACGCCTTGGTTGCCATAACAACGAAGATATCGGTAAGGAATAGGGGAATAGGGTCGGGGGGGGGGGGGGGGGGGGAATATGTTATTTCGTTAACGTGAGAAATCTGTATCAGTTGATAATCTACATTGTCCAGAGTGGAGAATTTGATTTATGTTTCCGCGCACGGAATAAATTGGCTTTTATTTTCTTTTTATGGAACAGGATATGCGAAGGGTATCGGAATGGGCATAACTTTTTTCTTTCTGTTTATATATATATATATAGTCGGTTATAAAAGTTCTGTCGTGAAAACTATCGACTAAAAACGTGGATTTTCACCTATTTTTTTTAATTGCCTGTACGCTCTCTCTCTCTCTCTCTCTCTCTCTCTCTCTCTCTCTCTCTCTCTCTCTCTCTCTCTCTCAAAAAGATATCTATGAATACCACCCCAATTTTCCCTCTATAATATATATATATATATACAGGTATCAAGGTTTAAATAACAGTGATACCGATTTCATCCCTCAAGGATAGAGGGATTAACACTGAACGATTCTGAAGGACCGAAAAGGAGCTGCGATCGAAAAGGATTAATAAATCTTCACTTGATTGAAGACATTTCAGTCTTTAATTATAATATGTATTTTAGTGTCATATCGAAGTGCCTCCTCGTGTCACGTGTCCAAGTGCCAATTCTTAAAATTTTCTAATAGGCAAACTTTATACGGGACATTTTATTAGTATTAATATTATCACATTTAAGGTGTCAAATATAGCGTAGTCTCATACCCGAAGTTATCTGCCTATCTGTCACTTTGTCTGTCTATCAACCTATTTACTTATCTATCTATTCTACTTTTCTAGCTCTCTGTCTGTTTATTTACTTATGTTCGTATCTGTCTATTTATCACTATCTATACGCCTTTCTGGCTATCAATCTGTCTATTTCTCTCTCAATTGCCTTTCTATCCATCGGTCTGTTCGTTCAAATGTCTATCCAACTCTCTCTGTGTCGGCCTGTCCATCTACCTATCTATCTATCTGTCTGTCTGTCTGTCTGTCTGTCTATTTATCTAAAGGTGTTTGTTTCGTTCAGAGTTCAGAGCGTCGCTTCAAGGACGACTTGACCCTTCTCGGCAACAGAACTTCGGAAGCGGTTAAATCTACCCAGAATTATTTGGAGAGAAGGATCGCCGACGTTGCCATGGATACTGATCAAGTCCTCGTCTCGTGAGTCTTCTTCGTTTACTTACTCACGTTTCACTATCATTTCACTTACAAAATCCTGACACTTTACGTCTGGTTGGTATATAATTATTTCCATGACGATAAAATGGTTGATATATTGGAATATTTGACCCCCCCCCCCCCCCCACTTCGGTATAAAATCACCCTATTCTTTAAAAGTGCTCGTAAATATAAGAAGAAGAAGAAGCTTGTAAATGTAGTGTTAGATACAATGTATTACGTGGTTAAGGCACCAAGTGGAGAAAGGTGTACATAGATTCACTCGTAGATGAATATAATATAATTGGCTGAAAGGACGTAATTGCTTTTCACCAGATCCAATACATGTTAACATTTAATTATCCTTCGTTCTTTTCGTTAAATAATGATAATTTTAAATAAGAGTTTGAAATAGAAGCGTAATTATGGAAGGGCAATTTACAATCCACTTCCCAATTTCTAAAATAAAATTGTAGTTAATTCCTTTTTACGCGAAATTAGTTTTAATTTCCCCTCGTTTACGCGAAATTACAGTTTAGTTTCCCCTTTTTGGCAGAATGGAGAAAATGATGAACAGGACCGCGTGTTTCGCGTCATCGCCCATGACATCCTCATTGCCTACGTCATCTCCTTCGGATCGGTTCTTCCGCCGTCAGCAACCAACCCACAAGTCTTCCTCCCCGGAAGTGGCACGAGAGGACCTCGTCTATCTCCCAGCGGAAGAGAGATCGATGGTACGTTTGTATACGAACGAAAACCCAATCGCCTAAATTCGACAACATTTATATAAGGAAATATTAATTACCAATCCTATTTACTTCTATATTGGGTTTAGTTGGTTGCTTATTATATCTTAGTACTCGAACTAACGGTGACCCTTAGGGCACACTCATCCCCATATCTTAGGAAGTGACCTTCCTGGCTATTACTTTTTACCTTTTTATGTACCTCTATACTTAATCAACCTGATAGGGTTGCCAGATTTTTCAAATGCCTTTGCAGGAGAAAAAATTTTCTGAGGTTTGTTTGAAGCAGGGTTGTGGAGTCGGTCCAAAATTTTCCGACTCCGACTCCACACATTGTAAAAATTCGACTCCGACTCCACACATTGTAAAAAATCTAAAAATCCGACTCCGACTCCTCACATTTTAAATATACGACTCCGACTCCTCTAGTGTTTCACTCTATAATTATCATAATAATAAGACATTTCATCACCACCACACTAAGTGTGAAATTTTATATTTTATATTTTATATTTAAATAAATATTAATTGTATATTCTGAAAATGTAAAAAAAAAATATTAAAAAAACTTAATCTAGGGGCTATCAATGAATAAGGTTTATTGACCAAAAAAACTAAATAACCTAAATGTTAGTATTTAGGATTTAGAAATTAAGGGTGACACAGGACACAGAAATTGGAGTCGGAGTCGGAAGTTTTTTACCGTCTCCGACTCCGACTCTGCCCTGAAACGTGCGACTCCACGACTCCGACTCCACGACCCTGATTTGAAGACCAAATGTTTTTTCAAATTGAAACGATTTCTTCAATGGTTACAACAAACGAAATTAGAAAAATTTTATTACAATAATATTTAACAATTAAACATCATGAATAAATTGAAATTATTGTACATAATATTGAAATTCTAAATCAATTCATCCCTAAAAAGTGCTTAAAAAATATTTTTTGCGGGACATTTTGAACGCGGGATTTTGACGCAGGATTTTTGGATCAAATATGTCCCGTAAAATACGGGACGTCTGGCAACCCTACTCTCTCATATATATATATATATATATATATATATATATATATATTATATATATATTATATATATATATATATATATATATATATATATAGGGTGTCTCAAAAGTCACTATCTATTTCGGTGACATTAGATGTTTTTTAAAAAATGCTATGCTGGCATAAAGATATGTACTTCTGGTGCAAATTTGTGTATTTAAAAAAAGTTAATTGGTTTATTATCTTGACATGCTTGAACAATTCCTCGAACCTCAATTTCTTACAGATGGCATTCTTGACACAGTAGTTTTTCAGCAGGATGGAGCACCGTGCCATTATGCAATAATTGTACGTGATTATCTTGACAGACGCTTCCCCGGTCGCTGGATTGGTCGTGGAGGAACACAACCATGGGCAGCACGTTCACCCGATTTAACACCATTAGATTTTTTCGCCTGGGGTTTCATTAAGTCTAAGGTGTACACTGTACACTGGTAGAAGAATTAGTGATGTAGACGAACTTCGAAATCGTATTACCGATGCAGTTCAGAAAATAACGTGTCAAATGCTGGAAAGTGTGTTCCGGGAAACAACTTATCGCTTTGAGCTCTGTAGAGACACTGATGGTCGCCATGTGGAGACAGATAAATAAATAGCACTAATTCTTTGTGGCACTTACTTTGAAATAAATATATTTTTCATGTCTTAAACCAGTTTTTCATAATTCCCATTATTTTTCAAAATAGATAGTGACTTTTGAGACACCCTGTATATATATGAGAGAGAGAGAGAGAGAGAGAGAGAGAGAGAGAGAGACGTACGTGGGTGGCTTTATAGGGGGTATGACACCGCATACAATTAACTTAGTTGGCATTTTTGTTGTAAGTAATTTTACAAATTGTAGATATTAATTAAACAAAAATATAAATTTCTTACCAATCATTTATATTATTCTATTTATTTATCAAAGACGACAGGCCGTTTGGAGCGAGAGGAAAGGCAGCACCCACCTCTTATCACCCCCTTCAACGGCTGGATCCGGCCCGTGACTTCAGTGACGGAAGTACAAACGTTGAATCGTGGAACTGTTTCTCGCCTCGCAACGGAAATCGCCAAACAAATGCTCAACGACGGAGGTAAATAACGTACATCTTTATTCTCTTTATTCGAACACATTTGTCTATTTCGTGTTAGCAACAACGCTTGCCTCTGCGGCAGAAGATAACGCTTCGAGCGAACACACGTACGAGGTTTTCCGTGTGTGATTTTTATTTCCTTAACATCTTTTCATTCTATTTTATATTAAAAATAGTTTTTGAAAATTAATGCATAAAACACACACACACACACACACACACACACACACACACACACACACACACACACAGTATATATATATATATATTTATTAATTAAAATAAAAAAACCTATCCCAGTAAGGTATCACGTATGCTTTTATTCACTGAAACTAAATTCAAGGTCAAATGTCTAGAGGACTGTAATAATAGTTTAGCAGCCATTTTTACTGTCATTATTATTTTAATAATAATAATAATAATAATAATAATAATAATAATTACAACACAGATAATAGTAATATCAAATATGTTTCTGTCGTCTCTCTTAATCCGGAATATAAATGAGGTGCGAATTATACTTATAAAAACGTGTCACTTTATTTTTATTAAAGTTAATTTTTATTAATTTTTAATTTGAATTAATTAAATTATTTTTTATTAATTTTTAATTTGAATTAATTATTAAATCTCTTTTTTTAATTTCTATTTTTAGTTATTAATTTATTGTTATTAAATTTTGTTGTTTTTTTAATTATTTCACGAGAGTTCAATTATTTGATAATGAAGGAATTAATTATTTTTATTTAATGTCAATTCTTTAAAAGCGCTGTTAGTTGGTTGTTAGTTTC